>CM076572.1:1024331824-1024503303 GCA_034641835.2 Pinus albicaulis
GATAAGGAACTAAGGCAACAAACAACGCAGAGACGGTGAATAGAAGTAGAATGCATAATTGAAAGCGAATTGTCCGGAAACGAGTAGGAGAAAAAGGCCATCGAATAGAAAAGAATAAGTGAATGGTAATCACGTGATAAGTAGAAATCCATTGAAGGAATTAATGGTTGCAGAGATATGATGAATGTAGCGAATATTATAATTGTGATGGACCATAGTACGAGTAATCAGCTTGTGGAATCAAGAACTTGAATGTACGGTTTAGAAGTAGAACAACGACGAGGATAGAACTCCGAACATGTAATGGAAGGTTGATATATTATATATATCATAGCGAGAATTGAAGACGAGTGACATTGTGTTGTGTCGAGGTCGGAAGGTAGCAATGGAACTATAATAAAAGGCAAAAACATTAAAGCACAACTTAATTATATTAATACGTTGAAAAGGCGATGGAACTCGCGTGATAGAGCGGAACCGTGACCGAGTGAACAGTGAAGGCGGTTTATGGTTTTCATCGCACCGCTTTATGCGGAGCAAGCGGTATTTCCCTGGTTGAGGAGTGATTCCATAGAGTGCTCGACACACGTCCACTGTACGACTTCACAAAAGCGCTTACCACGAGCATGCCATCACGCGTTATAGTTCGACCCAGGGATGCCCAGCGATATCGTTGAGCACCATTGATGCGGGAAGGGGTCATCGAATGGTCATCATTTGTTGAAAGTGTGTGAAGAATAACACAAGTACGGTGTGCCATCACGCGTTATTTCCCGTGCAAGTTGCCCAAGCGATATCCGTTGGATTGGATGATGTGGCGCGATGGAACGTGAGCCCCTTCGATCGGGTTGATTGTTAGCAATGGGCCCCGGTTTTAAAATGATATTGATTAAGCCATCGATTATGCATGTGGGGCTCGGATCCAAAGGTCTATTTTAAAAAAATGCCCTTTGATAAAAGCGTGGTTTATTAATATTTAATTATCAAAAGGGTGTGAATAATATTTATTTATCAAATTCCATGAATTAGATAAATAAAATTCCAATAAAGTAAAACCATCAGCGACTTGTTAATATTACTTAACCTTGGCTATAGTATTATTTGGCGAGAGAAAAAGAATACCTTTAGGAAATTTCGTGCATGGAAGAACGAAGATTTGGATTGGTTCGAATTTTAATATGAATACCATTA
Organism: Pinus albicaulis; assembly: GCA_034641835.2. Classification (NCBI taxonomy): domain Eukaryota; kingdom Viridiplantae; phylum Streptophyta; class Pinopsida; order Pinales; family Pinaceae; genus Pinus; species Pinus albicaulis. The sequence goes on from CM076572.1 coordinate 1,024,333,016, forward strand.
GTAGTTGGATGGTTTTGACTCATGGTTTTACTAAAGGCAAAAAACTATATAAGGATAAGAGAATTAGAGTACGAGGTGTGCATGGTAAGGGTTGTGAATGATTCTCTAAGGAATATTCGTATGGGCGAACTGCGTTTCTTAGCGATAAATTTGAAACTACGATGCACCCATGGATATAATGATCTGACGATGATGAAACTCTGGGTTTGAGCTGACGCCGAAATCATGAAGAGCTGGTGTGAGTGTCTTGAATGAATAAATATGGTGACTTGCAAGGTAAGTCGGGTGTGAAAGCCTGGGTGGATCCGAGTATGAAAATTGATGAAACATGGTTCGCAGTGGTGCGAGGGTCGAAGGCTTCGAGTGAGGGGGTTGTAGCTCCCTTCCGAGTGGTAGCTGGTAAAGCGAGAACAGGGGGGTTGTATCTCCCTTCGGGAAAGAGTCTGGTAAATGAGAGAAGGGTGTAGCCACTATGCAGTGGGTGCTGCGTCTTTGTGGTATAAGTCTGCGCCAACATAAAATTGTAAGAAGTTTTATCTATAATAAATATTGAAGGTCGAGATAACAACCGCGGTGGTTTTCTCTAGAATTGGGTTTCCACCTTAAATCCTGGTGTTCATATGTGTTTCTTATGTTTGATGGTTGTTCTGTTATTTTTTGTTCATGCTTATCGCTTATCTCGATGAATAAATGATGCATTGATCTAAGTAAATACATAATAAGATCTCTCGGACATACAAGTTAGATGAAGTAATGTAACATATGGTTTTAAGAGAAAGGAAAACCAAAAATTTTCGATCAGACTCTAAATGCTTGATTCACCCCCCCTATTAGTATTTTTCCAACAATTCATCATCTTCCTTTTTTTCACACTTGCAGGTTTAGGTCTTTTCCTTTGAAGGTTGTTTGTCCTTATTGGTTTTCTTAGATGCAACGAACATAGTTTCTAGATGCGAAGTACCCTTCTCTTCATGAATTCTCATTTCATATGCTATTGTAACTCCATGTAATTACTCTTTGCCGAGTTTTTCCAGATTTGCACTATATTCTAAGTCTGATACCTTTGGGTTGAATCTCCTTGGTATCGTTCTAAGAATATTTCATATAATAGTATTCTCATCAACAGGCTCTCCCAGTGTTTGTTGTTTAATCAACGTGTTGGAAGTATGAAGCAATGTTTCCATCTTCTTTCATTCCGAGTTTCTCAAATTTTTCTCTGTAGATTTGAAGCTTTGCTTCTTTGACAATTGAGTCACCTCCATATGTATTCTCCAACATCTCCCACACATTTTTGGTTGTTTTACAACCCAACACCTTATGATAAGCATATTCAATAAGTCCACTGATAACAATATTCTTTTCTTTTGGATCATTTACCAAATTCTTCTTACCTTTCTCATCAGCGGTTGGTGTAAATCCATTTTGAACAGTGTCCCATACTTCGTAACCTTTCACCAACAGATAGACCTTCATTCTTCCTTTCCACAGTGCATAATTATTTTCATTGAACATAGGTACACCATTCTTGGTATGCTCCATGACCACCTTCCAACTATTAAACTTCTATTGAAGGAACCAAGCTCTGATACCAATTGCTGGAAATACTTAGAGTGCCGGGGGGGGGGAGTGGGGGGGTTGAATCAATATTCCTTTCAATTAGTATTATTATTAATCTTTCAGAGCATTAGTTAATCTTCAATTATTATCAGTGTTTGTAAAATCATAGCAGTAAACAAAAGGAACACAAATGCACACAATTTTTAAGGTGGAAACCCCCTCTGGGACAAAATCGACCTGAATGTTGTTCTAATAATTCTTTAATATTAAAATCCAATTGAAAATGAAACGCGAACATCCTAGAATCTAAAAAAGAATTATTCTCTAGCTCCCACTGGATGGATGCTCCAACACCCAAGATTCTTCATTAATCAGCCGAACAGATGCTCCAACACCCAATGAGCTACAACTCACCCTAGCACCACCCTACCACCTTGAATTTTTCGTAGGCTTGAACCTGTTGGTGACATCATTCACTAGCCTAGCACCACCCTATACAATAATAAAAGCAGAATGGACTCTCGTACTAGGGAAAATGTTCCACTTTACAATGATATATAATGATGTAGAAGAATAAGACACATTAGACCATAACCCCAACTATGAGACAAATACCTAATGATGATCCTAGACCTCCTAACATTGCCTCTTCAATTGATCAGATTTGGATCAAGACTTAAGTGATAGCTCAAATTTCGTGTGCTCAGAATTGTGCCAACCTGAGAAACTAGATAGATCTCGTCTTCTTAATTCCAGCACCAAAAACGGTTCAAAAAACTGATACCGTATGAAGAAATTATCGCGATTTGAAAATCCTGGTATACTGGAAATTTCGACAACTGACCAAGGTTGACTGGGAATTTGAACAGTCAACAAAAAGAATATTCTAGGGAATATTACTAGAATATTCATCAAAATATTCCCTGATATATTCCTTCTGGGCCAATCAAATTTTGACTATTGTCTAATTTTTATTGGGCGTACGGGTTGGGTGAGCCAATGAAAAGCTGCCACTTGGCCAGCCCTAAGGCCACCACGTGGCCCTGCAACTGTGCATTAAAATTTTGGTTTGGTCAGCAGGATTAGACCACGAGACCTCCCACTGGGCATGTGAGTGGTCTACCATCTCTGCTACAAGTTTTGACGTAACATATCATGTCGACGACTTATATTTATGTTTGAATGTATTGGAATTTTGGGGTTGGGGACCACCAACAATCCCAACCCACCAGCAGTGTCGCATGGTGAGTTAATATAGTATAAGTTAACGTAACATCTGATGTTACAAAAAATGGATATTAACCGCAGAATCTGCCAACACATTCGCGGTAAAATCATCACATGGCAACGTTTATTGCAAATTCTCTACACGGTTAACGAAACTAGTGTTTCAACTGGAGTTCAACGCCATCAACCCACAGTTAACTTCACGGGTTTCACCCAACCATTAGCCTAATCGCGAGATTTGGGAGTTGGCATGTGAACAACCCCAACCATAACCTTAAATGTTGTAGTTAATTCTAGCAGAGGTTTGGCCAACGCACCCAAAAAGGTGGAAGTTTCTAAATTAACTCCAGATAAGTGGAGTCCACCACTTTTACTAGAGTTTTTCTACGTGTAACTCGAAAAAAGAGTAGGAGACTCAATTTTCAAACATTATTAATGAATGAAGACTCATTATTGGCTAATTGGAGCATTTTGGAGCCATTGGTGAGGTTTTCAGAGCCATATGATGACTTCTAAGTGTTATTTTTCTTCATAGAAGTTCCACGGGATACAAGGGCTAGTAGGAACCGGTAGGATAATGAGGCCTAGCCAGAGCAGCCAAAGACCATTCTCAACAAACCAATAGTCTATTATTACTATATTGGACCTTTTGAATCCAATGGAATGATTTTTAGAATTATTTGGATACTTTTGAAGGCCAATATGCTATAGAGAATTTTTCAGTGAGCCCAGAGCCACAGGGTGCCACTAGGTGTGGGGGAATAGCCATAGCAGCTAGAGGCCAATTTCAGCAAGAGAATAGTATATCCTGACTATTTTGGACATTCTCAATGCATTATATGGATTTTTAGAGCCATTTGAAGACTTCTAGAGCTAAATAAGCCACAAATAATTTTCGGGGATCCAAGGGCCACTAGGTGATGGATGCCTAGATTTGGGAGCTAGAGCTCATTTTGACAAATGAATAGCCTATTTTGAATAACTAATATATGATGGAGACAATAGAAAATGTTTTAGGGGCAAAAAAATAATTCTAAGAGATTTTTTTCCACATATAAGCTCAGGGAAGCTTAAGGACACTGATAGAAGAGGTCAAGTCTAAGGGAGCCTAGGTCCATTTCCAGAGACTTAGTAGCCAATCCAGGGGTATGATGGTATTATTAACCCATTGGTACAGTTCAAATAACCATTGGTGTTGAGTAGTAACTTGTAAAATAAATTTTCCATCCTAATCTCAAAGATCTAAATCAATTGATGAAGGCTCAAGGAGACGTAGCCCAAGACATATAGGTGAACTCCTTTATTAAATTTTATGTTATGTGTTGTTGGTATATTTTTTTTAATTTATGCTTGTTGTACATGATCTTAATCAGAAAAAATAAATATTTAATTCCTCACACATTAAGAATTAAAATTGTTAAAACACATACACCTAGATCAAGAATTCAATTCTGCACATACACGTATAAGAAGACCTTAATTTTTTTTAATTGAGTGGGAGGTGTTTGCATATCATAAAAAGTTAGCCACCCATTTCATATCAGGTTGGTATCAGAGAACTAGGTTGATTTCTTGACATAGCACTAGGTTTCTTGCTTGACAGAGCACAAGGTTTCTTGCTTGCTTGTTTGAATTGAAAGGTGTTTAATAGTGGAAAGAATTTCACTATTTGCAAATTGACTGATGCTTACAAGTTTGAGTTTTGCTAAAGGTGAAGGGGAGCTACTACTAGCTAAATCTAGAAGAGGACAAGAAGGGAGAAGGTTGAAATCATTTTCCTTACCCAAAGGACCTTAAGGCAACCCTTGAAGCACAAGAGGGATTGTTTGCAAAAGAGCCTGCTTGAAGAAGAGATACAAGCTACAGAGAAGAGATTGAATCTACAACCAAATTTTTTTTGAAGCTTTGTCAATTTTTTTGAATATTTGTGAATTTTTTTTTGAATTTATTTAATTCATTTACAAAATTATGACAATTTTATCAAGTGAGGTTTCTAAATCCTTCTCCTTTGAAATACTCTTTGATAAAGAGATGAAACAGGGCTTCTACATCCTGAAGGATATCGTGAAAAGTCTGTATGAAGATGTAAGTTAAAGCTCTATACTTCATGAGAAATTGGTTGCTATGAAGCAAGAAAAAGAAGGACTTCTTCAAAGAATGCATGAGATGGAGATGCAACTCCATTATGACCAAGAGGCCTTAACCAAACACATTCTTGAAGAAAAGGTAAATCACTCAAATTTGTCTTCAATTTCATCTTTAGATAGATTTGTAGGTTCATTTTAAAAATACACTAGACGTATGGGGTCAAAATTGATGTTTAAAATGGGCTATGAAGGCAACGGTCTATGAAAACATGCAAAAGGCATGGTTGAGCCTATTATGGTTGAGGAAAGGTCTAAGAACTTTGGTCTAGGCTATGTTCAACCTTATGGCGAAAACTCCAAAGCCATGAAGGCACTTGAGACAGTTCCAAGAAGAAATTTTGTTACAAGTTCCAACCCACAAACATGTCAAGTTTGTATTCAAGATGAATGCCATTTCCTGAAACTCATGTTGTGGCAAGATGTTTGTAGACATGCAGCTTATGGTGAGCAAGAGAGTTATGACAGCTATCAGGACCTGAAAACTAATGTTGGTCTTCAAAAGAGAGCTGGAACCTCTACAAGTTCATCTCCTCAAGAAGGTAAAAAATATGGACATACAAAGCAACATTCAAGGTATAATTCTTCCCATAATCTAGTTGTTTATGATTATGTTAAGCATGAAAAATCCACATGCATGAACGGAAGCAAGAGTTGTTTTTCCTATTGTGGTTTTTCTAACCATGAAGTTTCAAGATGATGGAAGAGAATGAAGGCATATAGGAAACAATCAAAGCAAAGGTGACTTGCACAGAAGATGTAAAAGATTTTCCCACATTGTTAGAAGAAGGGACATCTCATTGCCCAATGTTGGACACTGCATCCAACCAATCATCCCAAGCATTTGAAGCAAGAGGATAATAAGACTTTCAAGAATGGAAAAAAATATTCCATCATTGATGTGAGTCCATATGATTCACAAGAAGAAGATTTTTAGCAGGAAAAACTGTTATGGAAGTGGCTTGGTAAGAAGTGGTTTGATTTCTTGACCTAGTAAGACATACATTCCTTTGTTCATATGAAAATGTATTTATTTTTTAATGTTGAAAACTTACATTTGTATGATCCAACTTTGATCAATGATAAAGGAAGTGATGTTCACCTACCTTCTATTGAATATTTCTTGCCAGAATTTCTGGATGAGCTTAAAGAAGATACAATTCTTGACAGGAGGAGAAGAGAATCCAAGAGGGGAAGTGTTGAATAGCTTCGAGTTAGGCTCAAAGGCACTAAACCAAGAAAGTAAAATTGGATGGATGTTGGAAAGGTTATTGATTTGTACCCTCATCTATCGAACAGGTAATCAAGTCTTTTGGGGTCCGAAAGATTCCCAATGCAGAGGAGTGATCAGATTTGGATCAGGACTTAAGTGATAGCTCAAATTTCAAGTGTTCAAACCTGTACTAAACCTGAGTGACTAGATAGATGTTTTCTTCCTGATTCTGGAGCCTTGAATGGTTTGAAAAATGGGCACCGTATGAAGAAGTTATCACGATTTGAAAAGTCTAGTAAACTGCAAATTTCAACAGTTGACCACAGTTGATTGGGCATTTGAACAGTCAGAAAAAATAATATTCTAGGGAATATTACTAGAATATTCCTGAGAATATTCCCCAAAATATTCCTTCTAGGCCAATCAGATGTTGAAAATTTTCAAATTTTTATTTGGCGTATGGGTTGGATGAGCCAATGAAAAGTTGCCACGTGGCCAAACCTGAGGCTGCCAGGTGGCCCTACAACTATGCATTAAAAATTTGGTTGGGTCTACAAGATTCAACTGCGAGACCTCCCACTAGGCACATGAGTGGTCTACCATCTCCACTATAAGTTGTGACATAGCATATCATGTCGATGGCATATATTTATGTTTGAATGTACTGGCATTTGGGGGTTGGGGACCGTCGACAATCACAACCCACCAGCGGTTCCACATGATGAGTTCACATGGTATACGTTAGCGTGAACTATGATGTTACAACCAATAGTTATTAACCACAGGTTCCGCCATAAATTTTGTGTTAAACTCATCACATGGAAAATTTTGTTTCAAATTCTCTGCGTGGTTAACAAAACCCGCGTTTCAATCGAAGTTCAACGCCATCAACCCACAGTTAACTCTGTGGGTTACGCCCAACCCTTAGCCTAACCATGGGATTTGGGGGTTGGTATGTGGCCACCCCAAACTGTAACCTTAAAATTTTCAGTTAATTCCAGCAGATTTTGGGCCAACGTGCCCAAAAAGGTGGAAGTTGCTAAATTAACTCCAGATAAGTGGAGTCCTCCATTTTTAGTGGAGTTTTTCTAGGTGTAACTGGGAAAAAGAGTAGGAGAATAAATTTTCGACCATTCTGGGTGAACGAAGAGTCATTATTAGTTAATTTGGGCATTATGGAGCTATTGGTGAGGTTTTTAGAGCCAATTGAGGACTTCTGAGTGTTATTTTTCTTCAGATAAGTTCCAAGGGTCACTAGGGCCACCAAGAACCAGCGGGAGAATGAGGTCTAGCCAAAGCAGCCAGAGACCATTCTCAGCAAACCAATAGTTTTTTATGACTATATTGAACCTTATGATTCCAATGGAGGTATTTTTAGAAGAATTTTGAGACTTATTAAGGCCGAGATGCTACAGAGAAGTTTTCAGTGAGCATAGAGCTAGAGGGTGCCACCAGGTGTTGGGGGCATAACTATAGTAGCCAGAGGCCAATTTCAGCAAGTGAAGTGTCTATTCTAAATATTTTGAACATTATAAATCAATTAGAGGGATTTTTAAAGCCATTTGGATAATTTTAGAGCTGAAGAAGCCACATGGAAGTTTCGGGGAGCCAAGGGCCACCAGCTAATGGAGGTTTAGATTGGGGAGACAAAGCTCATTTTGAGAAAATAAATAGCCTATTTGGATTACAGATATTTTCTGGAGACAATAGAATATTTTTTAGTTATAGAAAAGGACTTCTAAGAGATTTTGTGCCATAGAGAAGCTTGGGGAAGGTTAAGAACACCGACAAAAGAGGTCAATTCCAAGGGAGCCTACATCCATTTCTAGAGACTTATTAGTAAATCCAAGGGTATGATGGTATTATAAACCCATTAGAGTTGAGTAGTAACTTGTAAGAGAAATTTTCCATCCTAATCCTAAAGAGCCAAGTCAATTGACGAAGGCTCAAGGAGATGTAGCCCAAGACATACGGGTGAACTCCTTTAGTAAATTTGTTGTTATGTGTTTTTGGTATATTTGTTGTAATTTATGCTTTTTGTAGATGATTTTAATCATAAAAAAAAAATATTTAATTTCTCACACATAAAGCATTAAAATAGTTAAAAAACAGAATCAAGAATTTAATTCCGCACATACGAGTATAAGAAATATCTTAATTTGTTTTAATTGAGTGGGAGGTGCTTGCATAGAATAACAAGTCAGCCACCCTTTTCAAATCATCAATTCTTGGCAGATAGACACTTGTACAAATTTTACAATGATACTTTTACAATGGCACAGTACAATGATACCATTACAATGATTGTATGCATAGTTTCCCACGTGAAGACTTCATGTGGTGAACTTGTTTCTGTGGTTATGCACCATGATTGCTGCTCTTGTCATGTTACCCTTTCTCACTCTTCAGAACATTAGACCATGCACTGAGTCTTATCTTGATGAATATATGATACTTGAAAAAATTCTTCAAGGAAATACCCATGACATGATAATAGCAAAACTTACCTCACCCTTCATAGCATATGTCAGTGTTAAACATAATAAAAACAAATTAGAATACAAAGAATGATGCAGAGCATCTCGCCCAGATATTTCATTTTAATCTAGTAGATATAGGGGGTATTGTATTTTCTAAGAAGTTGGATTCTATGTAACAAATTAATATAATTATTAAGATTTTGAGTGATATTTAAGAATAGGATTTAATTGGTGAGGTATTTTGTAAATGTTTCCGAATTTTGGAGAGCATGAGATATTTAGGAATTTATTATAAATTCTAGATTAGGAGTTGGTTTCATGAATCTAGGGATTTGAAAGGATCCTTAGGGATTAGTTGATTCAAAGAAAGGACTTGGAGGATATTCAGGATTTTGTTGAGAAATTTTTGGATCTAAACTAGAATTGGTTGTAGAATCCATTTCTATAAATTGTAAGTATCAAAAGTATAAAAAAATAGGGAATGTAGAGTAGGATTTAATTATTAGATCAGATAGTTAGGGTTTTGATTGTAGCCTATAGGTAATAGGAATAAAGAGGCCACTGATTCAAATATGAGGCTAGAAGAGAATTCCTATTTAAATATTGAGTATTAATATAGAGAATTCAATTTCTGAATTTGTATCTCATTTTTGAGTTTATATTGTGTACAGTGAATAATTGATCTGTAAAGTGAGTGTGAATTAGAGGTTTTCATAATATATGTGTGCTATTCTAGTTTTAATAGAATCAAGCAGAGACAGAGGTTTGATCTCTTGAAACCAAATCAACAATTTAAAAATGATATGATATCAAACGAACACAGAATAGAGCCACGCACATTAAAATACAAACAATGATAGAAGAAAGATTGGATCATTCAGATCAATGGAAGAGTTCCTTGGACGACGAACAATGGGAATTAAGCCAGGAGTAGAAAAAGAGATTGTAGGTTAGTGTTAATCAATGATTTCATAACACAAACCAGAGGATATAACTTCGATTTATGTTAATTAATGGTTCTTTTATGCATATTTGGAGTAGATGAATTTGGTTGCGATGCGAAATTTCAAAATTGAAATTCGCATGTCACAAAAGTTAACAAATAGAAATTTTTCAAAGGGTTACAGTCCACAAAGTGGCGGACGTGCGATACAGTGATGAGTCTTAATCCTGAGATTTGCGATGAGAATTTTTTGGAAAAGGGTTGGGAATAAGCAAGTGTTAGTAGAATGGGGAATTAGTCTTCAAAAGGTGGTAATGGTATATCGCACAGCCAGGAAGAGGTAAGTGGTATTGAATGAGACTGTGCGATTAGCCTACGGGAACAACACGTGGCATTATAAAACCACCTATATCGCACAACTTTGAATCATTAAACATCGTTTGAATTAGAATGCGATAACCATTGGATTCTAAGTAGGTTGAATCGATGGTAGGGATGAAAGCTTTAAATCAGCATTGGCATTCATGAAAAACAATAGGATTGGTGAAGTGTAAGTATATTTCGATGATTTATGAGTATATTTATCTTATATAAGATTATAATAGAAATATAGTAGAATACAAAGGGTAAATTTCATAATGGATAATGGTGGGTTTTTTTTTTATAAATGAAAAGAGTGGATAATGAACTAAAACAAGTATTATGTAAAGTGAGATAACTCTCATTTAAATATTCTATAGAAAGAATCAATTTAGAGAGGTTTCACTAAATATGGAATAAGGAATTTCCTAGGCATAACAAGACATGAATTTTTATATGCATAAAATGTGGGTAAATGCATCTTAGGCTACGTTATTTTGGTATCAAAGAAGAATAAGGAGATTCTACATGTAAAATTTATTTCAGATAGTTTTTTTCTCAAGGGCACAAATAATTTAAAGCCTAAAAGGAGCAGAGAGAAATGCTCAAAAGAAGGTTACATTGAAAGAACTAGTGTTTGCCAAAAGACCAAATCCAGACAGAAGATTGGTGAGGTAAGTTGTAACAAGGAGGACTTGCTATTGTGGAGGCTTAGTGTAGCTCTCAGTTAATGAGTGAAGAACTCATGAAGATAGAGAAAAAATATGACTACTAATAGTCATAGCAAGGATAATAGAAGTTCTACAAAATGATTAGCAAATAAGGAGATACAAAAGACAGGAGACAACAAGTAGGACATAAATTGATTACAACGGTATGAAATTTTGTAGCAGTTGAATGAAATGGAAAATTTTGGCACAAGAATACAGTAGTAAAATTGTAGGAAGAAATTTTGGGAGTTCTTAGAGATTGTACCAGAACCTTATTCCGGCTAAGGCTTGGAATAGATAGCCACAAAGAATTCCTTAAGAAAAGTGAGTATAGTAACCAGCAACAGAGCAAGATTTCTCATCATAAGTTCTAAGGAAGACTTAGAAACCAGACAGAGGATAAGTTTGGTGATAAGATCAACTCAGAAGGTAGTTGATTGGTTGCAAGTGTAGAAGCTCACACAGATGTGAAGATGGCAATGAACCTATCCAATTAGAGATTTGAAGAAAGAAGAGAGATGACTGAGTATAGCAGCCAGAGGAAAAATAGGTTCAAGAGAGTGAACCAAAATAGAGAGAGAATATCTAGGAAGAGGTCAAGCTTAGAAAGGAAGTTTGATAGGGTATTGAGTAGAAAAATGATATTGCTACAAGAGAAGGCTATGTTATAGATCATCAATTGAGCATTGATGAGTGCATAAGGAGGATGGCCATAGAGGCTCAAAGAAGAGGTTCTAAGGAATGCCATGAAGATAAGATAATTAATGAGGAGTGAGAGAGAAATATTGTTGATGAAATTACTATAGGGATGGCTATAAGAGAAAGAGAGTGAATTTCAAAGGCATGGATGGAGAATAAGGAAATAGGTTAAATTGAACCTATTGAAAAGTAAATGGAATGTCAAGCTGATAACCAAGTTCAGAGAACTGGAACAGATACATATTTCCTTGTTGGAAAAGGAGAGACTCAAAGGAATTGAGTCACAACAAATAGGATTTGCTGAAAACCAAAAAGTACATTGTGAAATATTGGTGCTTGAAGAAGCAAACGAGAGTGAAAAGTAGTGTGTTTTTAAAAGTAATGATTTGTGTATGATTGCAGGTACATCACAGGATGATGAATGAAATTTAGAGTTGTGTAAGGACAAATAAATGAATTTGAAATATGTTCAGATTAATGCTGAGATAGAAAGATCTCAGAAACAAAAGGAGGTAGAGGGATATCATGGAAGTATGCAAGAGAACATTAAAGATGATTTAGCAGAAGGAGAAGGGCCATCTGATGATGGTATAACAACAAGTGAAGGTATTGAAAACTATTTAAAGTTTCTAAATTCTATTCCAATTGAGATCATTGAGTTATATATAAAATTAGATCTTCAAAGAAGAAAGTTGGAAAAGCAGAGGATATATACACATGATAAATTGCTGAAATAGGAAGACGAAGAAATTGTCATGAATGAAAATCATAAGAAGATGGTAATGGAAGTTCAAAAAATTAATATTACAGAGAAAGAAGCTCATTACAGTGAAGAAGAGCAGAGAGATATCATTAAAACAGATGATGTGAAGAAGAAACTTATTGATATTTTTGAGAATCCTTTATAGAATTATTTGGATAATCAACATACTGAAATGTTGATGAAAGAGAAACAATCAGAGCAGAAAGCTTAAATGTTTCTAGAAGAAAAAGAGACACAAATTTTTTACGCTTTTGATTTTAATGATTGTTTTATGACTACAAATTTTGATGAAGGTGAGACATACATGTTTCAAGTTGAAGAGTCTGTTTTATAACTAAGGAATACTGGAAGTTGCAAGGTCAGATATGATGATGAGGAAAATGTAAAACATGAAGATATCATGCATGAAGAAGATAAATCAACTGTCAAATTCAGTCAAGAAATTGAAGAACAATCACTGAAGGTTGTCAAAGAAGAATATGGGAAATATGCTCAAATTGATGAACAACATAGTGATTTATTTTAAAGGAAGAAAGTACAAAGGAAATTGGAAAACAATTTATTTTTTGAAAATAAATTTGTAGATATTGAAAAAAAGTTGTTTGGAAAGAAACAAGATGGTAAGGATGAAAGGGAAACAGTAAGACTCCAACAACTTCAAGGAGAAGATAATAAACAACAGTTTGAAGATGAGTGGAATAAAGATATTTGAGTGCTGGAGAAAATGCTGGAAAATAAAAATTCAATGAAGGAAGAGTCAATTATGAAAGAGAAAGACTTTGAAAAATTGCAGAAAGTAAAGATGCAAGAGTTAATAAACAACAACAACAAACTGAAACAAAGAGATAGCAGTGAATGGTGGAATGAGTATCAGTCCAAGGATATGGTGGAGATGGAGATTGAAAAATTATGGAAATTAATGATGAAGCAGTCAAAATGGAGGAGATGGATAACAACATGAAGAGTAATCAATCAGAAATTTAGTTTGATTGACAAAGAGAATTAGATGAAATAGAAAACAACAACAGATTGTGAAAGCATAGCTAGTAGAGCAATGCAACATAAAGTGTCGACACCTGGAGAACAGCAAATAAAGACAAATTACAGCACAAAGTATGGGATCCAAGAGGACAAAGGTTGGAAGCACAAGATCTAGAGATCATGATTATTTTCTACTTTGGGAGTCTGATGCAGGAGTATCCGGCTCAGAAATTTAATTTTGATCTAGTAGATATAGGGGGTCTTTTATTTTCTAAGAAGTTGGATTCATATGTATCAAATTAATATAATTATTAATATTTTGAGTGATATTTAAGAATAGGATTTAATTGGTGAGGATTTTTGTAAATGTTTTCGAATGTTGCAGAACATGAGAGATTTAGGAATTTATTGTAAATTCTAGATTAGGAATTGGTTTCATGAATCTGGGGATTTGAAAGGATCCTTAGGGATTAGTTGAGTAAAAGAAAGGACTTAGAGGATATTCAGGATTTTGTTTAGCAAGTTTTGGATCTAAACTATAATTGGTTGTAGAATCCATTTGTATAGATTGTAAGTCTCAAAAGCATAAAAACACAGGGAATGCAGAGTAGGAATTACTTATCAAATGAGATAGTTAGGGTTTTGATTGTAGCCTACGAGAAATAGGAAGAAAGAGGCCACTGATTCAAATATCAGGCTAGAAGATAACTCCTATGTAAGTATTCAGTATTAATATAGAGAATTCAATTTCTGAATTCGTATCTCATTTTTGAGTTTATATTGTGTACAGTGAACAGTTGATTTGTAAATTGAGTGTGAACCAGAGGTTTTCATAAAATATGTGTGCTGGTCAAGTTTGAACTGACTCAAGAAGAGACAGAGGTCTGATCTTTTGAATCCAAATCAACACTTTAAAAATGATATGATGTAATGTTCCCAATTTTTCATGGAGAAAATTGGAACACTAATTTTTCCATTTTCACATAGGAGATAAATAAAATGGGTAGGAGACCCATTTCCTCCTTGTATAAAGAATAAAAATCCTCTTTGCATGAGGGAGGATCACTTTTGGAGCTTGATTTCACACCTCCATGTGTGAAAGGGGGCTTTTGCAAGAAGGCTAGGTCAAGTTGACCAAGTTAAACTACGTAGTAGCATGAGCTGGAAAGCACATTGTGGGTCAGCCCAGTGGGATAAGGAGGGAATCTTATAGAGGAAGGAAACCCTAATGAGTGGGGTCCATTGAGAGGGAGCTCACATTTTTTAAAAGGAGGGAAAGGAAACAATTGCAAATCATCCTGATTATTATTCATCTTGGGTCTGGTGGACTTGCAACAACCTCTTGCTGGTTAGCAAGAATTTCCGAGGGAATTCCTATTTAGGATTTCCTCTCCTTCTTGAGTAGCTCTTGGAGGATTGCACTCTATCCCCATATTCAGACATTGAGGTCAAGCACCATCTATCTTCATTAGCGTAGTTTCAGCTGGAGATTGTGAAGTGTTTCTAGGTGTTGCTGGGGAGGTTTTCCACAACACCATGCTTGGCTAGTTTTTTAGAGGAGGGAGCTTCCATCTCTTTGGGAGAATAGAAAAGGAGGTTTATGAGCTTATCCCACCATCTTTGGCATCATTCAAACCACTTTTCATTATATGCAGTGCAGTCCCTCTCTTAGAAAACATTATTCTTAGAGAGTATTTGCTGTGAGGGATTAGCAAATGTTTGGAGGGTGAGATCTTAGGTGAAAGAATCAGCCTTTCACTTCATATTTCCCATTGGAGGAGGCCATTTCAGATTTAGGATCTCATTCATCCATTTCCTCCTATTTTTTTTATGAGTTGCTGTTGCCCAGCAACTCCGACATTATTGCATTTTTCCATTTTTTACATGTATTGTAGTTGATCCTTCTAAGGATTGTTGTACTAGTGTTTTCAGGGGTTGAGAGCTTTCTCCCCCTTATTTCTTGAGCTATAATTTCTATATCATTATATTCCCATTTTATATGATGAAATTTCTTCATATGACTGCGTAGTTTCAGCCATGGTTTTCTTCATGTAGCAGTGTGCTTTCATTTTCATCTACAAGATTCATTGAGGCCTTCATTGCCTAACTTGAGAGATTGAATCCTCAACTATTGTACTCTTTGCTACTGCAATACACATTTATTGGTTATTGTATATTCATATGTACAGGCTCATAACGCAGTGAACCCATTTTATGTTCATACATTGTTGTAGCCCTATTCCCTAGGCAATTCCTGAGGAAGGAATTTCACATATTTATAGACAGAGTCTATGAAGGGCTAGGTAGCCTCTGGATCTCACCCTTCCTTGTGAAGGTGAAATATTTGGAAAATCCCCCCAAATTTTATCTCTGGAATAGAATTGTGATATTTCAGAAAAAGGAATATTGCTGGAACTCCAACTTTAGAATATCTTGAGATATTCTCATTGTTGTAGAAATTTCCTAAAAAAGGAACATTACAGTGGTATCAAAGCAACTTTCTTGGCTCAGCCTGTGGCCTTCAAGCCCAAGAAATAAGAAGAAGAAAATGTTGCAAAAGATGAGCTTGATCTCATCCATTTTTAGAATAGAGAAGAGCCTCCCCAAGGATGATATGCAGAAAGAGGAGGAAGGACCCTGCACTTCCTATTCTCATCAAGGAGACAAAGAAATAAGCAAAAGAAAAACTCCATCTTTTGGAGAAGTAAAAGAAAAATGGGATAAGCTTACCCAGCTTCTTTCTAAATATGTACATATGGTTCATGAAGAGTATGAGGAAATTTGGAGAAAGTATAGAGAATCTCCTAGAGGGTTTGATTCAAAAGTAGACTCTAGATTGGAGTGTGAGCATGCAGCTACACACCATCTTGTAGAGTGCAGTCACATGCCCAGGATTGCCGAAAGAGAGATGGAAAGAAGAGAAGAGGTTGCTAGGAGGGAAACCCTTAGTGATTTCTTGGAGGAGTATGAGTCTCAAACTCAGAAATACCGAGATCATATCATTTTTTTAGAGTTTTGCAAGATGAAGGTGAATGGAAAGAAGCAACAAGATAGATTCCATCTATCTAACTTTGAGGGTTCACCTAAATTTTCAGCCAAATCTTGGGTGGAGGAGTTAGATACCTTCTTGCAATAGCACCACATGCCAGAGGATGAAGCCATCAAAGTTGCAGCGCTGCATTTGAGAGGTAAGTCTTATGCCTAGTGGATTTTTGAATCCTTTTCTTTGAGAAATCTAAACATTTCATCTTATGAAAATTTCACTAAGGCATTAGTGCAGAAATTTGATAGAAGGATTCATGAGATACACATGGTGATTCTAAAGAAGAAGACTCAGATAAAACCCTTGCACAAGAATGCAGTACCATTTCATAAAACAATGGGGAAGGATGAAAACTTGCACCATACTTTGCTGGAGAAGGAAATTTCTTCTCACACTTTTGAGCAAAGAGGCATGGGGGTCTCTTTTTCAAAGAGGGATAAAATCATTGGGAGGTTTCCCACTCATTTTTCAGATATTGAGGGCAACATCGTTGTTAGATCTGGGGCTGATCTGGTGCCTCATGTAGAGGAAAGAGGAGCTCTTGCTCCACATATAGGGATGCTTGCATCTTTGCAAGGAAGTCCCCAGGATCTCATGTATGGAGGTCAAGGCACATCTCATGTTTTACCTGTGCCATTATCGAGGAGGTGTGGAACCATGGAGACACAAGGAGGAAGTAGGGAGAAGGCCCAGCATCATGAGATGATGAGTACACATCCCTATTTATCTATGGAGGTTGATGAACCTAAGGAGGTGATTGGATTGCACAGTGGAAGCATGGAGAGCTTTCTCCATTCATATATGCAGTCATCTCTTGATGATGATGTTTCATTTCTTCGAGACATTTTGCCAGGGAGACCACTGGATCAGTAGAGGATGATAGATGCTTCACATGTTGGGGCACCAATCATTGATTTCAGGAGGTTGGAGACCTGGAGAGAGCTTTATACAATGTTGGGAGTCTAGGTTAGACTCAAGTAGGGAGAGAGCATTCTCTCAACATCATCAATACCCACTTCCATTTCAGATTCTACGTTGTGGCAGAAGCAGTTGGGGAAGGACAACAGCCTTCCAGCTTGCATCTTTGGCATATGAGATGTCAAAGAATAGGATGACCATGTGACCTCTACTCTTCATGAGATATCCTCAACGTTGTCACTATGGAGGATGGATCCATATTGGAACTCCCAACTGTTAGTGGAGCATTCCAAGGATCTTTTTACTTGCATGATCTTCAATGGCCAATTGCATGAGGAGGCATATTCAATCATAGATGGGGTCATATTTTATCATGGTAGGATCTTCTTTCCTAGAGCTTCCAAGCTCAGGGAGAAGTTGTCACATGCAGCTCCAGAGTATTTCCTTTTCAGCCCCACTTATTCTATGAGATCATACCACACCATCTTTGGGGGGTATTTTTGGATGGGCTTTGAGGAGGAGATACATCAACATATGAGTAGATGCATGGACCATATGGAGATGGAGGAGAGACATGACTCTTTGAGAGAGTTAGCACAACCACCTCTTTTCACTTTGAGGATGAGAGGAGACTCCTTTATGAGCCACTCCATTTGTATGAGTAGAGAGTATGGTAAGGGTATTCATTGTTGTTTACATGAGAATTCGTATCATGTATGTATATGTCCCTTAACCATACATGTGCAGGATATTTCTTCGAGGAGGAGCAACTTTTATTTTGAGCTTCATGGTATAGCTAAGGCCATAATCATTATGGATGGCCATTCCATAGGAGGAATTGGGGAAGAGGCATATTATGGAGGGCATACTCTTTGTACATTTTACATTATTCACTTCCTCCAAACTTATGCAGATATTAGAGCAGCAGTCAAGTGGTTGAGAAGCCACTTATTTTATTAGTCTCCATTACAATTGAGGGTCAAGCTGCATTGGTTGCATTTGAGGGACCATTTTCCTTCTCATCTGTTGCATATGGCAACAAGTATGATTCTCATTTTCTCTCCCTATGGTTGTATTGTTTCCATCTTTATGGGGGACATGCTTGGGAGAGAGACACATTATGTGGATGTGTCCTTTGAGGGAGAAATTCCTCACACTTTTTTCACTACATGTTCTAAGGGGAACATGGGATATGATATGGTCACCTTGACAACACATTTATTTCCTTATGAGGTGAGCCATATGATGGAGATGGTACCATATAGTGATGACTTCCAACTCATAATATATGGAGATATATGGGCTAGCTTGATTTGCAACATTGGGGGAGAGATATCTGGAGGTCTAGTCCTCATTTTTCCACTTGAAGGAAAAATTATTGCAGCCCATGGACAACCAACACTCTGCACTTATCATAAGTGGAGAGATGGCTAGCATGGGGTAGGATACATTGCTTACCGTGTGCATATTTTCATCCCACCTACTTTTCTGGAGCCAAAGGTGGATGACAACTTTCAGGAGTTGCCTAGTTAGAAGGTGACTCATTTTGCATGGCTCATAGCTTGGAGATGGAGGATCCATATGGGAAAGATAGTTCCCATTTTGTTTCAGATCCCATTCTTCAAGGGGACCTGTCGACATCACTTTTTCATCCTCTTGAGTATTTCACTTTCACATGATGATAGCTTTATATCTGACTTACATGCTGAGGAGGAGCATTGTGGAGATTTGATTGATGAGGTAGCATCACTTTCCTTGGAGGAGATCATCATACAGGGATGCTACGGGGAGAGGATAAAAGAATAACTCAGTCTATCCTTGCACTTTCTTGAGGACAAACAATCTTTGAGAGGGGAGGACTGTAATGTTCCCAATTTTTCATGGAGAAAATTGGAACATTAATTTTTCCATTTTCACATAGGAGATAAATAAAATGGGTAGAAGACCCATTCATTCCTTGGATAGAGAATAAAAATCCTCTTTTCATGAGGGAGGATCACTTTTGGAGCTTTATTTAACACCTCCATGTGTAAAAGGGGGCTTTTGCAAGAAGGCTAGGTCAACTTGACCAAGTCAAACTGCGCAGTAGCATGAGGTGGAGAGCACATTATGGGTCAGCACAGCGGGATAAGGAGGGAAGCTTCTAGAGGAAGGAAACCCCAATGAGTGGGGTCCATTGAGAGGGAGCTCACATTTTTTAAAAGGAGGGTAAAGCTACCATTTTAAATCATCTTGAGTATTATTCATCTTGGGTCCGGTGGACTTGCAGCAACATCTTGCTGGTTCGCAAGAATTTCTGAGGGAATTCATGTTTAGGATTTCCTCTCCTTATTGAGTAGTTCTTGGAGGATTTCACTCTATCCCCATATTCAGACATTAATTTCAACCACCATCTATCTTCATCAGCACAATTTCAGTTGGAGATTGTGCAATATTGCTGGGTGTTGCTGGGGAGGTTTTCCACAACACCATCCTTGGCTATTTTTTCAAAGGAGGGAGCTTCCATATCTTTGGGAGATTATAAAAGGAGGTTTATGAGCTTATCCCACCATCTTTGGCATCAGGCCAACCACTTTCTATCATATGCAGTGCAGTCCCTCTCTTAGACAACGTTATTCTTGGAAAATATTTGCTGTGAGGGATTAGCAGATATTTGGAGGGTGAGATCTTAGGTGAAAGAATCAGTCTTTCACTTCATATTTCCCATTGGAGGAGGCCATTTCATATTGAGGATCTCATTCATCCATTTCCTCCTATTTCTTTTATGAGTTGCTGCTACCCAGCAACTCTGACATTATTGTATTTTCCATTTTGTACATGTATTGTAGTCGATCCTTCTAAGGATTGTTGTACTTGTGTTTTTAGGTGTTGAGAGCTTGCTCCCCCTTATTTATTGAGCTATCATTTCTATATCATTATATTTCCATTTTATATGATTTATTTTGTCCATATGACTGCGCAGTTTCAGCAATGCTTTTCTTCATGTAGCAGTGTGCTTTCATTTTCATGTACAAGATTCATTGAGGCCTTCATTGCCTAACTTGAGAGACTGAATCCTCAAGTATTGTACTCTTTGCTGCTGCAATACACATTTATTGGCTATTGTATCTTCATATGTGTAGGCTCATAACGCAGTGAACCCATTGTATGTTCATACATTGTTGCAACCCTATTCCTTGGGAAATTCCTGAGGAAGGAATTTCACATATCTATAGATAGAGTTCGTGAAGGGCCAGGTAGCCTCCGGATCTCGCCCTTCCTTTTGAAGGTGACATATCTGGAAAATTCCCCCACAGTCTATCTCTAGAATAGACTTGTGATATTTCAAAGAAAGGAATATTGCTGGAGCTCCAAATTTAGATTATCTTGAGATATTCTCATTGTTGTAGCAATTTCCTAAAAAAGGAAAATTACATATGATATCAAACAAAATAGAATAGAGCCATGCACATTAAAACATACATAGTGATAGATGGAACATTGGATCATTTAGATCGATGTAAGATTTCGATGGACAACAAATGATGGGAATTAAGTCAAGAGCGGAAAAAGAGATAGTAGTTCAGTGTTAATAAATGATTGCAGAACAAAAATAGGAGGAGATAAATTTGATTTATGTTAATTAATGGTTCGTTTATGCATATTGGGAGTCGTAGAATTAGGTTGTGATAAAAAATTACAAAATTGCAATTCCCATGTCGCAAAATTTAATAGATAGAAATGTTTCAAAGGGTTACAGTCCACAAAGTGGCGGATGTGCGATACAATGATGAGTCTTAATCGTGATATTTGCAATGAGAATTTGCTGGAAAAGGGTTGGGATTAAGCACATGTCAGTAGAATAGGGAAGAAGTCTTCAAAAGGTGGTAATGGTATATCGCACAGCCAGGAAGAGGTAAGTGGTACTGAATGAGACCATGCGATTAGCCTCTAGTAGAAACACGTGGCATTATAAAACCACCTATATCGCACAACTTCGAATCATTAAACATCATTTGAGTTGGAATGCGATATCCATCATATTCGAAGTAGGTTGAATCGATGGTAGAGGCGGAAGCTTTAAATCAACATTGGCATTCGTGAAAAACAATAGGATTGTTGAAGTGTAAGTATATTTCGATGATTTATGAGTATATTTCTCTTATATAAGATTATAATAGAAATATAGCATAATAGAAAGGCTAAATTGCGTTATGGATAATTGTTGGTTTTTTTTATAAATGAAAATAGCGGATAATGAACTAAAAAAAGTATTATTTAAAGTGAGATAACTTCCTTTTAAATATTCTATAGAAAGAAGCAATTTAGAGAGGTTTCACTAAATATGGAATAAGTAATTTCCTAGGCATAATGAGACATGCATTTTGATATGCATAAAATGTGGGTAAATGCAGCTTAGATTGTGTCAGAGAAATGTTAGAATGGGGTCTCCTAACAAGCTATGAAACCAGTCCATTTTGGTTATTTTTGTTATATTTAATATAACACAGGGGTTTGGGGTGGGTCAAAGCCCCGAAAGCATTGTAATGGGGTTAAAGGGTAAACTAGTGGTCCAAAAACCATGGGTTGCGAACCATAGGAATGTTAAAGCTAGATTGTTATAAATAGAGAGGCATTTTGGATTGTAAGAGGTAGGATTTGATGAGATATTGATGCGATATGTTGTGTAAGCGATCTGTTTGGGTTTTTGAGGAACGAACTCCCGCTGGTTGTGTGTGCAGAGATCCTAGTCCATCTGTGTGTGGACCCTGCTGCTATGTGCACAGGTCGGGAAGGGAATTGTAAGGGTGGCGAATGAATGAATATGCAGGGTTATTAGATCTGAATCTGCGAGTACTATTGAATGTATTGTTAATAATTACTTTGTTATGCATTTTTTGTCTTTGTGCTGCGAAGGTTTGTATATTGAATGTTTGGATCTATTCTACTCTGGTTATATCATGCTGTGAAATTCTGTGTATTGAAGTAAATCTAGATCTGTTCTATTCGGGTTATGGAATGTTGTGTTGATTTTATGAAAAGAATATAATTGTAGATCTAGTGCACATGGATGCAATTGGATACATATTTAACCCTGCGCAGAGATGAGGTAATATGAAAAAATGCAACCCTGCTTGCCTTACACTTCCATTCTCAAGGTGTGGAAACCTGGTTCCAGCACCCACCTAAACTACTTTGGGTGAGACTGTGACCTACGCAAGTAGGTCACTACCAAAAGGGCCAGTAATATAGGGGTTTGTTGGCAAACCTTGCACATCGAACCTTGATCAAGACCCCTCAAGCCAACAAATGGTTCCATTGCTAGGACCGGAAGGAAGATGAGGAACGAGTGGGTATTAACAGACTAAAAATGAACCATCACGATGCGCTTAGAGCTACCCACCTTCAAGGGGGTAGGAGATGAGGACATGGACCGATTCTGGTTCGTTGCGTACTCAGTCTGGACTGCGCAGAACATGAAAAATGACATGATAAAAAGGGCGCAACTGTCATTATCTTTCCAAGACAGAGCTCTAGACTGGTATATGTGATACATTTCCCAACATGGAAACGCCTCCATTCGAGATATTAAGGGTGCTCTAGAGCAAAAATTTCGGAAGCCGAAATCTTATTCTCAGCTAGTAACAAATGTGAAAGATTTCGGGCAAGGCGTGTCTGAATCAGTATGGGAGGCAGATCAACAGTTAAAAAAAGAAATTAGGGAAGGAGGGTTCGATTATGATGATAGACATCATACGAAGTGGTTTATTGCCATGCTGCTCCCTCGCCTGCATGTACCCATGAATCACCAAACTTTCAGTTCGCAAGACAAAGCCTTGGAGGCTGCTATGAGATTGGAAGCTACACCTCTTGAGGATGCTACGCTAGTAGTATGACAGATCCAGGAGCAAGTAGAAGTAATGTACCAGGAAATCCACGATCTGCAGCAAGGAAATAGAGGAGGAGCTGGTATGGAACAAGGTCACACAGCAGCACCAGGAGCATATAGGTGGGAACAATGGGGCTCAGGAGGCCCTCTACGTGGGCATGAGGAAAGCTTTGCAATCAGATCACAAGGCACCCCCTTTTCCACACCAGAACAATGCTGGTACCAACATTTCCGATCAATTGGCCATGAAGAGCAGAGCTGCACCAAAGGAGCGAATAGGAGAAGCGCCCTACATCACCAAGAATCCCCTCGGGTAAGGATGACATCCCTCATGAAAGAAGGGATAAAAGCTGAAGTGGAAGAACAGATCAGAATAGAGGCTAACCAGTCTGTTATAACTATGGGGATGCGGGAAATTTTTCAAGAGACTACCTGCGACAATCCTGCAGGTATTATAGAAAGTGGAACCATGCATGGGAAAACTACCTAGCCCTAAAAACTAGGATACAGGGGAAGCAGTTTTTTTTTGCGCAGAAGAAGCACAGGGTCCAAGCTCAAGAGGAAAAAGTCAATATAATAACACGTAGTGGATTAGAAACTGGGGAAACTAAGGAAATAGATGAATCTGACTCACTAATCCGCAAGGCAGTTGATAACCAAGAAGGATTAGACTTGGGTAAAATCAATGAGATATTTATAAAATCATGGAGGGACCTCTTTGAGGCTAAGTTCTTGCCAGCCATGCATCGAGGAGATATGGAACTGGTGGAGGACATTAAAATTTTCTTACAAGTATGCGTAAGGCTGTTGCACAACCCTCAGGCACTGTGGACTATGCAGACTTTACTAGAAAATTTAATAATAAGCAGCAAGGGGACAACAGATAAAAGATATGCGGAGCCTACACCAACGAAGGAGGAATATATCTACAAGCTGGGAGTTCAAGACGAGGGTAGCTTATTAAGCTACAAGAAATATAATGAGAATCCCAATCAGGAGCTAGAAGTGTGGCAGAACCGGTTAGGGGAAGCCTTCACACTGCGATGTCTTCGTATCATAAAGGAACCCCTCTTTAAAACCGCAAAGGGAAGGACAGAAGAAGAGCTAGGCCTGACAATTTGCAACATACCTATCATAATAAAGGGTTTGAATGACCCACGCACAAGACCAGAGTTCCTGACGTCACTTACAGCTTCCATAGATAATGATATTATGTGCCATACCACCTTTACAATGGTGGCACGACTAAGGGACATACCTTTGGCTCTAGCGTCAACCCCCCTTAAAGCCTTAATAAGGCAGGTATGACAGGTCTTATGGCCTTGGACCAAGAGCTCCTTAGGGAGGAAGCCTATCTTGGGAGAAGGCAGACAACTGTCGCCAAGAAATAACCCTAGCGTAACTAATACACGTAAGTTCTGGGGAAAAATACAGCTAGCCATTGGAAGTATAACCTCGAGTAAAAAGAAGAAGTTACAATTGAATAGAGTAGATCCTAAGGAACTGGCCGATCAAGTTACGGGGGGATTTTACCTTTCCTATGGAATCCTGCCCTGCGTCAAATACCCCTCATGGTATCCAACGGCCATTCCTTAAAAGGGGGTTGGCCTCACAAAGGTAAGCAGCCTACTTTAAGCATCTCGTGGAAGCTACCCAACAGCGAATTTTATTGCAATCACAATGACCCTCTCATGACTGAGCAACCCTCTCCATTAGAAAGTAATCAACCAGAGCCTGGATTCATCTTCCATCCAAGGATGCCAACTACTGTTGTTGAACCCTCCACTCCAATGGAACAGGAGGTGGAGGAAATTCTGTAAGATGAGCCAAAGCTAGAAGAAGTCCCCCCCCCCCCTTGTGGACCATAAGGAAAGGCAAGGAAAAAGTTTAAAGTTCGAAGACTGACCCTCAGGCAGAAAAATGGCCCCAAAATTCCCCAAGATGTCCCAGGCCTCCAGCCGCTGATGCCCAGGAGGGGGCACTACGGGCTAACCTAATTAATTGGTTACCCCCCTTTGTCCACCCACAGAGATGATCTACGCAGATACCAAAAACTTTGGATGGCCTGATCACTTACCTCCAGACTCCTCTGACCCCCGCCGAAGTCCCTATCATTGGTGATCCCTATGGACGTCTCCATGAAGTCAAGTTTGATGACCATAATTTATCCGACTAGGACGCCTTCCACGAATTAAGCTCTGAGTTATATTTCGAGACGATCCATGAATATGGTGGAACCACAGTGGTCCCGCAACACTCGGTCTGCGGCTTGGAAGGATCTGGATTGTTGAATTTTCTCCGGATGCCCTACTTTGGCTGCTACACCATCATAGATCGGCTGACATGCAAGCTACTGGCCCTCATTCACAATGATAGCTTACGGATGCGTGACAGAATCCCTATTGATGCTGAGTTGAACCACAAAATTACGGGCCTTCCGAAGTAGGGGCCATACCCGCTCGCAGAAGTTGGAAAGAAGTATGAAGCTACTACTGCGTCATATGTTCAGAAGACCTATGCAGTCCAGCGCAACCAAAGGGGGTTTGTAATCCAAACCATCAACAATCCTACCACAGAATTAGGCACTCGCCTGCCTTCCTGCAAACTCATGCAAAGGTGCCAGGTAGCGACTGTCCCTGCTTATGTCATCCAGCTTGCCAGACAATGTGAAAAAGGTGAGTTTTTTGATTGGGCTCAATAATTATGTGAAGAATTTCTCACTAATGTCCGCGAGTCTCAAGAGCATGGGACCCCTTTCTTCTATAGTTACCTGGGACAAACCAAAAGAGTCGGTAGTCCCCAAGCTCACTGCTGGGATGTGGGAAGGTGCTCGATATGTCCACCTATGAGACTCTAAGGATAAACAATGCATCGAGGATAATAAGATATTTTGTGTCCTCTTCCAGAGCAGTGTATCCACTGCCATAAACTCCCAGCCTCGATTATCCCCCACAATATACGACAAATACAAGCATATCACATCATTTAAAATCACTATGCATCAAGTCCAGATTCGCAGTCTCGCTAGTCAGGCCTAGACAAAGCTAGCATATATGGTACCAGATGAGGAAATTGATCTACTAATTTCCCTATGGCCTCCCGAGTGAAAAAAAGGCCTCTCTGGTACCCCAGCACTAGTTACAGCTGGCACCAAAGATAAACCACTACAGCAATCCAACACAGGCCCAAACTTGGCAGCTACTACCACTTCCACTCCTCCTCCCGGTACTAAGCGAACAAGGCCATCGACGTCAGGTCCCTGGAAAATAATGAAGCAGCAAGCTCAGTGCGAGCACTATGACATGACTGTCACATTAATAGGGGGAGATTTCAAACAAATCACAGATGCCATCACTCTGGCGACAGAGGATCAGTGGGCACTTATCGTGGCTCAGTGGGAGGCTGGGGTTACATCTCTTCAGGAAGACATCCACGCCCTCAAAATAAACATGCAACCATATCCATCCTAGGCCAGACAAGCACCACCTCTGCCATTCAATAACAGTTCGACACAGTTCAAGACAACAGGTCGACTCTGGAACATCCCTACCAGTGCCCTAATCGGGATGCAGCTCCCGGAAGGCACTGAAATTCAGCTGGCCCTTGATTGGCTGACCCCCTAGACTTGGAGTCTCTTCGTCATAGTGTCACCAAAGAAATTAATGATCGTGATCAAGCCACCACCCAACAGCTTGTGGTTTCCTAGCACACCCTGGCCCAGGAGACTCAGGCAATATTTCAGGCCTGGTCACAACAAGCAGAGCTGTAGGCTGCCATCCACCAGCTGTGCATGGAAGTCATTGATGGAATCACAGCTGAGGACCCACCTAGAATTAAAGTGGAAAAAATAGTGGCTACTCTCAAAGCCTCCCGCTTGGAGGTTTCAGAATTGCAGTATAGGTTGCAGCCTCGCACCCCACCAGAAGCATGTGCCCAGTGTGCTGCACTCATCACATAAGTCGCTATGATGATTAAGGGGAAAATAGATCAAGGTACCACTCTGATGGAATCAGCCATACAACTTTGCTCCTGGGTCCAGCGTGACCCCATTCTTCAACAAATCAATTAGGAATTATGCCATCATGAGAAGGCTTTGGAAGAAATCAGTGCTACATTGTCTACTTTGGTACCTGCCCAATGATTAGCACAATTGAAAGCCAACAATGACCTCCAAGACAAGATTGTGAAGCTTCAGAAAAAACAACACACTGTCATAGAATGCCTGAAGCCCTGGACTACTTCGGCCCTCTAGTTAACGCATGACATTAATGACGCCAATAATTGCCTTAATCAGTTATTAGCACGTGTTACCCCGGTTACTGACGATCCACCTTCCCAAAATATGGTCACTCTCACACAGGTATCTACGTATCAATGCCAGGAAGTCCTCCCTTTGCTTGCCTCCTCTCTGGATACTCTGTGAACACAAGTCGGTGATGCACCGGTGGAGTGACTCTGGACGAGTCACAAGATTGTGTTGGGGGACTATTGGAATGGGGTCTCCTAACAAGCTACAAAACCAGTCCATTTTGGTTATTTTTGTTATATTTAGTATAGCACAAGGGTTTGGGGTGATTCAAAGCCCTGAAGGTATTGTAATGGAGCTAAAGGGTAAACTAGGGGTCTGAAAACCATGGGTTGTAAACCATAGGAATGTTAAAGCTAGATTGTTATAAATAGAGATGAATTTCAGATTGTAAGAGGTGGGATTTGATGAGATATTGATGCGATCTGTTGTGTAAGCGATCTGTTTTGGTTTTTGGGGAATCGACTCCTACTGGCTATGTGCGCGAAGATCCTAGTCTAGCTATGTGCGGACCCTGCCACTGTGTGTGCAGGTTGGGAAGGGAATTGTAAGGGTGACAAATGAATGAATATGCAGGATTATTAGATCTGAATCTGTGAGTACTATTGAATGGATTAATGATAATTACTATGTTATGCATTTTCTATCTTTGCACTGCGAAGGTCTGTATATTGAATGATTGAATCTATTTTTCTCTGGTTATATCCTGCTACGAAAGTCTGTGTATTGAAGTAAATATAGATCTATTATGTTCGGGTTATGGAATGTTCTGTTGATGTTATGAAAAGCATATAATTGTAGATCTAGTGCACGTGGATGCAATTGGATACATATTTAACCCTGTGCAGAGATGAGGTAATCTGACAAAATGCAGCCCTACTTGCCTTACCCTTCCTTTCTCATAGTGTGGAAACCTGGTTCCAGCACCCACCCATACTACTTCGGGGGAGACTGTGACTTGCGCAAGAAGGTCACTACTGAATGGGCCAGTAGTATAAGGGTTTGTTGGCAAAGCTGGCACATCGAACCTGGGTCAGGATCCCTCAAGACAACAAGAACCTAATTAAACTAAGAGATGAACATGCCTATAAAAAATATACTTACCAAGATCTTACCTTGGTTGCACCTTGCTTTGCCTTGCTGCCCTAGAAATTCTGGTCCTTTGCAGCCCTTGACAACACCTGATCTAGCTTTTTCTTGCCTTCTAGGATCTCAATATTGAAACTGGTGTATCTCTATTATTTAAGATCCCCAATATGTTATTTTCAGTCATGTAGTAGTCACCTCAGTCTTCTTTCCAATACCAAAGTTCTAACCTAATTTTGATTCTTCAAGAAAAAGGTATGCCCAATTTCTCACAACAACCTAATTATGGACTCGTTTAGTAGATCGAACTTGTACGGAATGCCACGTGTCACTGTTTCCTCATTTATTTATGAAATTGATACAAATAAAAATAAAGTCCATACACTCTCAAATTTTTATAGAATTCCAATCCGATACTTAGAGAGAGTTGTGACAATTTTCCCAAGGTCACCTCTTTGCGATGAAGTTCAAGAGCCTGCAAAAACTCTAACTTCCAGAGACCATATCTCTAAAAATATTTTGAACCATAATATGAAATGTTTGCACAAGCTTCCTCAAGATTTTTCATTTTCCTGATAAAAATTTTAGCTTCTGAAACTTCTTAGAAAAAAATTTATAGCGAAAATTACACGATGGTATGTTTCAAGTAGCAAAATCCCTACATGAGGAGGATATGAGGATCACAATTTATATAAATACTTAGGTTCAGAGGGTCTTCAAAAAGTGAACATGGGGGGATTTTAGGAGCTTAAAAATTATTAATTATTGAATGTTCAATGACCAGAACCAATTATTTGTGCCATGCCACAACCCCATGGGATTTTAGCCCACTAACTAGGGTTACTAACTTCAAACATGAATATCTCTCAAACTGTGAAGAATTACATGGTGTGCCATATATCAACAGAAACATATCAAAAAGTATAAACCATAAAAAATATACTTGACTTGGAATATAGTAATTTGGTAGGTAAAACTTCCCATGCAAGATCTAGGTAGCCCCTAGTGTTGCTTGGGTTGACATTAATGACAACCACAGATCAACATGAAGAGACCAAATAGTATCTTACTCAACCAAATATCCTCTCATGTTTCTTGACTAACAACCATATACTTAGCCTTTTCAGAGCTAAGTGCTACACATCTTTGTTTCCTGCTATACCAAGAAACTGTTGCTGACCCAACACTAAAGATAGCTCCCGATGTGCTATTCTTGTATCATGGAATCCCTTCTAAATATGCATATGTGAAGCCTTAGAGCTTCACCCGATTAGTTATCTTGTACCTTAAGCCAAAATCTATTGTGCCTTTGAGGTATCCTATAACATGTTTTGTTTCTTTCCAATGAAGCTTTGTACACTCCACTATAAACTAATTAGGTTGATTAACTACAAAAAAAATATAATTCCTTTGGTTCACTAAGTATGTCAAGGACACCATTAATTATGTATTCATAGTGCCATCTGTTCCCTATGTTGTAAAATCATCCTCTTTCCTCCAATTAGTAGCTATAGGAGCTCCCATAGGGTTGCAATTATGCGTATGGAATATATGAAGGATTTCAAATGTGTACTTCCCCTAACCAACAAACAGCTCTCCATATACCTACATTAATCACTAAGTTGGAATCAATTGGGTTGTTAAACTGTCAACCTAGTGCAAATATTTCAAAGCACCTGGGATCGCAAGTTAGCCCTTCCAATCAGATAGGGCTCTCTCAAAAGAAAAATGAAATTCTCAAGGTAAAACTTATATTGAATATGGGTAAATATATATATTTTTTTAAGTGATTTTGAAGGTGGAAGAGTCTATGAAGGCTACCATTATGCATGGAGTCATCTAAGGGACTTCAATTACAAGCAAATGTAATCCATGGAAACTGAGGGAATTAAGCTTAAGAGATAACCTTTTAGAACAAAAAAATAGTACATGAAGGAAATTTGAGCATAAAACTATGAATTCCAAGTAATCATGATAATATGGAGCTGATGAAAATGTGAAAAATGGAAAGACATAAATACATAAGATCAAAAGAAATCTCAGGTCTACAAAACCACTGTTGCAACTATATATTATCTTGGTAGAATAAAATGACATAATATCCTTCTCATTACAATCATCAACCCTTTCAAAATAAAAAATCCTTCATTTATAGAGTGAGGTCTCATAGAATGGTCTACAACCTAGGCCAGCCTCAAATTCCTACCTAAAAGACCTATTCCTAATAGAATTACATCACTTGGAGACTTCCTAGTGATATTTTTTGTTTGACAGAGTTTGAACATAAAAGGACTATTGTTTCATTAGCTCAACAAATTATTTTAATAACCTTTATCAAATGCAAAAAACTAATTTTTTGAATTTTCTAGACTTCTGATGTGTCATCATGCCACGTGGATGTTGAGCTGGACTCCACCAAGTCAAATTTTAAAATTTCTACACAAATATGGCTAGTATAAATTCTCAACAATATGCCTAAAATATGATTGCATATTTTCAAAACCTTGATGTTTGGGAAACAAATGAAAGAGATTTTTGTAGATGGGCTAGTGCTGAAGAAAAACCACCTTCCAATTTCCATAATTCCTTTCCATTTGGTCAGAAATTGAGCTTGAAGTTTGCTGCTAAAATAGTCGTTTCCAAAACATTCGTAGCAAAATATAAAATCAACTTTTTTGCATAATCTTTAAGTTTTTTGACTGTTGGAGGGTATTCCTTGAGGCTAATTATTTAAATGCATGCCTTAGTCAATCCTTGTTTTGAAATTTTTTCTAATGTTTACCCTCATGGAAAGCTACAATGTTGTGAAACCAACTCCAAAAATAGAAGAAAAGAGATATCAACACCTTATAAATAAGCCACTTCGAGGGGGCAACCTCCAATACATTACATGAATGAAAAATTCTTGGATGATACAAATTACAAAACCTCCTTTCTATATATAGGAGTCCATGGGGCCACAATGTAATCTAAGCGAACCCTATGATAATAATTTAAGGGCACAATAATATGTTATGGGGGTTACAGGGTACAATAATAAAAATAGGGGTTTATTATAAAGGACTATACTAGTAATATAGGGACCTAACATGCCCCTATCCATAAAAAAAGTGTTGTCCTCAATGCTTGAGTAGCTCACAGGTGCTTCTATATAAAATTCTCATCCTCCCATGTAGAATCTTCGGTGGGTAAGTTCTTCCCACTTGATGAGATACTCTAAATTTGATCGATTAGTAGATGTTGGTTGGTTTACTGCGTTGCTTCAGGTTCCAATATGATTTTTCCTTCCTCATCAAGTTCCGGCAATATTGTTTGAACTGGAAGATTTTCACCTATAACCTTCTTGAAGCATGAAACATGGAAAACTGGATGTACTCGTGAAGAAGCAGGAAGCTCCAATTTGTATGCCATAGAACCAATCTTTTGCAACACCTTGTAAGGACCATAGTACTTTGGTGATAATTTATTATCCTTCTTAGCTTGCTTGAGGGACATTTGTTTGTATGGTTGTAGCCGTAAAAATACCCAATCTCCTACATCAAAACTTCTCTCACTTCGATGTTGATCTGCCTGTTGTTTCATTCGATTTTGTGCCAAATTCAGGTTATCCTTTAAGAGTTGGAGAACTTCTTGCTGATGCTCGATGTGATCTTCCACTGCTTGAACCTTCGAATTTTCCCTTAAAGATGATGTGATGGATGGTGGATGATATCCATAAAGTGCAATAAATGGGGTCATTTTTGCTGCAGTATGGAAGGAAGTGTTATACCACCATTCAGCGAGAGGTAACCACTTGACCCATTGTGTTTGTTTATCAGATACAAAACAACAAAGATATCCTTCCAAACATTTATTTATTGTCTCAGTTTGACCATCGGATTGAGGATGATAAGATGAGCTATGAGCTAATTGAGTACCCAAACACGAAAATAACTCCTTCCAAAAATTTCCAATAAAAATGGGATCTCTGTCGCTCACAATAACCCTTGGGTTTCCATGTAGCTTTTGAATTGTGTCCATAAATGTAATAGCAATTGTACTTGCCTTAAATGGATGAGATAATGCACGAAAGTGTGCATACTTGGTAAGTCTATCAACTACCACCATGATGACACTCTTTCCTCCTAACTTAGGTAAACCTATGATAAAATCCATTGAAATATCCTCGCAACATTGACTTGGAATGGATAAAGGTTGTAGAAGATCTGGGGTCTTAATTGTCTCAACTTTATTCTGCTAGAAAACTAAACATTCCACCACAAAATTTTGAATATCAGATTTAAGGCCATCCCAAAAAAATTCTTTCTTCATCCTGTGGTAAGTTTTTAAAAATCCTGAGTGTCCTCCTAAAGGAGAAGTGTGCAATTCCAGAAGAATATTTTGTTTTAGTTGGGAATTCTTACAAAGATATAAGCAATATTTGTACCATAAGGAATCATTTTTTCAACTAAATGTATCAAATGTACTAGGATCTTGCTGCAACTTTTGAATGAGTGTCCATACATCTTTGTCCTTCTTCCATTCATCTCTTGCTTCAGTTATCCAATCTAGTTGGATAATAGAAATGGCACAAAGCAATGCTTCCACCTTTTCATTCTTTCTTGAGAGTGCATCTGCAACAACATTAAGCTTTCCTTTTTTGTAGATTATTTCAAAGTCATAACCCAACATCTTTGTGACCCATTTTTGCTGCTCTTATGAAGATAGTCTTTGTTCCAAAAAGTGTTTAAGACTATCATGATCAGTTTTTACCATGAAGTGTCTTCCCATTAGGTAAGTTCGCCATTTCTTTAGTGCATGCAGTATTGCTAACATTTCCTTATCATAAATAGGTTTTTGTAAATACTTTCCTTTGATTGGACGACTTTCAAAAGCAATGGGTCTTCCTTCCTGCATTAAAACTGCACCAATTCCATTTCCTGAGGCATCACATTCCACAATAAAGGTTTTTGTGAAGTCTGGCGTAGCTAAGACCGGTGCTAGGCACATTGCCTCTCTAAGATGTTCAAAGGCCTTAGTTGCTTCAGGAGTCCATGAAAATGCATCTTTCTTCAATAATGTTGTTAGAGGTGCTGCTATTCTCCCATAATTCTTAACAAACTTGCGATAATACCCTGTTAACCCGAGAAATCCTCGCAACTTCTTTATGGTTGTGGGGACTTTCCATTCCTTAATGGCTTTAATTTGTTAGGGTCTACTTTAACACCCTCGTGAGATACAATATGACCCAAATATTCCACCTCTTGTACTCCAAAGAAACATTTGGATGTTTTTGCATATAATTGTTTCTCCTGCAATAGTTTGAGCACCCTGTCAACATGTTGAACATGATCCTTCTAAGACCTATTGTAGATTAGTATATCATCAAAAAATACTAGCACAAATTTTCTAAGGAAGGGTTTGAAAATGGAATTCATCAACCCTTGAAATGTAGAAGGTGCATTGGTAAGGCCAAAGGCATGACCAAAAATTCATAATGACCCTCATGAGTTCGAAATGCTGTTTTTGGAATATCTTCAGTCTTCATTCTAATTTGATGATATCCTGAATGAAGATCCAACTTGGTAAAATAAATTGCTCCATGTAACTCATCCAATAATTCATCAATCACAGGAATGGGAAATTTATCTTTAATGGTGAGCTTATTGAGCTCCCTATAATCCAGACACATTCGCCATGATCCATCCTTCTTGTGTACCAATACTACAGGAGCAGAGAAATAACTTTGACTAGGTTGAATTATACCGGCCTCTAACATTTCTGCAATCATACGTTCAATTTCACTCTTTTGGACATAAGGATATCTGTAAGGTCGGATGTTTGGAGGAACACTTCCTGGAATCAAATGAATAGCATGATCATGATCACGAATAGGTGGGAGTCCTTTGGGAGTATCAAACACATTGGAATGATTGTCCAAGACTCTTTGGAGATCTAGAGAAATAGATGATTTTTATGTTGGAACTTCTAGTGAGCATAATTGTGCAATTACGCCTCGTCATTATTTCTTCAGAAGCTTTGTCATGACATTAGAGCTTATTATCTTTCTTGGCTTCCCTATGATACCCCATAATTTGATTTCCTTTCCTTCTGAAAAAAAATTCAAGAAAATTTCTTGAAAATTAAAAGCTATTGTCCCCAAAGATTGTAACCATTGTACTCCTAGTACGACATCAACACCTCCCATTGGGATGGAAAGCATTGGACTATTCAATACATATTCCCCCATGGATAGATTGATATTATGGCATTTTCCAGAGCAATTTATAGTTCCTCCATTTGCAACCATCACTTGACATTCTGGTGCTGGGTATAGGAAACAATTCAATTCCTTGGCTACCTTACAATGAATAAAATTATGGGTACTACCTGAATCAATCAACACTATTACCATTTTCTTCTTGATATGTACTTCTATCTTGAGAGTTTGAGGAATGGTAATTCCTGCCAATGCATTACACGATATGGTCGGACTCATTTCTTCCTCTTCTTGGGTTGGTTCCTGGTGTATATCCTCTTCTTGTTCATTTTCTTCTTCCTCTTCACAATCTATGTAAAATAATTTCTTCTCAGCACACTTATGACCTTTAGTGTATTTGCTATCACAACTTTAGCAAAGCCCTTTTGCTCTTTTTTCTTCCAATTGTTGTGGTGTCAACCTTGTAGGTTGTGGAAATCTAGGCGTAGCAACACTTCCTTCTTTATAGAATTGAGTGGTAGGCATCCTTGTCGCCATAATTTTACTTTCAACTTTTCTTGCCAACCTGAATGCCTTCTCCAATGAATCAGGTTCCAAAACGCGAACTTCATGTTGGATGTTATCCTTTAAAGTGCCTAGGAAGAGATCAATCCTGTGTTCCTCTGTAAGATCAGTTACCCTTATATTCAATTTTTGGAAGTCCTCAATGTACTGCCCCACTAAACCCTTTTGTTTGAGATTTATCAATTGGGTAAAGAAGGTGTTGCTCTTTGTATCCTCATAATGTGCTATCATTTCCTCCGTAAAAATTGACCAAGTGACAATTTTTTTACGGGAGCAAAGCCATCGATACCATACAAATGTATTTTTTTCTAGATGTAAAGTTGCAATGCGTACCTTTTGTGTGTTTTTCACATTATTGAGATCAAAATATTGCTCCATCTGTAGTATCCATGTTACGGGATCCTTGCCATCAAAATTCCTCATATCCATATTTGGAATATGGTGGTTCTTCTCGCCAACATTAGAGTTTAAGAAATCATGATTAGCATTTATTTTGTTCTCATCATGAGTTTCCTCTACTATATTTTCACCATTAGGAAACATTTGATGTATAAACTTTGCCAAACCTTCCATGTCTGCTTTTAGATCATTCTTCATGTTTTCCATTTTTTCGTCGATGGCATCCATCTTAGCTTCCATGCCATCTTCCATGTCATCCATATTAGCTTCCAAACCATTCATCTTAGCTTCCATTCCTTTCTTCAAACCATCCATCTTAGTTTCCATTTCATTTTTTGCTACTCTTTGTGATAGCAAAATTTGGTGCACTTGCTCATGGACTTTTGATATCTCATGTTGCATTTCTTCATCTTCATGAGTCATAGTAGAGCCTTATGAAGGCTCAATGGGTGTTGAATTATTTTTAGGAGGAATTTTATAACCCAATACTGACAGCTATGCTCAATAGGCCTTTGGAATCAACTAGAACTGATTTTTCAAACAAGACTTATGCAATTTGAAAAAACAACACACACCTTTTTTTATTTTGAGGAGCTCGATATTGAAACTAAATTATCTCTGTGATTTCAAATCTTCAATATCTGAAATTTTGCCCTAAATTAACCTTATGATTCTTCTTTACAATGCCACAGGTCTGACCTGATTTGGATTCTTCAAGGCAAATTTATGTCCAATCTCCCATAATGACCCAATTATGTACTGGTTCAGTATAGTGCACTTGTATGACTTTCCATGTGTCACTGTTTTCTCCTTTGGCACTAAAATTGATAGATAAGAAGCTAAATTTTGTTTAATTGTAGCCAGTTTTTACATCATTCCAATCCGATGCTCAGAGAGAGAGAGTTATGAAGATTTTCCCACGATAACCTCTTTGAGATGAAATTCAGGAGCCTAAAAAAGAGCTAACTTCCACATATCATATCTCCAAAAATATTGTTAACCAAGCTCTGAAATTTTGTGAAGATGTTCCTTAGGATTTCAGCTTCGCTCTTCAAAATTTCAGCTTCTGAAACTTTATAGAGAAAAATTTATAGCGCAAATGCCGCGGTGACTTGTTTAGGTTAAATTCAGGAGCCTACAAAAGCCCTAATTTCCATAGATCATATCTCCGAAAATATTGTGAACCAAGCTTTGAAATTTTTTGAAGATGTTCCTATGGATCTCAGCTTCGCACTCTAAAATTTTTAGCTTCTGACCCTTCGTAGAAAAAAAGTTATATCGAAAATTCCACGCTGACCTGTTGGGAGTAGCGAAAACCATAGAATCCAAAGCTCTCATACCAAATGTTATGAAACCAACTCCAAAAATAGAAGAAAAGATATATCAATGCCTTATAAATAAGCCACTTCAAGGGGGAAACCTCCAATACATTACACGAATGAACAATTCTTGTATGATACAAATTACAAAACCTCCTTTCTATATATAGGAGTCTATGGGGCCACAATGTAATCCTATCCAACCTAACAATAATAATTTAAGGGCATAATAATAAAAATAAGGGGGTTACAAGGGTAAAATAATAAAAATAAGGGGATTACAACAATAAGGGACTATACTAGTAATATAGGGACCTAACATACAACAACTTTCGTAGAAAATTTCTTGCTTCAAGCCTGGGAGTTGCTACGAAAGTGCCTAGTTTACTTTGATTTTGCACTTTCTTCCTAATATCACCTCTAAACCACTTGTATCACCTCCGAAAAATTTATAAAATCATACATAAGCTGGAGTTAAGACTTCATGAGCTTGATTTGAAATTGTGAGTTGTATTGATGAGTTGGCATGTTTTCTTGACTTGATGAGTTGTGAGCCACATTGAGGTTGACTGCTGAGTTTTCTTCTTGAACACGTGGCATAATAATATGCATGATTTTATTATATAATTCATTCACCTTTTCATGGCATTGACTTCTCAAAAACATCAAAAACACCTAACGCTGGAAGAAAACGAATGTACAAGAACTTTTGCAAAAAAAATTGACTAGTTTACACTGAATTTGTTGCAGAAGTTGGTAAAAGTGTTAAATTCACTACAATGACTATATTTACTCATGCACAAAATATTTTTGAATTTTCCTTTGATAATGACACCTATCCCATTAATGAGGACCTTTCAAACTCACCAAAATACCTTCGCACATGATTTTTTTTTTTAAATACCAAATTAAAAAAAAAAAAAAAAAACTATTCAACCCTAAGTGACTTACCCTAATCAACTCAAAAAAAACATAATGGTTATCATGGATAAAAGTGTCTTCAATGGGGCTGATTCACCCCCATGATGTAGCAAATAACTTGTAGACCACATGCCTATTCATTGGAAATTTTCCAACTTGAAGAGTGTAACTTTCAAACTGATTTCCACTCTCAAACTTGCATTCAAACTGAAACTATAAAAACTGATAATCACAACTATGACTGAATAACATGCTGCAAATTGAAGATACTAATGCTGAAAAGTAGATTCTTAAAACCGTGAACTTATTTATGTATATACCAATCTACCCTAATCTGAAAATGAGATGTTTGTTTCAAGCAATATGAAACCTCTAGTATAGACAGCCAAAGAGTTGATCCAACACGTGGGCTCCTTGACTGTTCATAAGTGGACCATCATTTGGAAAGTTAGAATAAAAATTGAATCCATAACCTGAAATTATAAATTAAATGAAATTTTCCTTCACTAATGACTGTAATATTCTTACAAAAGAATCTTGATAATCATGAAAAAAGATCCTCTTTTGATGAAAGAAGAAAATCACCAAAAGGATCCTTGAAAACACTGAAAGTTATCTCGTCCTGATGATCTAAAGGATAATATTCATTCATAATTGTAGGTTTTATTTGTTTTATGCCTTCATTTTCAACATCATTCTTAAGAGAGGACTCTGACTATTCATGGAATTCTTCAATGGGAGAAACCATATCATGTGCTACATGGATATTTAAAAGTGAATTTTCTTGAATTACAATGAGAACTTCATGTATATAATGACGCAAAAAAAATAAAAAAAAATGGTCATTTAAATCTGTGACAAGACATTTTGGGACAAAAACGTGGTGATAAAAAATATGCTGATGATTTTCTATAAGTGCTTCCTTATGATAGTCTTTAAGCATACTCAAGGAATCAACCTCCTCCACATGAAGAAAAGAAATAGGCTTCACATAAAATTCTCCTTGCTCCTACCCATTCTCATTTTGCTCACCTTTCAACTCTTTTTTCTCAATATTCTCGAGAATGTTTTCATATGATCGGGGATTATCTAAAAGTGGACTTTCATCACATTTTACCTCAATGTTCAGAATTTTCATGCATGTATTTTCAACAACCTGATCTCGAGAAGTTTCTTCTTGACATAAAATCTCAAAAAAGGAATGGGCTTAAAAAAATTTGAATTATTTGGCTCATACCTTTGACTTCATATAGATTGAGAAGGTTGAATATGCTCATTTATTTCATATAATATGACTTGAGTGTCAAATTGTTGATCCATTTCATCTTCAAATAAAGAAGAGACATATTCTTTTTGAAAAATTTCTTTATTGTCGTGACAACTAACTTTCAAAGAAAATTCATAAAGTGCCTCTAATATCTCCTCATCATCCATACATTCTACATCATCATCAATACTTTTAATATATTGAATGAAACCTTCCAAAGATTAAAACAGTCTTGAAACAATGATTATGAAGGATGAGACTTCCCAAATGTCCAAAAAATATTCTATGAAAAGCTTTAAGAGAACCCATGCTTCCTAATTTCAACCCTTCATACCATACTCTAGATTTGTCTTCTAGGGTAGCCATAATCATATTCATGAGAAAATCCTCAGGAAAATCAACCCTCAATCTACAAACATGTATATGGAATTTAGCCAAATGCAGACCAACATCATCTTTCTTTTCATCTTTGAACATGGGAATATGGGTTGAACAATCAACACAAGGCACAGGATTTGCAAAACCATAGATGTGATATCGATACATAGGAGCATACCTGGGATTTATTCTTGCAGTAGAAATCACCTTGGAACTTCTCTAAGCGATTTATTTTTAAAAAGTGGAGTCACCATGAAGCTATGAGTTTTTTAATTCTTCAAGAATGGAGTCACCAACGTAGAAGTATAGCCTTGAATATTTCTGATCTCTTACTACCTTCAAGAGCTTAGTTACTTTGATTGGAATCAATTATCCAGGATAATGTAGCTTCGAACTCTAGGAAAACACACGAAAATGTTATCACTAAGTTGTAACCAACTAGGTTGTTCAATTGTCAACCCAGTGCAATTATTTCAAACTAGTTGGGATTCGAATTTAGCCCTTCCAATCAGAGAGGGCTATCTCAAACTAAAAATGAGATTATCAAGGTAAAAATTATATTGCATCTGGGTAAATATTTTTTTGTTTTAAGTGGTTTTGTAGGTGGAAGAGTGTATGAAGGATATCATTGGACATGGATTTAGCTAAGGGAATTCAGTTACAAGAAAATGTAATCCATGGAAACTGAGGCAACTAAGCTTAAAAGATAACTTTTTACAGCAAAAACATAGTAGATGAAGGAAATTGGAGTAAAATTATGAATTCTAAGTAATCATGATACTATGAAGCTAATGATAGTATGGAAAATGGAAATACACAAATACATAAGATCAAATTAAATCTTAGGTCCGAAAAATCATTTTTGCAACTATATATTAGCTTGGTAGAACATAATTACACATTATCCTTAGCATTACATTCATCAACCCTTCAAAACTCAAAAAATCCCTCAATTATAGAGTGAGGTTTCATACAATGGTCTTCCACCTGGGCCAACATCAAATCCCTACTTAGGAGACCTATTCCTAATATAATTACATCACTTGGAGACTTCCCAGGGATATTTTTTGTATGGAAAAGTTTTAATATAAAAGGGACTCTTATTTCATTAAATAACTCAACAAATTATTTTAATAACCCTTATAAAATGAAACCAATTGATTTTATGAATGTTTTGGACTGTTGATGTGTCATCATGCCATGTGGATGCTAAATTGGACCTCCAACAACTCAAATTTTAAAATTTCTACAAAAATCTGGCTAGCAAAAATTTTGAAAAATAGGCCTCAAATATTATTTCATATTTTCCAAACCTGGATGGATGTGAAAAAACTAAGAGAGATTATTGTAGATGGGATTGTGATGAAGAAAAAACCTCCTCAATATTTCCAAAATTCCTTTCCATTTGGTCAGAAAGTGAGCTTGAAGTCTATTTCTAAAACAATCATTTTCAAAACTTTCATAGCAAAATAAAAAATCTACCGTTTGCATAATATTTAAGATTTATGACTATTGGAGGGTATTCCTTGAGGCTAATGTGGTAAACACATTCCTTAAGCCATCCTTGTTCTAAATTTTTTTTCTTATGTTTACCCTCATCGAAAGCTACAGCAACTTTCATAGCAAATTTCTGCCTTCAAGCAAGGAGTTGTTACGAAAGTGCCTAGTTTTCTGAGAATTTGCACTTTCTGCCTACTATCAACTCCAAAACACTTGTATCACGTCCAAAATATTTATAAAATCCTACATAAGATGGAGTTAAGACTTCGTGATCCTGAGTTGAAATGGTGAGTTGTATTTATGACTTGGCACGCTTTGTTGACTTGATGAATTGTCAACCACATCAAGGTTGACTACTGACTTGTCTTATTGAACAAGTGGCATAATAATATGAATGATTTTATTTTGTAATTTTTCCTTTTTTTTCACTGCATTGATTGCTAAAAAACATCAAAAACACCTAATGCTTGAAGAAAAACATAGTACAAGAACTTTCGTAGCAAATTCTTATGTGTTTACATTGAATTTACTACGGAAGTTGGTAAAAGTGTTATATTCACTCCAATTACCATATTAAATCATGAAAAAAAAAAAATTTGGATTTCCTTTGACAACGACACCTATCACATTAATGATGAATTTTCAAACCTACCAAAATACCTTCATACATGAATTTTTTTTGAAAATCTCAAATTTTATAAAAATCCTATGCAACTCTAAGTGACTTACCCTAATGAAATCAAAACCAACCTAATGGTTATCATGGATAAAACCTTCCACAACTTGAAACCAAGGAAGTAGTGCATCGAAGCCATATCCTTCATCTTGAACTCTCTTGTCGCAAGACTATATCAACCTCTCATATCGTGTCATTATCAAATCATATAGATAGAGGACTGATATGAGCAGACCTTCATCTACCAAAATGCAGTAGGGATTAACATATGTTTTAGTCCTAGTGAAGCTCAAAACCCTATTATAGGAATCTATATGAGTATACCAAGCATAAGGTGCCTCCTTTATAATTTAAAGGACTCCTTCGACTCTACACACATGTGTATCCCTGTAAATTGTATCAAATACCTTAGGATGCTTAATAGAAATCTATTCCTGAACCACTTCATTGAGGAAGGAAGTATTAACATCCATTTTCTGAATCTTCCACCCCATCTGTACTAGCAATGCAATTATGGTCCTAATATATGCATATCTTTCCACAGGGGAAAAATTATCCTCATAATAAACACCCTCTCCATGTGATAAGCCTTTTGCCACAAAGTTGGCCTTGTACTTCTCAACACTACCATTAGCTACATGTTTCACCTTATAAAACCACCAGGATCCAATAAAAAAAATTCCCTCTGGCCTATGAAAAAAATCTAAAGCATCATTCTTCATGGTGGATTCATACTCCTCCCCATGACACCTACTCACATGTGCTAGGAAATAGCTTCCTAAAATGAGTAAGGCTCAAAATAAATCAGTTTTATCATGAGTTCCATATATCTGATATATTTGTTTGTTGATATCCTTTGTCTACATAAAGAGCTAAGAGCTCCAACATGATCATGAGAATCATGCACCAATATCTCTGCCTCCATGGTTCTCTTCCTCCCTTCTATGGAAGGACTTTTATGAGCGGTGCCTCCAATTTTTTATGACATATAATGTTTTGTTAAAAATTATTTACACTGGAATTTTATTTTTTTTGGTGTTTAAGGTTGTAGTTTCTCTCGAGATTTTATATAGTATTATTATTATGATGGTTTTAAAATCTCCAATTACCTCCCACCTCTATGTTTCCTTCTGCCTCCATGTCATATGTTCGTTTCACGATCAGTTAAAACTTTGTTTTTACCTATAATATATAGTAATTTTAAACATGGTTTACAAAAAACTAAGAACAATTTTTCAAAAAATGAAAGACTTTTTTGTTGATAACATCATCATATAAAAAAATCTCGTATATGTTTCTAACAACTATTATTCTTTGAGAGATTCAAAGAAATCTTTGTAGCCATAGTCTCCCAATTTTTCCTGTTTTTGGCCATTATTTTAAAATACGGTTTTCACACAGTGGAAATGAATTTTCAAAACCTGAAAGAGGTGTTTGTTTCTAAAATTTTTATGTACACAAACCTCTCTCCGTTTTTAAAAAAACTTTATGGTTTGGGAAATTTGAAATAATTTTTGAAGGCACATTTTCTAGAAATGTCTTGTTTAGTAATATTTTTGCAGAGCATATTGCGGCCCATCAAAGATGAATATTGAGAAACTGAAGGAGATTTATGTTCCTAAGATTCCAAAACAAAAAAATATTCTCACTTTTTACAGAGGTATTATAGAATGCGATATACATTCACATCTTCACAACCATGTTTTAATCCTATGAAAGGTCCCATTTTAGACATCTTTTTGCAGAGAATATTGTGAAAAACTAGAGCAAAATTTTGGGAAACTAAGAGATGTTTATCTCAAAAAAACATTCATCTACAATAAAATCTATCATTTTTTACATATCTTGATCATATGGAGATATTCAAAGGGATAACTGGACCCTAATTTTCATAAATTTGGGAGGAAAAAGATCAAAGAGAGTTAGTGACTTGGAGGCCACCTCAACTAATAAGAGTTTCTATAAAATTCGAATTGCTCTTATTCGTCACCAGAAATACACAAATATAGTGCCAAGTAGATTCATTAGTTTTGAATGTCATATATTTTAGTTCTATTTGTGTAACATAGTTAGAGATATTTGTAATAAATCTTGATATTTTTTCAACATATTTTTTTATAGAAATTGTATAAATACTTCATCATTTTAAGTAATAGATGTTGGAGTCTTGGACATTGATCTAGTGTATTTCATTTTGACAAAGTAATACAGTGAATATAGAGACAATTTGCAGCTTACATTTATGCATTCATGTGGTTAGCTTGTATGGCTATGTTTCTCCTTTTTAAGTTAGTACATTGAATGCTTTCTTTTTCCATTACATATCTACTATTTTCACTTAGTGTATTTACCATTTTTAAGCAGTATGCATGAGTAATGCATGCCATGTTTTGATGATATGGTGATGTTGTGTTTAATTTCTTCTTAAGGAATCAATTGATACTCATATGATTTTTCCTAATCTCCCTTTTCATCCTACACCATAACCATAAAGCCTAAAGGGTAATACAATTTTTCCTACCTTGCATCTTTGTTCCCCTACAATTTTTTCTCTTGTAATGATACCAGAGTTTTCAAAGCCTAGCTTTAAAGGTCCATTTTCATCGGGAACAAAAATCCAAATCAAACAAACCCTAATTTACATACCTAGCCTAAAATATTTCATGATCAATTCAAATTGGTTTTGAATCTAATTGAGAGAGCCCTCTCAACCTAGTAGGGCTACCTACTAGGTGAATGTGGTATGTTGTTACCTTTGCTGGTCTCATTATCAGCCTTCGGAGATCTGGTGGAGTATTAAGATCTCGACATCGTTGTTGGGGAGAGAGGTGGTAGATCTTCCCTAGGAAAGAATGAAAAGGATCAGATCTGATTGCTGATGGTGAAAAATGATCAGACACAATAAGGTTGAATCATTCACCTGGCGACTCCATTTTTAGGAAACCCAAAGTCCATAAAATTCATGGTGACTCCAGTATCAAAATAATTTAGAGCTTAATGATAGATCCAATGGCATAATAGATTAGAATGATAGTGCAATGAATAAAATAATTTAAATAA
Source organism: Pinus albicaulis (assembly GCA_034641835.2). Taxonomy (NCBI): domain Eukaryota; kingdom Viridiplantae; phylum Streptophyta; class Pinopsida; order Pinales; family Pinaceae; genus Pinus; species Pinus albicaulis. The sequence goes on from CM076572.1 coordinate 1,024,377,598, forward strand.
TGATTAATTAGTTAATTAGTAATTAGGTTGAAAGACCATGTCTGATAAGACATGACCTTTCGTGAAGAGGCACCTACATAGGTATATAAGTAGGACTCATTTGTAACATTCAATCATCTATCTCATATCTCATTCATCAAACTTTCTAATATAATATTTGTATCCTCAATGGATATCTTTGTATTCCAAGTGTTTTGGAGTATTTTAACTTGAGAAGGAACTTTGTTTGCTTCATTTGGTATCAAAGTAGTTCGATCTTCTGGCCGCTCATCGTTGCACAAAGCTACGCTCCTTGGTCCAAGCCTTTGGCCATCAAAAATTCGTCAACATTGTTTTCATTGAAGCGTTTCGCTACCAGTCTTGGAGTTTTTCCATTTTCACCAATAGGCCTTTGGCCAAAATTAAAAATTTGAAGGAAAGAAAAGGGGAAATTTTTGAAAAAGAAGAAGAAAAATCAATATATATATAGTCAATATATATATATATATATATATATATATATATATATATATATATGTATATATAAGTAAAAAAAATAGAAAAAAAGAAAAAAAGAGATATATATAAATCAGTACATATACATACATACCAAGACAATTTAAAAATAAAAAGGAAAAATATTCTTGAATAGTAGATAAGTTATTTACAGTTATTCTTTAGAAGCTTTTAGAAGTGATTTCTAAGATCATGGTTTTGAAACCCAAGGTAATTGCCCATAGTGACTATAAATTAAAAATAAGAACAAAGAAATAAAAAATCTCTGTGTGAATGGTAATTTACTTTTACGTGAGAGAGTATATGGCAAGTCAAATATACATAAGTGGACATATATTTTATGGGTGAATATGTGAATATACATGTTTCACTAGGGTAGTAACCTTTCAACAAAAAAATGAAGTTAAAAGAAATCAATTGTTAAATATATATATATATATATATATATATATATATATATATATATATATATATATATATATATATATATATTATGAAAGGAAAACATATTCTTAATAATTATAGAAGATTTCATAAAAAGAAATAAAGGAAGTAATTTTCAAAAAAATCGGAAGGAAAAATATTATGAAGGATTTCTTAAAATATTAAGGAATCAGTATTAAAGCTCGAAGGCATATAAAAGGAAAAAGAGTTTATTAAAGGTTTAAGTATTGGAGAAGTGGAAAAGGAGATAAATCATTATATTCTAAAGATTCTATTTAAAAAGGGAATATATACATATATTAAAGAATTTGAGCCTCTTTTAAAAGAGAATATTTGTGAAGGATTCATTACCAAATATTGAAGGAATAATAGTAAAGGATATTAGAAAGAATAATTAATATTGAGGGTTTATTAAAGGGAAATAATAATATTTTATTATAAATATGAGGAAGGGTCACCCTTAAAAACCCCGAAGTTATCTGACAAAATGGCATCCAAAACAGAACTAAAAGAGGGAAGATTTCCTAAAAATTATAGTATGTGTGTCGATGCGCTGATTGAAATCAAAGGGTCACTTCCGGGAAAAGAGGTTCTCATATCTATTGATTTTACTCGAAAGAATAATTATGTTAGTACCGAATGTGCTAACCAATTAATGATTCATGAATCAAATATAACCGAAGAAAATTCATTTAATGCAAATGATAAACAATAAAACATAGATAATTTACACCTAAGTATTGGGGATTATTCCCTTGTCTTGCAATTCAATGTTAAAACCTTATTTTCCAATAATAGTGATATAGTTCTTGGTTCGGTCTAGATGGATTCACTAGGGTCATTCATCCTTAATACGAAAAAGAAGTTTTTAACATTTTCTTATAAAAATAAAAACTTAACGTTACAATATGTCACGGTGAAGTCGAATTCACTAACATCGGAAGAAATATTAGATATCACAAGAGTAGTTCTTCTAAAAAGTAAAAAAGCAATACAATATTTGCGAAGAGAAGTTGAAAAAATCACCACTAACAAGAATGAAGAAGTTTCTCGCCTCAAGGACCACAATGATAAATTACTAACGCAAATTAAGAAGCTAAAGAAAGACAAGAATTTGTTGGAAAACAAGGTGCAACAAATTGTCGAAAATGAAGCATCGAAATCTTCAAATATAAAAGTTCAAGTTGAAGAAAAATCGAACGTTGATCCAGTAAATGTCTCAACTGAAGACGATGACAAGCAAGTTGCAGAAGAAACAAACTTAGATTTCAGACGAACGAGGAACATTCTACGTGAAGATTTTGTAAACATCGCCATAACATCCTCGCCAGGCGAAAATCAAAGAGGTCAAACCAAAACAGTTCCCTATCGGCATCCAAATCATGGGAGTAGACAACTCAACCAAGCTATGTAATCATAATAGAAACATGCTAATATTCCGAAGAATACTAACGAATCATCACAAGTTTTCAGTCATCATAATATTCCACAAAATATTGATTTAGGATGGTCCGATCCATTCTCAGTGTGACAGTTTTGTTTGTCACTTAGAGGTTCATATCAGCTTGTATCAATAATTATTACTGTACCCAGATGAGAAGATGTTCATAGTAGGAAAAGAAATCGAGCCCTCTCATCGATAAGCATTGAGGAAAAAGATTTTTTAGGGGAAGGCAATGTAATGAATAAAATAATGTAAATAGTGATTAATTAGTTAATTAGTAATTAGGTTGAAAGGGCATATTTGATATTACATGACCTTTCGTGAAGAGGCACTTGCGTAGGTATATAAGAAATACTCATTTGTAACATTCAATCATCTATCTCATATCTCATTCATCACACTTTCTAATATAACATTTGTATCCTAAATGTATATCTTTGTATTCCAAGTGTTCTTGAGTATTTTAACTTGAGAAGTAACTTTCTTCGATTCAGACAGGGTATGTAGAAGATTTTGTTTGTCTTGATTGTTTTAAATAATATTGGGATATGTTTGAGGTTTATCAGATTGATGAAGCTTTTCAGAAGTTTTTATCTACTTATTTAAATTCATGCGAATGTAGCTCTGAAGCTAAGATCAAATTTTTAGATGAGTTTGTTGATGAACTTGAGAATGATATTGAGGTCTTAGAGGCTCAAATTCAGCCCCATAGTACTCACTATCAAAATTATCCTTTTGGAAACATTTTCCTACCAAAACAAGAGGGTACAATGATGCCCTATGATTTTCTAATTAAGGAGTTTTGTGCTTTTTAGGATGAGTTCGAAAATTTACAGTTGGGAAAATGGTATGATAAAGAGAGCACACATGAATTGTCCAACCATAATGATAAAATTGTAGAAATCCTTCAAGGTCTTAAAAAAATATGTTTTTTTATGATCTCGTAGCTAACTACATGGAGGGTCTTTTCAGCTTGAGTTTTCAACCATTATTTCCTTGTGGAGATCAAATGCACCATGAATTGCCTTTGCCATTACATGTTTCATTTTTTATTTTGCTAAAGAACGGTAAAAAATCCACGGTATTTGAGCAGCTCCTTGACTGGTTGTATTGGCATTTTTGTATTATTTGATCAATAATTTTTTCTGCAGATTAGTGTAGGATGAGTGTGCAATAATATTTTTTTCCAAGCTTTTGTTTTCAGCCTGTAGTTTCAATTTGGTTTGTAGTATGATTGTTTGCAGCATTATACAGTTTGTAGTTGCAGTTGGGTTTCAGTTGAAGATCACATTGTGGGTTAGTTTTTGAGGTTGGTAGCAGCCCAATGGATAAGGCACAGATGTGAAATTCAGATATCTATGGTTCTTGACACCTCCTAAAGGAGCTTCCATCCCCAGATTGAGCCAGATGTTAACACATATAAATTTTTGTTAAAAATTATTTATATAAGCAATTTTTTTTTGGTGTTTTAGGTTGCAGTTTCTTTCAGGATTTTAAATAGAATTTTTATTATGATGGTTTTAAAATCTCAAATTATCTCCCACCTCCATATCTCCTTCTGCTCCATGTCATATGTTTGCTTCATGGTCAGTTAAAACTATGTTTTTTCCTATATAACATAGTAATTTTAAACATGGTTTACAAAAAACTCAGTAAAAATATTTAAAAAATGAAAGAGATTTTTGTTGATGACATCCTCACATACAAAAACCTCCCTTGGGTTTATAATAACTATGATGGTTTGAGAGATTTAGAGAAATATTTGTAGGCATATTTTCCTAATTTTTCGTGTTTTTGGCCAATATTTTCAAATACAGTTTTCATGTAGGTGGAAATGAATTTTGTAAACCTGAAAGAGGTTTTTGTTTCTAGAATATTTATGTACCAAAATATCTCTCCATTTTTACACAGAAATTATGTCTTGGGAAATTTTAAATAATCTTTGAAGGCACATTTTCTAGAAATTTCCCATTTATTCATCTTTTTGCTGAGCAAATTGTGGCCCATCAGAGATGAATATTGAGAAACTAGAGGAGGTTTATGTTCCTAAGATTTAAAAATTCAAAAAAATATCTCACTTTGTACAGATGTATTACAGAATGAGAGATACATTTACACCTTCACAACCTATTTTGCATCCTGTCCAAATTATTTTTGTAGACATCTTTTCCAACATAATATTGTGACCAACTGGTGCAGAATTTTGGGAAACGGAGAGAGGTTTATCTCAAAAACTTATTCATATACAATAAATTCTTTCATGTTTTACATATATATCCTAGGTTGATATATTAAAAGGGATAATTGGACCCTATGTTTCAAAAATCTGGGAGGAAATATATCAAAGAGAGTTAGTGACTTGGAGGCCACCTCATCTAATAAGAGTTGCTATAAAATTTGAATTTTTCTTCTTTGTCACAAGAAATCCACAGATATAGTGCCAAGTAGATTCATTAGTTTTAAATGTCGTATATTTTAGTTCTATTTGTGTAACACAGTTAGAGATATTTTTAATAAATATTGATATTTTTTCAAGATACTTTATTTTAGAAATTTTATAAATACTTAATAATTTTAAGTAATAGATATTCGAGTCTTGGACATTGATCTAGTGTATTTCACTTTGAAAAACTAATATAGTCAATACAAAGAAAATTTACAGCTTAAATTTAGGGATTCATGTGGTGAGCTTGTATGTCTCTGTTGCTCTTTTGTGATTAACTCCATTTAATGGTTTCTCTTTCCATTACATATCTACTTCTTTCACTCATTGTCTTTACAGTTTTCAGGATGGATTCATCAATAATACATGCCTTGTTTTGATGAGATGTTGATTTTGTGTTTAATTTATTCTTAAGGAATGAATTCATAATTATATGCTTGTTCCTCATATCCCTTTTCATCCTACACCATAACCATAAAGCCCAAAGGGTCATTCAAGTTTGCCTACCTTGCCCCTTTATTCCCCTACAATTTTTTCTCTTGTAACCCTACCAGAGCTTTCAAAGCCTATATTTAAATATCCATTTTAATCTAGCACAAAAATAAAAATAAACCAAAACCTAATCTACATACCTAGCCTAAAATATTTCATGATCCTATCAAATTGGCTGTGAATCTCATTAAGAGATCCGTCTCAGCCTAATAGGGCTAGATATTTGGACAAAGTGGTCTGTGGTTACCTTTGTTGGTCTCGTTCTCAGACTTTGAAGATTCGGTGGATTGCTAACACACTCTACCTCCTCTTTTCTCCTCCAATTTTTGCTACTTAAAAATATATTTTCGATTCGACTAGGGATCCTCATTTGGAGCTAGAAACTCCTACTCTAGTTGAATGCTCATCTCTCACTATAGAGAGCTTCTCATGGAATTCTCCTCATCAAATATGACATCTATACTCATCATAATCATCCTAAGTGAAGTAACATACACCGAGTATATATGAGGGGTCTCTTTTTATCCTACATATATGCCCCTCTTTGAAGTAGGCTCAAAATTCATCCCACTATCCTTGGAGACATCACAATAGACACTAGATCCAAAAATACGAAATTCATAGACATATGACTTCATCCCAGAGAAATCCTCTTTATATGTGATCATTCCAAGAATTTTTCGAGGGCTCCTATTATGAAATTAAACAAATTAATTGCATGCTTCTACCCACATTTATAGTGGTAGTCTTTAATCATGCAACATTACTCTAGAAAGACCTACAATGCTTCTATTTTTCCTCTTTTCCACCCCATTTTGTTGTGGCTTGCGAGGTGCATTCAAATCCTTTCTAATGGCCTCCTTGGCACATAATTCTTTGAAGGAATTGGAATCATACTCTCCTTCATTATCACTTCTCAAGGATTTAATTTTTTCTCCAGTATCATTTTCAACTAAGGCTTTCAATTCAACAAACTTTAAATAAACGTCATATTTCTCCTCCACAAAATAGAACCAACATCTATAGGAAAAATTATCAACAAAAATGACATAATATATATGATTTTCAACTGAGATTGTAGAAAACGGTTCGCACACATCTGAGTGAACTCACTCCAAGGTGGCTCCAACTTTTCTATCTTGTCCCTGGAAGGAGGATTTGATATATTTTCTAAGAGTTCATCCCTTTCAAACATCACGTTCATCAAGGGGGAATTTTGGAAGTCCAGTGGCGATCTCATGCATTATTTTCAAATATACATGTTGTAGGTGTCCCATATGCTTATTCCAAAGATCTTCAACATCATGTCCCTGAAATGTCTTGCCTTGCTGCTCAATGCAACACATGCATCCACCTCTAGCTTTTAGATATTTTAAACCCAAACAAAAACTTGTTTTATTTTTCCAGTATAAACATGACTAAAATAATATTTCCCTTTACTGAAAACCACACCATATCCATGGTATTCAAGTACAAATATACAAACTAAATTTTTGTTCAAACTAGGCATATAAATTACATTATTTAGGTGAAGATAGGAGCCTAACTCCCTCTTAAAGGTGACAATGCCAATCCCTTCGGTACAATAAATTCCATCATCTCCAACTTCTATATTCTATTGTAGGTCCTTCTATTCTAATTTGATGAAGAACTCCTTACTTCTTATCATATGAAATGAAGCGCCAAAATCTAAGTACCATACATCGCTTCATAAAATAATTTCCATGTATGAAATGAGGGTGAAATACAACTTAAATTGTGATGTGATATCATCACCTCCTATTGATATTAAAAGATTATTATTGGATTTCTTATGCAGACACTTGGTTGCATACTGTCCATATTAATGGAAGTGAAAACATTTAATCCTAGTAATATATTTCTTCATTCCATGGTTATGGAAGGATTCTGACTTGTCTCAGGTATTCTTTCCTTTGGATTTATTTTCTTTTCTTGCAACAACAAAGTTTTATTCCTCCTCATTTTTGGATGTGACACCATCTATATTGTTTCTTCTAATATCCTCCTACACCTATTTATACCAAAGTCTCTCCGTATCTAGGAGATTGTATCTTCCATTAAATTAGTCTTGATAGCTATGTCAAGACTTCAAAATGCCAAGGAGTGCTAAGCTCATGAGTTGAGATGACAACACATTTTCTCATACTCCTCCAAGTTCATCTCTCACCTGAGTAAATCTAGATAGGTATTGAAAAAACAAGTCATTTTTCTCATTCGAATGTTCCTGAGCTTATCCCTCAGTGCCAATTTCCTGGCATCATTATCTCTTTTGAATAGATCTTTGAGATTTTTGAACATTGGAAAATGAGGGTCCCTTCCATTCAAATTTGAAACCACATGATCTCTAACACTTTCTAGAATAATCCTCTTGGATGTGTCTTTCTTCCACTAAGAAAGATTGTTTGCATCATAATCTGGTGGTTTTGGATTATTAGTTTTTGTGTACTATAATACTCCATTTTCATCTAGGACAAATTCCATCCTATATTTCCAAGCACAAAAATTAAAGGTTCTCCAAAATGCATACTCAAGTCCCAATCCATTGAAAGACATTGTTCATGCACTGAACAAAATATGCACCAAATACTCTACTATTCAAAATTTTTATGAGAGAAGAGCTAGAACATGGTTTCTATGTTTTCTTCAATAGCTATGATACTGTGCATAAATATATTGAAAATTTCAATGCTAATGGATTAATACTAAAAACAATGGTCAAAAATATCTTCTACTCAATTTTTAGAAAGGAAAACATACAATAGAAACACATGCAATCATTCAATCATAGAGAATAAATATTTTTACTTGGATCCCCACTAGGGAAACCCCATCCTTTGGTTGTCTTAAATCATATGAGAATATGGATATATTACAATGGAAACTTCAATCCTTGAAGTTGCACCTTCACTACAGTACTCATCTCCACCTGCTCTACCTGCTCTAACCAACACTTAGCAAACATAGACCTTAGCCTTCCTCCTATTTCCTTACATAATCCCTGAGGAAATTAGATCCTAAAAGATAGGGAAATATTGTATTTCCTTTTGTAAATACTAGAGAAATTTCTCACCTTATCCAATGCAAAACCTGTACACTAAATAGTACACAATTGATAAATACAATGTGCCTTTTCCTTTAAATCAACTAGGAAATTCAAATTACATGAATGACTAAGGCATTTTTTCATATATTAACTACTTAAATTAGATATTAGTGAGTTAACAATAGTTACTACTAATCAACTGAAACCTACTAACACTATTCATGTCTAGAGTTGAGATAACCGAGTTTCACTAACTATAACTCCACTAGATTGTTAAATTTCAACAATCAACTCATGCAAAACTCTACTTCTATCCCAAAAACTCAAATTAACTCATTTAACTATGTGACTTGGCCATGTCACTCCTACTAATTACAACTCAACTCATCCTACTGATGTGGAATTTATAATTTATTGATTTTACTAAGGCATGAGTCAAATGAAGCCTTTTCTTGCTACAATTTATAGATAAATTTAACCATCTAAGACAAAACATGATGGATTCAAATAGTCAAAGGAGGTAACTGGTTGAATGTGACCATGATGTCATATGGAAATATAAAAGTGAGGGATTTTCTCAATATTGTTCATCTTTTATGGCTGTTGTATATATTTTTTTTAATAATCAACAACCTCCAAGGATTTTGCCTCAGGAAAAGGAACTTATGCAAGTCAGTGTTGATCTGAAAGTGGGTGATTGTTATGTATTTGATGACAACATATAAATAAGAACCTATGGATATAAGTTATAACCATATCCTACTAGCGTTCTTGTTTATGATATCCTTTTCTATGGAATTTATAAGAAACTTTCTAAATGCAGACGAAATCCATTTTCTTCCTGGGTGCAAAGGATACTATTTTAAATGGGTGAGGGTTGTAGGACCATTCATTGTAAATATGAGGTAATCTCCTACATAGATTAAAGATATGTTAAAATAATAATTTTGAGAAAGGGGAAAAATGGAAAGATGATCCACATCATCTAATGTTTTCTAGAATAGTTGATATTGGTTTAACCCTTTACTCACATGAAAAAAAAATAGGTCTAGAAAATATAGAAAATCAAGAAAATTGAATAGGGGAAAACGTACAAATAAGTATTTATATTGAAACCCCCTTTGTAAGGGAGAGTAAATTAAAAAGGAATGCTCTTGAGTAGAGAAACATTTACCTAGAAGATTCATATTCACATAAGAAAGTTAAATTATAAGGAGAAGGAGAAGGAGAAGAAGATTAGCAAATTAATTTGACATAAGTGCCCTCTAGAAGAACTAGTTTCCAAATGCAACTGGAGAATATAGAGTACACAACCTCTTCCTCTACTTCTACTGATCTTGCAAAAATTTCAACTAAAAGGACTCCATCTCATGTGGATGTCTAGTAGAAAAAATACCAAAAAATTAAGGAAATAAATCATAAGGTAAAAGGTGTCACGACATCCCAACTATCAACAATATCAACCTCAGAAATAATTCAAATTATCTTTCATGCATATAATTTATCTATATATTCCTACAGTGCCAAATTTCAAAACGAAATTTTTTTCTATAAATTTAGTTGATCTACCACTCCCTGAAAAAATAAATTTGCATAAACAAGCGGGGGAAATGCTTTACAGTGATCTGGGAAAAAATTCTTTAATAGTATCTAAAGTAGAGAAGCTACTCAAAAAAAAATTTAATTAGTTAAGAAACTATAGTCAAAATTCAAAATATAAACGTATACAAAATGAAGAATTTAAAAAATTGTTTGTCAATTTGGGAATTAATCCAGAAGACAGAGAAGCAATCAAAGTGATAAATCTAAAATGCAGTTGTTAAGGAAGAAATTCAATATGCCTAGGTCTGAGCATGCCCAGATAGCGCATATTTCCCGATACGAAGAGGAAAATGAGCAGCTACTAGAGGAATTAATATAGAGAAATAGTGAAGTTTTTGAGTTGCAAAAGTAGATTCAAAATATTGTTTTCCCTATTACTATACCAACATGTTTCGACTCAAGTGTCACATTAGACCAATTAACAAAGGTAATGTTATATTCTAAAATATCAGAAGATGAGTTAAAAGGTATGCAGAGCTCTCTAACATAAATCAAGACAATTAAATATAAAGAAAAGGTAGCTTAATTTGAAAAATGAGAAAAGTAACTAGCTACAACATGATAAGAAAGATTCTCAAACGGAGATCAAGATATTAAAAGAAAAAGTGAAAGGAAATTATTCTCTAATAGAGGAAAAGCAAGAGGTTTGGAGTGAAATTTTTCAGGACATGCATTCAATTTGTGTTTACATCAACATTATTGCAGAGCACAAAGATCTATTAAGAAGGTCACAACCAATTATAAAAAAAAAATTGGCAAAGAAATTAGAGATAAAGTCCCAAAGGCAAGGAAAATGAGAAAATTATTAAATGATGAAATCCAAAAATATATTAGAGCTTAGGATATATTTGAAAAATTATCGTTTATTTAAAAAGTAAGGAAAATCATCAAAAATAACTTCATCCATGTTCAAGCTTCTAATCAGAAAGAAGTACAAATAGAATTGGTTGTGTTGGCTTTATGGGGCCTGTAGGTTTTAATCCTGTACAAAAATTATCTACAAATGAATTCTTAATAATAGAAAATAAATAATTGCGAGAGAACAAAACATAAAAAAAATATAAAAAGAGATTTTCCCCTGGATCCCAAACTAAGACTACTAGCTTGATTTTTCATTATATTTATTTTAGTGTTACAACACACACATACACACAGATATATATATATATATATATATATATATATATATATATATATATATATTTCGAACCATTTATAAACCCAAATCCATTAACCCTAGATTAGAACATAATTGTAGTTCCCTTGGTTGGATCTACAAAATACCATGTGCAAACCCATGCAAAAAACCATAGGCATGTCTAGCCACCTAATCATGGAGAAAAGATAACACACGCCCAATAGCGCCTAGACCCAAGTTTCGATATGGTTGTGTGAACCAACAAAAGCCACTATTACCAACACTTTTGGCAACGTTATCCTGCACAAACCAAAGTACCACCTGATGAAATATTAAAGGATGCTGGAACCAGGTTTCTGCATCCAAAGGGACAATGGGGTGTGGCTTTAGGTCTTATATTACTTTCAATACTTAACAGAGATTTGTAGAAAAACTATGCTAATTATACAATTGTTGTTCAACACTGTTATTGAGCTCTCTTGCAAATTGCATGATTTTACTTTAACAATTATAAAAAAGAATAAATAACCATAAACAGAACTTGCGATGCAATTATGTATAAAAACCATTAACTTAGCACAGATGATATCAACATATAGGTAAAGAAAACACATAAAAATAGAACTTAGATCTATCTTCAAATTCTTCTATTATTACTCAGATCTTTCTGATACAACCCTTTCTAGCCTACACACTCAGTTGCAGGGGTCTAGTCAACCAGCTGCAAAATTCCCAAGGTCTTTGTGCACTCAGCAGCAAGAGCCTTCCCTTTACATAAACAACATAAAACATACTCAAAATAATGTTACATCGAAGTGCATTCTATCATGATTATGAGATCTTCTTTTTCTAAGACTATCCTAGACTCATTATATAGTCTTTTCTTTTACAATACCATGGTCCAAAAACTATGGCAGAGCTCAACTTATAAAAAATTAACTTATCCATTTACAAAATAAGGATATTTGACCCACCCTAAATACCCTAAGAATCTAATACATCTGCACACTGCATGCTCTACTCCTCGATCTTTGTAGTATTCCTCAAAATATTCCACTAAGGGGTACCCTTTCCAAGAGTCCCCCAACACAAAAATGTGACTCATCTGAAGTCATTCTTCTAGTGCACCCTCGATATTTACTATGATGTCTCTTAAGGAATAATTTAGAGGTGGAACTGATTCAGTGCACTACTTTTCAACTTCACGGATTTCGGTCAACAATGTCTCAGTGGTTGTCACTATAATTTTTGTGGAAATCTCCTTCTGTGCTTGGCATAGTCCTTTCATATTTTTCTTGATAGTATGTGATATCTGACTGGCTTCAGCTTCCCATGGCTTCATTTTTGTTGTGATAATTTTTTCTTTTCTACACATCTCATCAATCTGTTCTTGCAAAAAATTACCCTATTTGAGATGGGCATATCGTTGTACTAGTGCTAAAGTATTCATGGCGACCTTAATGTGGTCCATATATTCCAATTTCTCGCATAATTCCTCTTAAACCTTGTGCACCTGAGGGTCCTCTTGCAGTGAGGCCCAAACATCCATAACATATTCAAAGACTTGGGTGCATTCGTGGAATGTGGATTCAATCTGTTCATTGGCAGCCTTTACCTCTTTCACCCACTACTCCTGGACCTCTAGTGGAGTAGCGAGCTACAATTGCATATGCAACTCAATGATCTCCTTTCTTATCAAGTCACACCTTGTCGATGTCTCCTTTGGAACTATTCACTTCCATGGTGATATTTTCCACTTTTTCCTCAGGCGCTTTTGTAGCCTAAATCTACAGATTAGTTAGGTCATTTCAAACCTTGGTGATGGTTGTTTCCAATTTATGTCTCTACGCAGCTACCTCAGCACCCTCTTGTATAGCCTACTTCTTTTCCTTTTAATTCTCTATCTTTATTTCTTAACATCTTAGATAATTAATAGTGTGCATTTCTCTCGGATCTGAAACTCTTTGGTAATACCCTAGTGTAACTCATGCAATGTTTTCAAAGGCAACACAACAAGGTTGAGCCTTGTGTTCTACCAATGTTCTGCCTATGCTAGTTTCTCAGTAGTGTCAAAACATAAGGTACCTGCAGTTATCGGCACTGTGCGTGTATCATTCGTAATCGCCAACTCTATCTCTACTGCACTTGCACTTGATAGTGCCCTACTCGGTTGAGTTGTGCTCCCTTAAATCTCGCTCGCTTGAATTGCTCTCACTTTCACTATGCTCGTTTGATCCTGTAAATCCTTGAGGCCCTCACAGACCTTGACCAATACCTTCTTCCATTGGTCCTCAATGTTTCCCCACAAATGTTCAGTGAGGTGTGGAAAAATGTTTCTAGTTTTATCGATGTCCCCCTCACTAAGGACCAATGCTTCTAGGCCAGCAAACCGATTTGGCTTCATCTTCTTCCGTGTGCCTAGGCCCTGTGTCTACTGTATAGTCAGAGTGTAAGGGGAAGGGTGATATGTTGGATCCATAAATGTGTCGTCACCACCCTGATCATCACCCCCTCCTCTCTCTAGAGCGTCACTCACTATTTCTCACTCAGCTTACTTTTGAGACTCCTTAGTAGTCACGAAGGTGACATGCTCAAGCTTCTTGTTGGTGTCCTTATTTCTTGTCTATGTAATTTTCTTTGTGCTACTCGTGTCTACGTTCTATCCCTCCACACCTTCAGTGGACAGAGTTAGCCAATCACTTGGCCATGTACTTACTATTAAGGAAACATCATCCTCTATTACTAGGTATGACAACTCCTATAGACCTTAGCAAGTTCCTTCTTTCATTGGATGTGCATGTCATGTAAATATGCTTTAAATTGCATGGCTTGTCGATATTATGAAAAAGTAATTGGGGATAGCCAGGTATTTTGGTTGATCACTATGTGTAGAATCATCTCAAACCCAAACCAAAATAATTTTTTCACCATCACCCTAGATGGCTCATTTGAATTCCATAGTGTGGCATACCTCACTACCTCACAGAGGCTCGGGTCCATAGTGGGGAACTATGACTCGTCAGGCTCCTTCTAGGCCATCAATGCAATTAGGAGAAAGAGCCAAGCATATTAGAACTTCTTTCCTTTCTCTTGTTCATGTATGCAATCATCTAAAATATCCTTTCACAAGTATCCAAAACAACTATAGATGACTCCTTTGCTGCAATGCACAGCTAAAGACACAACCGACACTGAAACCTCCTCTACGCGACACCTCATTATAATCTTTCCAGCTAAAATATGGGTGCAAAATAACATCGACCTATTGTTGATGGTGTTAATAGAGTAACCCATGGATCCCTTCATCGAGACATAATCTGGCTTCATCTTATCAACCACCTTATTATCCTGATCCTTGCGGACAAATGCTTCAGCATGGTCCAAGCCAAGATAAGTGAGTGACATGATCTTCGTGATCAACATCGCATCATGGGGATTCTTTCCCCCAACTATATAAAATAATCATGCACTAGGGAAAAAATTTGGACCACACAGATAGTATTGATAATGTTGTGCCCAAAGTGAAGAACATACAACATGTTCAGCAGCCCGACATTCAGAATTTTGGCTACCCACTTCATTGGCTCTAGCCTTGTTACTCTATTAGCTTCATAGTATATGGAGTGCACATACCATCTTAGCTTGAATTGGGGATTTTTTATAGCCATTGAAATCCTAATCCTCCATGCGCAGCTATGACACTTTTCCCAAAAAATCTGCCTCAACCTGTACTTCTCCAGGCATCAAAGGTGTAAAAATATCATGTTTTACTATGTTTGGATCCTTCGTAGGCTTTGTAGTTGTCAGTTTCCATGGCGAAATATATGGGGGAAACATAGAGATAGGTTTTACTTCTGCAACATTTATGTATTCTAGTCCTTCAAGCAATATTTCTTCCTCTTTTGACTCCTCTACCTCAACGACGTGCTTCTTCCTATCTTGCATTGTCTTAGAATTATGTTCCTTTTGGATTTTCTTCTTGTGTGATGTTCTAAGTACTGACTTATTTGACTTTTTAGAAGGCACTTCTCCATTTTGTTTCCTGGGTGATCTCGGCCCTGCGAAAGTTGCGTGTTTCATAGCAATCATGGTGTGTCTTAGACATAGCTGGATTGTGTGCCTGAGCTCTTCCTTGATCAATTATTCTTGAAATAATTCAAAACTGTAATCTGACATGCAGTGACTCACTCAGCGATCTCTCAGGCACAAAATATTAATTCTAAATCTTTGAGTACAAAGCTTTCGAATGTGGAGTGGGATGCTTGATTTATGGAAAATTTAAAACTCAAAATCCACGATCTCCTTCAAACACACCTCATAAATCTCGATTTGATGGAAGATCTGCCCAAATATTCCCATTAAATACATCCCTCGTGATCCTTTTAATGGCCATGTCCTTGTGAAATCAATTGTTCTACCTCCAATGGTCATATTATGGGTAAGCTTCGTCATACCTACCTCTGTGGCACATTCCTACTATCTTTGACTCAGGTCCCTACAACTTCACCATGTCCCTATTATTATCTCTCCTTAGTTTCCCAAGGCTGAGAAAGGAGACTGAAGGAGGTAACCTCATACCAAATTTTGACTTGGTAGCTAGCCCTACCAAATGAGAGAGGGATCTCTGTAAAATATCGCATCCAATGAAGTGAATGAATAGAAAAATAGATCTTAGGCCAGTTATTTAGCTCACTAGGATTTGATTTTAGGGTTTTCCTCGATCAAGGTCATAGACCTAGGAACTAGGTCAGGGTTTCAAATGATCAGTTGCAGGGATAATATGGGGAAAGGTAGGTATGACTAGTGACACTATTGGCTTTTCATTGTTGTATAGGGTTGAGTAAGAAATATCAAGATGAGCATAAGACTATGAATTCATTTATGAGAATATATGGAACACAAACATGAAAATGTCATCTAAACATAATAGAAAAATATGAATTCTGCTTAAAAACTAATGATATGATCATATGAAAGCATGATAATGTTAGTAATAAAAATTAAATATTCAAATTTTTAATAAAACAAATGAAAAACACTTTCAATAAACATACCACGTGAATCCCAAGATAATAGCTACAATTGTCTCTTATATTATTGCAAAAATGGTGTACACTAGATCCACACCTCTGAATCTCAAGAATCCAACTGTTGATTTGACTTAATTTAGGATAAATATAGATGAGAAACCACATTCCCCCTCTTGAGGGTTGAATCCATCATCATAGGAACTAATTACATGATTCTCTCTAACCATGCCAAAACCTAGGGAGGTTAGAAACCAACTCCTTGTTTAGACTTAACTGACTTACTTGACTCTACAAGCATTGATTACAATGGAATTGACATGAAATTGACCTTTACCAACCCTATGAATTTTAATTACATCAATTAAACTCCTTGGAAGACAAATTATACCAAAATATGTTGAATTTGACCAAGAGAAACTCGAAATTTGGCTTTCCCACAAAAGCTCAATGTGGTCCAGCAGAAACGCAACATGGTCTTTGAGGATAATTTTTGGTGACTTTTATTGATCTCTGAGCTGAAATGATGGTTGATGAAGATAGCTAAGGCTGTGTATAATACCACTAAATCTTCAAGCCTACAAAAATCCACCTTTAGGCACCTAAAAATTGAATCTCCCAAGACTACTCCAGAAGCGTAGCGTGGGATCTAGAATAGTGTCAGAAACATAAAAAATTGCTAATTTCATTACTTTTTCTTTAAAAATAAAAGCTGACATGAAATACCAAGCACATATATATAATTTAGAGGTCAAAAGAAGCCTGTTTATGTATGTTATTTGTCATTTTTATGCTCTGAGAAAAAGCGCAACATGGCCACGCTGTGCTTCTGTGCAACAAAATTGACAGAATTGCCAGAATGGTGTGATTAGATTAGTTTTTATTTTTTGATAAATTGATCCCTAACATATATTGTGCACATATGTCTCACAAGTCCTATGGATCTAGGATTGATAGTATATGTTAGTAATATAATGCAAATTATTTTACTAAATAATTCTCATTAGGGACCTCGAAGCTTACTTTACTTAGTAGTGTCTTAAACATTTTGTCTACTTCCCACACAGTTTCAGTGACCAATTTCTTGATATTTTTGATCTCTGTAATACACCGAGACTACAAATTTGACTTATTAAATTTATCATTTAGTGTAGTCTTTGTCTGGGATAACGTCGCATTTGGGTCCATCGAGGAATACATCATTTACTAGGATAATTCTCTATCCTGAAGTGTTATGACCAACTTATCTTTCTCCATATTCTCATCAGTGATGTTCTGTGATCTCTATATTGCTTCTGCAACAAATCATAACTACTCGGGATCATCCAATCCTTTGAAAACAAGCATATTGGGTGAGTGAGCCATGCCAAACAGGTGTGGTGGAGGTGGAAGTGGTGGTGGAAGTCGATGAAAAATATGGGGATGGGTTGTGATGGGAGTGGAAGGTATGGGAATTCAAGAAGCACCTTGGTAATCCTCAAATTTTAGCGACACACTTATAGAGGTAGCATGGTGGCTTTCTCCTTCTTTGCTTTCAGACAGAAACAATGGATTGTACTCATAATCAACGTAATTATTACGATATAGCCTAAATCTCTTACCACATTACGTAGTTCTGATTTTCTATCTGCCAAACATCAATACGATTTCATCCGCAGTACACACTTTTCACACATTAGCATGTTAATCCAAAGCTTCAATGATTTTACTTGCTTACCTCACGGGTATTTGAAAGATTTGCGCTCTTCTTCGCTATAGGATACATATGTATCAATCATGAAATCTGTAATAAACCCTCCAATTACACTATCGATCTAGTAATCAACTTCCCTTCAAATATCATTATTAATTCCCTTAAGTTGCTTGATCAACTCTGTATTCCACACAATAGGCCTATCCTTGAAATTTTAATTTTCTTAGATATTATTGATAACCACTCATACAACTCACTTACAAACGATGAGAAAAATATCTCGTGTTGATATATGAAGATATACTTCTATAACCATTGTTTAGAAGATATGCATAGATTTCTTTTTTCCCGGGCTGCAAATTCATGCTCTTTCATATCTACCCAATCTTGAATTTCTTTCTTAGTCGGAAGCCACATCCACATATCCCTCAGTTAAATCTGGTCCTCACAATGAAACCATTTTTTTTCTTGATGGGGCCTAGACCCAGGTTCATATACAACTATAAGACTACACGAACCAACAAAACCCACTATTATCGGCCCTTTCAAAAATGATTTGTCACATAGATCGAAGTCATACGAGGCAATATTAGGGGATGCTAGAACCAGGTTTATTCATTAAGAGGGAGAATCGGGTGTGGATTTAGGGTTTATCTTCCTTTCAATATTTAACATAGCTTTACAAAACAACTATGTTAATTATATAGACCTTGTTCAAGAATTCTATTGAAATATCTTGCAAACTGCATGATTTTACTTTAACAAGCATAAAAAACATATATAGCCATAAAAAAGACTTCATGATGAAATTATGTATAAAAAAACTTAACTTAGAACAATTGATATCAAAATAGAAGTAAATAAATCACATAAACATATAATTGATATATGCCTTCAAATTCTTCTATTATTACCAAGATATTCTTGATATAGCCCTCTTCTCCCAATGCACTCAGCTTTAGGGGTCTGTGCACTTAGCTATATACTTTCCAAGGTCTCCACGCATTTGGTAGCAAGAGCCTTCCCTTTCCCACAAACAACAGAATATAGACTCATAATAGAACTACACCCAAGTGCATTCTATCATGAGTATGAGATATTTGTTTTCTAAGACTATCCTAAACTCCTTATATATATTTTCTTTTACAATTCCATGGTCTCAAAACCATTGGATATGTTATGTGGATTAATCCCTCTCGTGGACAAGAGCGATCTCACTAGTACTCCAAAGGGTAACAAGAAACAAAGATCCATTTGAATACCTCTTTCTCTAGATTATTTGTATTTTAAGATCATTATAATAGTAAATTAGAGAGGACATGCTCCTACCTTCAAATCCAAACGTCTGATGTATCCCTTTTTCCCATTGCTCCAAATTTGTTCTCCAATGATGAATAGAACCTAAAATCAAAGACAAGATAAATAATGAAAGCATCTGCAATATATAATAATCAAAAATTACTAATCCAACTTAGTGATAAAGGAATCTAAGTATTGAGATCATTCACATGAATATATAAAAAAGATAAAGAGAAAAAGAGATCCATATGTATTATCATAAATTAGAAAGAGAAATCTTACAACCAGATGCCTTGATGTTGTATAGATTTCATCTGGGGTCCGAGAAATTGTTCTCCTTCAGCCTGATAACCCTTCCTCTATAGAATAACCAGCATGAAGTTATGGGCACGAAGGTTTGATCTTCAGTATTTCAACAAAAACTCACTATTTTAGAAAGTATGCACTCTATCAACTCTCTTCAGCTTAAAAACTATATAGATCAGTTTCTATTATTCATAATTTACCCTTCGACCTGAAACTTGAGTTCAATTTATAGGGAGGCTAAAGTAGTTTCAGTTCCATAAAGAGAGGGATGGATTCATACCATGAAGGGATTTGAGTTTCTTGGACCAAGGGATAAACTCCATGAGTGGAGGGATAAAGCTCGAATTGGCGCAACTCTAGAGTCTTCCAATTGGGAGAATACTCTACCAACTAGGCTTCTAGAGGTTAATTTTTCTTTTTTCTTTCTTTTGACGAGGGTGCATAGGTTTTAATTTATTTTCATCATAGCTAATGGAAGGATCATCAGTGCATGCATACGGAAAGGATAGTAAAACTGCGTAGGAAGACTTTTAGGAGTTTTACAGAGCTTTTCTCCAATTTCAAATATTTGATTCAGGAACATGAGTGTTTTTTACCTTTAAGGGAACATGATATGGATGGTAATAAACCGATATGAACAATAAAATGTCCTGGTGACAAAATGACATGTAAAATATTGACCCCTAAAGTGCCAAGTTTGAGTTTTTTTCTGAAGAGTGAAGTGATTTTTCATTCTGAGGATTGGATTGGAGATGTTGGTCAAAAACCTATAAAAACATTTAATGAAAATATATATCATCACTGAGGTAGGAATTCCCATACTCCGGTCAAAACTAACTAATTGTTCTAGTATAGATATGGTTTTAGTATTATATCAAAAGTAGACACAGTATGGGCGCAACCATCTATCATAAGTAGTCTACTGTATCATGAATAGCAAAAATCCTCGCACCCTGGATGGTGAAAATTAGATCTAACGCCTTGATTTTCACTTCTTTAACTAGTACGAATCAATCCATGTGATTGATTGTGTTGAAGTTGAACATGGTAGAAACCACTTGATTACCGGTCGATGATGAGAACTGTTAACAAGTGTGAGGGAAACCACCAATAATGATAATGTCTCTAAAAGTACTTCAATAAAATGTATGAAGTGTGAATGAATGATTTTCAATTGAACACTCATAAAATCGTTTGATGGAAGGTTAGTGATGAAAACCTATCATTGAAGGCGAGAAACCTGCCATTAGGGCATGCATATCACAAGGTACTGATACAATTCTAGATCAACTTTCTAGATAATAAGCTGATGTCGATAGAAAGTGATCCATCACAGGAAAGCCTAGGACACGAAACCATTAGATCAAGTTTTGAAGATTTTTTTTGCAGGGAATGACTCAGGGATGTTCAACGTTAATGGATACAAATTTTTGAAATGAATGATTTATTAAACTTTACTTGAACACATAATGACATTGTAGATGGCTCGACAATGTTTGACTTAAAGCTAAAACCCAGAAACTTGCTAAATACTTTCAATGTGGTTTGATTAATTTCTAGACAAAGTATTTCCAAACCTAGGTACAAGTGTGAAAAAATGTCGTATTCAAGAGCGACATGCTACTTTCTAAAACAAGGATGACAATTGGATTCTTTTTCTGTCTTTTTTCCACCACCATTACTGGAAAGTACCTCTTTATTTTTTTCAAGCTTGAGGAGGATAAAATTTTATTGTTTTTGTAAGCTCATCCTTCAAATGAGTCCATATTAGTATTAAAATCGAACCCTAATATGGAGTGGTTCGGTCCTATTTTGATCGATAGGTCCTATACTGTTTAATTTTAATGAGTCCAATATAGGAATAACTCGGTGTTTTTCAGTTTTAGGGAGTCAAAAGGAAAACATAAGTAAAATCC
The DNA here is from genome assembly GCA_034641835.2 of Pinus albicaulis. NCBI lineage: Eukaryota > Viridiplantae > Streptophyta > Pinopsida > Pinales > Pinaceae > Pinus > Pinus albicaulis. The sequence continues at coordinate 1,024,398,961 of CM076572.1, forward strand.
ATGGTTGTTATTTTTCGTAAATTTAGTCCCTCAATCCCAAAAATGGATAAAATAATGCAGGAGAGAACTATATTGACTATAATCAGTCAACATATACCCTTTTCATAATTAGTCCAGTTCAGTCTAGAAAAGTGGTAAACTTATACTGAATGGATGATCGTTCATTTACTTTAATGAGTTGGAATAGTCAAGTACTCGATGATATTTTCATGTTTCGAGAGTCTCAAAAGGGCTTAAAAGAGGACTCCAGGGTTTCTCTTTTTCATATTTTACAAAGTCCTAAAAGTGATAAAAGTATACTCGATGTAAAAATAATTATTTTCACCAAAATACTGTATCCTGCACAAAAACTAAAACTATTACAAATATTTGTTCTCCAAACGTAAAATGATTTAAATTCGACTTTTTAAAAGAAAAAATAAATAAAATAATATATTTTATTCATTTAAAACTACAAAAAGGAGTTAAAACAAGTCATTTTCACCTTTTTCTTTTCATAACAGAGCAGAGATAGCTTTTGGCCAAAAACTTCGAGAGCTGATATCAAAAGAATCGACTGATCATTTCAAGAACTGTCAAAAATAGGTAAGCCACATCATCATTGTATTTGTTTTCATCCATTTCATTTCTTATTTCAAGATTTCATGGCATTTTTTAGGAGTAAATTATATTTCAAAATCCTCCCTTGGGGGTGTGTGGTTTCTCTGTGCGAAAACCGTGCTCCCTGCTGATATTTTAAAAGAAAAATCATCAGGCCTCTACAGGTTCTATGTGGAACATGTGTGGAAAAATGCACTATGTAAATACAAAACCTGCACAGGCTCCATGAGTTTTTTAAATGCCTAAATTTCTCCATAGAAAATGGTTCAGGTTTCCTCCAACTGATTTCTAATATTTGATTTATTGATTTGAAGTTCTTTATCATGTTGGAATGGCGAGAATGAGAACATGAGATAATGGAAATAGAAGCCATCGGTGATTAGGAAACCATGTGTGCATTAAAAAATTGTGGCTTATACAAGTTCTGGGAAATTCAAGGCATGAAGGCACAAGTTGAGCTGCTAACTTGGCTTGTGAATGCATGGGATGTGCAACATCAATTTTTCATAATTGGGGACCATCAGCTTGTGATTGTGTAGAAAGACATATACTTCCTTATCTAATTACCTCATAGATGGAGAAACAATTCCTTATTTGGGACTAGACAGGGAGGTCTTCCCACATCTAGCTACAAGGCTCAATATTGTAGAAATAATTCAAAGGTAAAGGACGATCGCATAAACAACAGAACCATTGGGCGACTGGAGCTCAAAATCATAGAATTCAGAGTCACCAAGTTATGCGAGAGTGTGGCTCCTTATGTGGCTACCAAAGAACATATGCAAATTGCAATTGAGCGTTTTAGAGGGACAATATTCAACTAGAGTGAAGGAGTATTGACCAAGGTGAAGGGCCAACTAATGAGAGAAAAAAATGGGAAGTTGAAAAACTTTGGGTATGGTGCCATTCTTATCTCATTTTATCTAGAGATGATTCCACTCCTTGCGCCTCAAAGGAATCCAATGGATCTTGGAAGTCCTCAATAACCTCGGATGGTGCGATGGGTAGAAATGATGGCTCACCATGGTGGTGAGGGTGGTCCAGTGGTTTGGTTCACTTTGCATTATTTCCCGTGGCTCAGAAACCAAATCTTGATGATTTAATATTTTCCTTATTCAGGCATGGACTATAGAGGTGATCCTGAAACATTCTTTCCACCAGGGGCACAATGGGATGGGACAAGTTATTGAATCATTTTGAAGTTTTTAATCTAATTTTTATTTGATTTTTTCTCGTCCAATACTAAAAAAAAAATTAAATGCAGATGTCAGTCTCACATGACCAGAAACACTTCATCACTTTGACAGGCGAGAGGCACAACCCATAGCACCCCCATAGGATTATGCATCAGAGATCTTGGTAGCGATGGAGCACAACCTTGAGAGGTTGACTATTGATATTCCTGAGACAAGAACCAGTGATATACCTCTCAGGCTCCAGAGACATGTGACTGGTGTCCCAGGTCCACTCAAGATATTTCTATGCAAGGTGGCGCATGCCACAGTTTGTTATGATGACCATCATCATGGATATATGATGGTCAATGTATATTGACATTTTGTTTTTTTTTTGGTATCAATACCTTGTAGATCATAAGGTGTTTGAACCTATGATCACAGACGGTGTAATATTTTTTGACACAAAAATATCTATCCTAATGATATTACTACTTTTGTTCTCTGAGTATATTTTTCAACATGGATTGAATGTTGTTTTGGTTTACTTTGTTAATGTTTTAGATGTCTATTTAAAACTCGATTAGCTAATGCATCAGCCAATGTGTTCAAATTTCTTGAAATATGTTGATATTCGATATAATCAAATTGTCTTTCCAAGAGTTGAACCTTCAAAAATAATCTTAACAATACTGGATTTCTAATAGCATAAACTCTGTTTAAATGTAATACAATGAGTTACGAATCTAACCTAATGATCAAATTTCAAATACCAAATGTAATGACATCAGATAATAACTCAATGACTGCACTATATTCTGCAATATTGTTCGTTGTTTGACCAAGGTATATCCCATGAATAGAGACTAACTCATTTGTGGGTGAATAGATAACCCAAGTCATGGAAGAGATGCTCAGTGTAGTGCGATAGGTGCCCTTAGAAAAACTAGTGTATGTTTTAAGAGATGTCGACATCTGAAATATCAAGAGTAATCAAGATAAGCAGCGAAAGTAGTAACAACAATAACTAATATAGGCACACTTGTATAATCTAAGGCACACTGTTCTGAAATTTGACTAATGTAGAAGTGAGATCTTCACAAAAAAATTCATGCATAATATCTCTTAAAATAGATACCATTTATGGATTTATCTAGAGAGACCCTGTCATAATCAATTAATTCATAGGCTCCATTTGCAAGCACATGCTTGACAATATAGGTACCATGCCACATTGGTTCAAATTTACCAGCACCTAGATTATCATTAGCTTGATCATATACTAAAACTAGGTCATATTCTGAATGAATGCGAGGGTTAAAAATTCCATCATACTAAGCCTTAACACGTTTCTTCTGAGCTTCGGTAGCTAATGCAGTAGTCTGACAAGTCTCATCTAATTGTGCTTGGTATAGAAAGTGTTTCTCCTCTTCATAGGTAGCTGGTGACAACTCAATGGCTAATTTGAGTGATGGAATTTCAAATTCAATGGGTAACACAAATTCTAAACCATAAACAAGTTTAAAATGAGTGAACCATATAGCAGTTTTTGTAGAGGTATGAATGACCATAATGCCAAAAAAATCATGGTATGCCAATTAGATTTATGAGTCCTGACAATCCATTTAACCATGGCGTTTAAAACCCTGTTGAAGACCTCAACTTGACCATTAGCCTGAGGGTAATTATCGTGTAGAATTATCATGGTGTAGACCAATTTGATAAAAAAATTTGGTCATTATAATATTTCAAAAATGGCTCCCATGGTCCATAATAATATCTTGAGGGACACCGAACCGAGCAATCACATGATTGAATATGAAAGTAGTTTTAGTTTTTCCATCAACTGTGAATGTAGGCATCACCTCGACCCATTTGGTAAAGTAATCTATGGCAATATTAGTATACCCATGCCTCCTGATCGAGTGAGGGTTACATGTAATAAAATCAATGCCCCATTTGGCAAAAGGACAAGAAACAATGATTGGGTGAAAAGGAGCTGGGGGTGCACACATATTTCGATCAAAAACTTGGCAATTGTGGAATTTTCAAACCACGATAATACAATATTTGAATAAAGACGACCAAAAATAACCAGCACGAAATATATTTTGGGTTTTATAAAACCTAAACATATTACCACCACAGTCTCGAGAGTGGCAATTATTCAAAACCTTTTCAGCCTCTTCATGAGTTATGCATCGTCGAAACACATAATCAGCACCATGACGATAAAGAGTGTCACCAAAAATATTGTATTGTTGGGATTGGTATCTAATTCTCCATCAGTCTGATTGTGAAAGCTCTGGGGTAATGGTTTGGGTTTAAATATATATAATGATATCTCGATACTAGGGATCTAAAGTACTGATTAGAAATAGAGATTCATCCAGGATAAGATTCTTTGCCACCGTTTCGGGCTCAATATTGGTAAAGTAACACATAATTTTGGAAAACACTAGTGATTTATTAGAATTTGACTTCTAGAACTCCAAATCAAACTCTTGCAGGATATTAATCCATTTGGAGTATTTTCCCAGAGAAATTTTTTTGTCAATATATACATCATCGGGTTGCAGTTATATATCATTGTGGTTTTGCGTAACAGTATGTAATGACAGACATGTTGGAAAACTTGAACTGTCATCAAGGCCAATTTCTCCACATGTGAATATTTTATTTCCGTCAGGTTTAGATTTTGACTTAGGTAATAGATCAAATTTTTGTTGTTAGATTCATCCTCCTGAACCAAAACCAGTCAAATCATGGAATCAAAGGTAGATAATTATAAAAGTAATCCTGGCGGTAATTGGGTGGATTCAACAACAGTGCATGGGTTAACACGTTTTTAAGTGCATCAAAATATATATCAGAAATCTCATCCCAAATAAATGAAACATCTTGTTTCAACAACCAATTAAATCCTTTCGTTAACTCTACATAGTTCGGGATAAACCTACCTAAAAAATATCTTCCCCTTGCAAACTCTAGAGTTGGCGAAGAGTAGAAGGAGGAGGTTAGTTGATGATAGCATAACCTTCGATGGATCGACATGAATTCCCTATTTTGAAATGATAAAAACAAGCAATCATCATGATTGCACACAAAAAACACATTTGTGTGGATTCAAACAAATTTTGTAATGCCTACATCTCATGAATATAGCTCGTAAGTGTATAGGATGATCCTCTCCACGTAAATAATGAGCAGGTAATTCATCCAGATAAGGCTGTGAAATATTTTTGATGTCATGAAAGGCATAAGACATAGCGCTTTGAAAAGTTGCACCAACATTTTTTAGTCCAAAAGGTAACATACAATATGCAAAATTTCCCCAATGACATATAAACATTTTTTTACTTTGATTGGTAGGGAGTGTTGGGGTCCTATGATTTGGCAGATTGGTATACCAAATGACAAGGCAACATCAAAACCAATCTTTAGAGCTCTAGGACCTAGCCTTCCTAGTCTTAGAGAGGGATCTTTTAATTGTTTGCAAAGATATGACTTGTTTTCTTTTAAAAGTTTGATTTTAGGTTAGTTATGAAGCATGGATTTGTTTAATTGTTTGGTTGGGCATGATCATATAGGTAGCATAGATACAAAAGGGAAATCTCTAAGTCATTGGGAAATGGACTCAAATAGAAGTCATGACAAGTGAATCAATAGGTCAGAAGTATCAAAGGGCAAATCTAACTTGGCCAGTGGATCTTCAAGGTCTTGCATGTGGAATGAAATGGACATCAAGGATTCAAAATGAAAAGTAGAACTAAGGGCAATTAACAATCCTTAATTATATGTACTTCTCAACAAACGTACTTAAAACATTATCCGAACATGAAGAGGCATTCAATAGATAGGGCTAACCATAAATTCTACAAACCACACTTCAACAACTAATAGTTTCAAGACAAACTTTTCAAATGAAATCTAGGATTCTAGAACTCATTTAACTTCTAGTGACTTCACCTTCAAGGATAAGAAAACATTCAAGATTCACAAATAATTTCATTCATAGAAGAGGGAACTGTTAGTCATTAGTATTTTTCACCTGTTGTTGATGACTAGATACCTGGCTGAGTTTTCTAAAAGCTAATCTCCACATGTCAATTTGTCATCTAGAAAACCCCCAAGCAAATTTTTTATTTCCTAGCCCTTCCTGTCAGCCTATGATCAGAGAAATCTTCATTTTTCAAAGTCATGGCTTGTTTCAGCAAAATATCCCTGTCTATAGTTGTCTTGGTCCTCCTGGTCTACTATCATTTTCCCCTTGCTTCTCATGAAACTCACTGTCCAATATTTGACAAAGTGTCTCCCTTCCTATCCTTAATCTTCTTGTCAAACACAATCAGAATCAATGAAAGTTGCCCCTAAGTTAGGTAGTGGCACTTTAGAGAATCCCTTCCTCGACAAAAATAGCCTGAGCCATAATACTTTGTTCAATACCAACCAGCCCTGAATTAGCACTTCATCTCCAAGCGAAAACCTTGATATACCCTTAAGTCGCACCACTAACAAGCCTTGATGTCTCAGCAGTGCATATGCCACAATTCAAATTGATATTAGGTGGATTTGCAGTGTTTCAATGTCTTTTCAAGAGCAGAAGTGTACCAGTGTTTCAGAAGACATTATTAAACTTAACATCAGAAGACAACTGCTTCTCATGTGGTATTGAGCCAGGGATGCAAGTCCTAGTCAGAAAGGTATTTCAATGAGCTCCTGCAAACACAGTCAAAAGGTTAGTGACTTATGATTAGCAAGTAATACTCTGTAGATACAAATCAGGTTGCTTTTGATGTCTAAAGATGCATAAAGGTATTTTAACAACAGGATTACATATCTCAGAAAATTTCCCCTCATGGCATATTGTCAATTTGTCACTTTATATTTACTTAACTGTGAATAGGCACCATAAGGAAAGATGACATATTTTGACAAAGGGATGAAATAGCATCACTATGTAAAACCTCCTACAAACATGAGTAGAGGGTTGGATGACTGTGTAAAACCTCCTCCAAATATGAGCAGATGGTTAGGTCATTGGTTGAAAACCTCTTTTAGTTAAAAGCAGATGGTTGGAAAATGTGATAAAGGACTCCTTCATTTAACAAGTAGAGGGCTAGGAACAGAGGTATGGCCTCATTTAAAGAGCACAAGGCTAACAAAGCTGCAAGTAGCCTTAAAAACTTGTTTTACACCTTTTTATCCAATGGATGAAACCACTAACACAGCAGTGGTGTTTCAAGGATTGATTATATGGTTTCACTTTTTGAAAGACAGAGTTTGAGTGCAGTGGGAAACAATTGGATGATTATGAGTGGAAAAATGTTGTTAAGAAGATGGCCAAGCAGTGGTACTGTAATAATCAAAGAGGTTTGGTTTTTCTTCTATCAAAGATCTCCTTCAAAGGCAACTTGCAGCTAAAGTGAACAAAATTTGGACAGACTCATCAAATGTAAGGAAAGGGTATGGCATGTGTTTTAAATTCAAGGGCAACATTCAAAGAAATGAAACATGCCACTGTCACAAACAAAGGCCTTTTTTATGAAACATGTGAAAACACCTTGCTGTTGCATGTGATTGCATTAAGGGTCTATGAAGGCTTTTCTCCTTGATGAACAGATATAGGTAAAGCCATGGGTGAATGCAAATAAGGTTTTTCATCCACAGTCAAAGGAAAATATCCAAGGGCGCCTGACTGTTTTGAACAAACTGTAGAATAGACATAATTATGATCAAAACACCAGGAGAGCAGAAATTGTCAAAGTAAGTTTTGGAGTTGTGAATTATCTCTTTCCAAGATGTGGCATGAGGGTGCTGAAGGTCTCTTTTTCTTATGTTTACAAAAGGTTTCCTCCAAAGGATACAAAGTCACAATTTTTGAGAGGGCATTGTTATCCATCCAAGTGCTTTTCCCAACACATAGGCAAAGAACACTTTCATGATCAAAACCATGCTTCTTGTCTAAAAATTCAAAGGATATATAGTTCTTAGAGAGACAGAGGTCACAAGAAAAGTCACCTAGAAAAAGAATAGTTGATTTGTCAATTTGAAGATGGCCTCCCTCACAAAAGGCAAAGGGTCAGTTTTCTTAAGGTTTTCACCATGCAAGTTAGCTCATACAAATGGTTAAAGAGATACTCAAAACAAGTTTCATGTTTATATCAAAGGACCCTCATTGGAATATTAAGGCTCTTTTATAAGGGCTTCAGAGAAATACATCTCAAGAAATGGTGAGACGGAGGTTAAGGAGCACCCAGGTAGTTTGTTTAAAAATGTGTTTCTGACAAAACAGAGATGAAATTGAAAAAAGTGAGAGAGGTTTTTTTCCCTCATAAGTTCAAGAAGAAAAAAATCCTTCAATTTATACACAAGTATCATTTTTTGTGAGAAATGTAAAAAATATATATGTCACGGGAGAATTTCTGCACCAGAACATTTTTACCAGTGTTGGGACAGTCAATTTTTGAACAACCAAAAGGATAAAAAATGAAAAATATCAAGAATTTTTCGAAATTATACTTCCATATCTTTCCAAAAAGCTATCTCGGGCCAAATTTCTATAATAGGAAGGCATCCAAAAGTAGCCTGCAAACAACACTATGTATTTCTGTACCAGCATTCGCCATTTTTGACTAGTGTTGGGACAATCAATTTGTGAAAAATAAAATGGATAGAAAACGAAGAATATTTGGAGTTTAGAGTTCCATATCTTTCCAACGAGCCATCTCTTGCCCAATTCTGACATCGGGAAGGCATCCAAAAGTGGCCTGCAAACAACACTATGCATTTCTACACCAGGATTCACCAGTTTTGCCCAGTGTTGGGAAAATAAATTTTTGAACAACCAAATGGACACCAAATGAAAAAAAATCAAGAATATTTGGAAGGTAGACTTCCATATCTTTCGAACGAGCCATCTCAGGCCCAATTCCGACACCAGGAAGGCCTCCAAAACGGGCTTCAAAAGTGTGTAGCGCATTTGAAAAATTGTGCGGCGCGCCTGTAGGTTTTTTCAGTGTATCTTTTTAAGCACTGCGGCGCACCTATGCAACAACACATATAATCCTTAAAAATGATCTATTCAAAGAGCATAATATCCTACCATGTCTTAAAGACCTAAATCATGAATACTTAGAAGATCAATCTGATGATACCTCCTTAAAACTCATCAACAAGAAGGTTGCAATATGGTTTCAAAGACTGCAAATAGAAATGTGTCATTAGAATTTTTCATAATAAGCATAAAAACTTGTACAGTTATCATGAAATAATCTTTTTCCAGAGCAAGTAAAAGACCAAAACAGATTTTTAGGGACCTATTCACCTCATAAAATCAGTGGATACATGAGTGTTTATTGACAGAAAACTGTATGTAAGGTTTGTTTGAAAGTTCTTCAAAATGATATAGCCTTGGTAAAAGTCTCATAGAGCTGTTTTTAGGTTACAAAGGCCTCCAAGATCATTATGGAAAATGCAGTTTAAAGAGAAATGGAATAGCCACGAACAGAAAAATTGTCCAAAGTGCCCAAAAGAAAGAAAATTTATTTTCTAAGTTGTGAATCTATTGGTTACTTGCTAAACACAATTGACAAGAGTTGTTTTGGTTTCATTTTGAACAAAAAAACTTGTCCACCTATTATAGATAATTTATGATCAAAGAAAGTGTTTGTTGGTTAAGAGATTAGTTTCTTTGAGTAATAAAAGAAAACTATGTTGTTTTCTAAAGGGAACTTTTCTTGTTCATTAAAATTCAGAGAAACAGAGTTGTATGGGGAGTTTTTCTATTCTTCTTGAAAAGGTTTTATTTGTATTGAGGAGAGTTAAAATACAAACAATTGGTAGGAGAAAAGCAGAGTCTGTTTGGAGGTCTTCAAATAGGCCTAAAAGGTGTCTTAAAAAGTGCTTGCAAAGGATAGTTAATTTGCTGCCATATCAAAAGAAATGAAAACAGTGTTAAAGGGATAAAGCTTGCTCAGTTTAAAATAGGTCTCTTTTATGCTGTGGGGTGGTAAAAAATTGGTGCAAAATCAAGAATCAAAGAAACAGAGTTGTAAAGGTCCTCTCAATCAGTTTAAAGAAACATTTTAATAGTGATTTCAAAGGAGCACTTAGTTTTCCAAATGAACAGTGAGAAACAATCATAAGAGGATGAAGCTTTGTCAAATTTGAAGGAGGTCTTTTATGTTATGAAAAACCAAAGGTTTGCAGTCTCCAAAATCAGAGACACATTGATGAAATGGATAAGGACTTTGTCAAATTAAAAGAGGTCTCTTTTATTATGAATAGTAAAAAAGGGAAACAGTGAAAGAAAGGATGATTGATGTAACAATTTGAAAATCTTGTTTGGGCTATGAATTGGCTATGATTATACACAGCATCTAGGAGAAAAGTAGACTTCGATTAAAGGGTCCCAAGTTAGTTTAAAAAGATGTCTTAACAATGTTTGCAATGGGCAGATTGTTTGCTAAATCAAAGATCAACACAGTGAAAGGGATAAAGGCTTGATCAGTTTAAACGAGGTTCTTTTGTGTTATGAGACATTGAAGAATGTGTGCAACCTCCATAATCAAAGACACAGAGTTTTTTTTGAAAATATTTTAAATCAGTTTGAGGAGAAATTTCAATAGCAGATTCCCAAAACAGAATTTTTTTGCCAAATCAAAAAGTGTTCCTGCTATGAGTTTCAAGGATTAACAATTTTTACAAAAGCTTGTATTAGTTTGAAAAGAGTCTTGTTTACCTTTTAAAAAACAATGATAGATGATGAGGTATTTGCAAGTTTGAAGGAAGAAATTTTTCTTTGAATAGTGAAGGGTAATGCAGTGCCAGGGAGGAGGTTTTAGGAGGTAATTTGAAAATATTTCCTACGCTATAAATGACTTACAACACACCTAGTCTCTAAGAGAAAAGTAGACTTAGGTTGAGGTCTTTAAATGAGTTTGCAAGGGTGTTAAAACATTGATTTCAAAGCAGCTTTTATCATCTGAAACCACAGAGAGAGACATTGATTGGAGATAGGGATTTTTGTCAAAATTATAGAGATATTCTTACTGTGAGTGTTGAAATAAAACTCTTGGCTGAAGCAAGGATAAAAACAGTGATTGAGGGAAAGAGGTTTTTGCTGCCAAAAACACAAGACTACTTCACTTCAAAAACCACAAACATGTCTTGTTAAAGACATCTTGGCTCAAACACAATATTGAAGAGATGAATTTAGTGATGATGAGGAACAAGGCAAAGTGTCTAAACATAGCAGTGATAATGAAGAGCAAAGTGATGGGCATTAAAGCAGTGACAAGGATAGACAAGAAAACCCTCAAGCAAGCCATGATGAGGGCAAGAAAACACAAAACAGGGAGCATGGAGGGAATTCTCCAAAGCATGTGCTAGCTTCCTCTCTTAGGCAAGGGGCCATGACTTCCTCACCAAAGCTAAAATGCCAAACAACAAGGAAGAAATCCAAGAAAAGCTCAAACTCGGCTTAAAGGAGGCGCCCAACACCAAAATTGAAGAAAAAAACCTCAAAGCTCAAAATTTTGGCCTCATCTTCACAGCATGTTTCTGAAAACCCTTGAGGGTCATGCTCGCCAAAATTGGGTGAAATTCAACAAGTTTTGGTTTTTTGTCATTTTTCGGTTTTTGGCTAAAAATCATGGGCATCGCCATTTCTGTTTGGGACATCCTCAAAGGATGAAAATGGTATCATTGGATTCCATAATTTTAGGGGCATCACATCAGTAATTTTTAGATAATTTGAAGTTGTTTTGGTCTCCCAAAGATGCAAAAAATACTCACTTTTTTTACACTCTGCCCACATATCAGCAAGGCCTATTTTTTGGGTTTTTTTCACTGAGTTTAGTATTTGATAGAATTCCAAGCATAATATTGGGAAAATTCAAGTTCTTACAGATATTAGACATTCAAAGCTTTCCAACGAGTCATCACGGGCCTCGTTTTGACATCAGGAAGGCATCCAAAAGCTGCTCGCAAGACACAGGACTTTCTGCTGATATTTTTCTTAAGTATTTTTGTGAAAAATACACTTTTCTGAAGTGGCTTTTCCTAATGTGCGTTTAGCTATTTTTGGGCATAGTTAGTTATGAAAAGTCAATATATTTTCCCTTTTTAGAATTTTTGAGATATTTTATTAGATATTTTGTGCCTTGGGCTTTACAAAGCCTCAAGGAAAAAATCAAATATTTTTTATGGGCCAATGAGATTGCAAGTTGCACTAGGAGGTTTTCCCTCATCTTGGCCTATATATTCCAAAGGATTTCATTGTAAATAATGCTAAACTTGATGAATAGAAGCAATATATGGTTATACAAGCTTGGAAGAAACACTTGTCTCATGCATTGGATAGTTTCTTGTATGTTTTTGGATGATGAAGGAGGTCTGTTGTTGGATTCCTTGAGTTGGTAAAATGGTATAGTGTCCCTTTCTGTTATGCTTCTTAGTTTTGATTCATAATTCCATGTTATTGCTTGCTATAAGATAGTAGAGAATAGATTTGATACATGCCATTGGAGGCACCTGAAATTTCCTATTTCTTTATAGCTTCTATGTTTTCTTCCTTCTTAGTCATATCAAAGAATCCTTGATTTCTCTTTGATAACTGAAGAACTTGTTTTCTTGTTTCATTTATGATTTTATGCATGCTAAGTATGATTTACGGTATGCCCTACTTACTCATGGCTACTCATAGCTCCACCTCTGAAACCTTTCTTTAATTGTTTGATTGTCATTTGTTGAACCAAGGAGGTCTTGTACTGATCTTGCCCTTTGCCTAAAACTACACAATCTTGCTTCAAAGTGCCAAATAGCTTGAAATACTATGATTAGGAATTTCCTCATAGTTATTTGAGTTGTTTGTTTGTCTTAAATGTGTTTCCCCAAAGTCTAATAGCCATTTCCTAAAGTTATAGAGTCATATATCTCTATGCATGGCTTGAATGTTTATTTCTATACATTGATCAGTTTATAGTTACATTTCTCATGATGAATGGTTAGCCTTACCACATTTATGTCAGTTATTGAACTATTTATGTGGAAATCCTTTTTTATTCACAAATTTAGTGTTCATCTCACTCCATTTTACCCAAAGATCCATTTTACCTCGAATAAAATCGGCCCTTCAACAACCTTGTATCACCATCTGAAGCTTTCTTGACCTTTTCAACCCCATAGCCCAGTTGATCTGAAATATTTTTACCTATCTTAGTCTTTGATCAGTTCATCCCTCACAAACCTAAAAACCAAAACCAAACACCTACTTCATAACTAGCCTAAAATAAGAAACACAAGAAGCAAAACACAAAGATATCCCTTACACAAATAGAGAGAGCCCTCTCTGAGTCCAGGAAGGCTAGGTCCTTGGGCTCCAAAGACTGTTTTGATGTTACACTATCATTTGGATTTCCAATTAGCCAAATCACGAGTCCCTGACATAATGGCGATCACGGTGGGACTCTGAGTGACAAACAAACTTAGATTCCCTAAACATTTTAACAGCCTTAAGAATACTATCTGATTGACTTATCCCACTGCTCCCTAACATAATGGCAATCACAGTGGGGCTCTGAGTGATAAACAAACTTACATTCCCTAAACATTTCAGCAGCCTTAACAATACTATCTGATTGACTTATCCCACTGCTCCCTAACATAATGGCAATCACGGTGGGACCTTCCGAGTTAGTGACAATATAAGTACTCCTTAGTAATTCTCGAAGTCTCAATAAAACTTAGAAAAATTAAGTGTTGTTTAAAGAGTAGAAGCTATCTCTTTCACCATCTTAGAAAAATTATGATTCAGTTATAGGAAACTCTTCCAAACCATAGGTCTTCAAAAAAACTCAGAAAACCCCAAAACATCCCTAGATTGGATTTTTATCAGTTATTGGTGGTGGACCGTAAACACATATATCTAAAAACAACAAAAACATCCACTTGGTGACTCCACAACTCTCAATATACCTAAAGACTCCACTGGAGGAAGAACCTAAAACATGACCAGTCATCCTAGAAAGAAAAATCACTCAGGCCTTAGTTGGATTCAAGAAATTATTGTCTTTATCTATAACAATGTTCTATCCTACTTTGAGCCTGATCAAGAATACACTAATGAGATCTACATTAATCATTGGAAAGATCTCAAACCTCGAAAAGCTAAGCCTCAAATTTCAGACCATGAGTAGGCCTATACACCTGTGCTTACCCCAGATTCACCTATGGAAAACCTAGTAAAACATGAGCCTCATGCTACCTTTCCCACTCTGGCTGAAACCTCAAACAGTCATAAATCTCTTTTTACACTACCTATATCCTTAAAGGTCCCAGAAATATACAAGCCTCTGGTTTTACCTCCCATGTTCTGAGCCCTCCCTGCAAATCTTCAAAATAAATTACCCAGATTTGATGGAGAAAGGTCCAAAGTCACCGCTGAAGAGCACGTCCAAAATCTTGAGAATTTACTTGACCTTTATGAAATAGAATAAGATGATGTGCATATTAGAATGTTTGCCTTATCATTACAAGGAAAAATTAAAGTTGGTTTAAAGACCTTCCAGCTGCAAGCATTACCAATTTTCATTAGTTCACTCAAATCTTCCTAGATAGGTGGGTGGTCATGGGTAATAAAGTTCTTATCATAAAGGAATACAATCAGTTAAAAATACAACCAGGGGAGACAATACAAAACTTTTTAGCCAGGTTCAATAAAGTATACCATGCAATGCCTGCTAACATAAAGCCACCCTTCGGATGTGCTCTCTTGCACTACCCAGATTCTTTTGACCCAGAGATGGTTTTCTAGATAAGAGATAAAGATCCTTTGACCCTAGAAGAAATGAAAAGGATAGCAGTTGATGTAGAATTCAACATACTAAATAGGGAGGCACAACTAAGAATAATAGAGAAAGACAAAGAAAATCAAGAGAGACTAATATCTTCGGAGGAAAAGTTGGAAAAATTGCTATATATGTTCAGCAAACTAGAGCATCTACTTGACAGGAGAAGAGAAAGACAAAAATTTAAGATTAACACTGCTTATTCAAACCAACTTACACTTCTTCCTCAGGATGAACACGGTCAACTATTCCAAGACAAGAGTTATAAACAAAATGTGCCTAATGAGAAAGTTGCAAATAAAAACATAGAGGAATGCTCTAAAGAAACTATCAGCCATTTTGAAATCACAAATTCTGAAATGGAAGAAGAATAAAAAACTTTAGGTTCTCTACCCTTATGTTTTAAATCATTCCAGACTTTGAAAGAAAATTTGCATCCTAATGATCTCTTAGCAGTTATTCAGGAAACCCCTGCTCAAGCTAACTCTCACCTAAATCAAGGAAAGTTGATTGAAGAGGAATTCAAATCTAAGATAGAAGATAAATCAAAACCTGTAGGATCTCTACCTTTATGTTGGGAGTCATTTGAGTTCATAAAAGCAAATTGGCCTTCTAAGAATCCATTAGAGGAAACTCATGAATCCCATGTTTATTATCCCAAACATCAAGAAGAGTTGAGTGAGGATGAATTCAGATCTGAAATAGAAAATAAATCAAAACCTATAGGATATCTACCTTTATGCTGGGAGTCATTTGAGTTCATAAAAGAAAATTGGCCCCCTGAAAATCTATCTGAAAAAACTCATAAATTACATGCTAACTATCATCAACATCACAAAGAATTGGTTGAAGATGAAAACAAGCAAGAAATGAAAGAGAACCCACAGGATTTCTCTAAAGGCACAAGTGATGATTCATCATCTCTCATAGGTGAAGCCCAAAAAGAAATCCATCCTCCAAATCAGCTTTCCCGAGAGAAAGAGGATTATTGTAGTTATATCTGAAGAGAAATGAAAATTCCTCCCTTTTTAACTGAAGAGGAAATAGATCAACTTATAAACATGCAGACAACCTTTGAAACTTCATATAACCAAAACTTTTTTGATCTTTCCCCTGTTAATCTTGCATACCATGAGTTAAAAAATAGATTTGTAAATCAATTTGAAGAAAAGAAATCTGATAGTCCAATATGCATGGCTGGCGACATTACTTATATTAATGATTCTCCAAGGTTTGATCAATATGTTGATGATTATGATATCTAAATAGAAATTAACCTTGCAGAGCTATCAACAATTGATTTGTGGGACGAATTTCATTATCATCAGGTTGAAAAAAGTAAGCAACCAATACAGGTCACCTATGACACTGATGAGGAGAGCCTTGAGAGTTTAGAAGTAAGTGAAGAGTCTCTGACTCTTTGCTCTACTTCACTTTAGTCCATCAGAAATAACATTCACATAATTGGAAAACAACAGTCTTTTAGCTTTGATGATGAGGTTGAAGAGGATGATGAAATTCTCGAGCATGTTGTAAATGAAAATCCTTTTCCTGAAATGGTTGAGGAAATCATTTTGGACATGGAATCTTCCTTAACTCCAGATTTGCAGCCACCAAGTCCCATTTAGTTACAAATTACAGATGAAGAAATAGAGGTTGATAAACACATGAGAGTTGTCACACTATCCTTTCAAGATGATTTACTGTCAAAGTGTATCCCTGCTCATCAACATGATGACCTCCACACAATTTTCAGTCCACTTAATTAGAACACATCATCTTGGAAAGAAAATTACACTACAATATATGATGAGTCTGGCAGTTCAAGTGATCATCAACAAGGGGAAGAGTTGCTTTACCACGAGAGTCCCAAATATAGCCAAGTGGAAGAAATATTAGTCCTGAATGAAGCCTATATATCAAATCCTCTAGATCAGGTATTATTCCAAGATCCATTTGTTGTTTTCCTTGAGAAACCTGGAGGAGTAGTGGGTTCTATCATGAAAAATTTGCTACCAAGAATGAGAAAAAACTTAAGCACTGCTATCTGAAAACAAGCCAAATGGAAGTGGCCTTTTCATTACTTCAGCATCATGAAAGAACTAAACCAGAGTCACCCATGTAATCATCTACTTGACTGGTTACATTGGAAAAGAGAGTTCACCAAATAAATGTCTATTGTGTATAGATTAGATTAGGATAGATAGACAGCAGTGGAAAATAAGCTCAGCATTGTGAGCATCTTTTCAATTCTAGATTGTTTGAAAAAAAAGTAAAAAAGAAGAAAATACAAAAATAGTAAAAAGTAGAAAAAGAGGGTGGTTTCTAAAAGAAATGGTACAGCTCCATACCCAAAAATAGTCATGCTGAAAGCGAGCAAGTCTAAATGCCGCTACTAGTTCTCAAAAGTCTTGTTCAGTTATCTAGCCTAATCATAACTGAACATGTTTTAAATTTATTTGCTAATAAGTTAGTGAGAGAAGAGATAGTAAAACTATGTAAGCTTGACTTGTCGAAGAAAATAGATTAGGAAAAGATACTGGTTCAACATGCTCAAAACAGAACCAAAGAGGAAAACAGAGATGAAAAACAAACTGTGTATTCTAGCCCTGATTTTTCTAAATTTCATTTTCATGAAAAATAATATTTGTGTGCAGCTTGTCTTTCATGCCACAAGTACATGACAAATCAGACTGTCTAATCCTAATTTCTTCATTTTTCAATTTCATGTTCTAGAATAGTGAATAAAATCCTGTCAAACAGCGTAATCTTGACAGTCGATCTAGCATAGGTAGATAAACAAAGGATTTCATCAGTTTAATCTAAACTCCTGGAAGATATAAGTGTAGCATTAGATAGTTTCTATTCTGAAAAATATCATGTCAGAAGGTTGCTAGTCGAAATGCACCTAAAGAAGAAAAATTTTAGGAAATATAGCTGGGTAGTTAGAGATGTTTTTGAGGCTAATAATGTTGTCAATTTTATGAAATGGCATCAAGAAAGAATGAAATTTGCACCAGTGGATAAGGCACTGGTCTTCATAAGCCAAAGATCTGCAATTCTGGACACCTCCTGAAAAGGACTTGCCCTCCCCAAATGGAGCCATTGTTAGTCATCAATATTTTTCACTTGTTGTTGATGACTAGATTCCTAGCTAAGTTTTCTAGAAGCTGATCTCCATATGTCAATTTGTCATCTAGAAAACCCCCAAACAAATTTTTTCTTTCCTAGCCCTTCCTGTCAGCCTATGATCAGAGCAATCTTTATTTTTCAAAGTCATGTCTTGTTTTAGCCAAATATCCTTGTCTATAGCTGTTTTGGTATTGCTGGTCTACTATCATTTTCCCCTTGGTTCTCATGAAACTCACTGTCCAATATTTGACAAAGTGTCTCCCTTCCTATCCTTGATCTTCTTGTCAAACACAATTAGAATCAATGAAAGTTTCCCCTAAGTTAGGTAGTGGCTCTTTAGAGAATCCCTTCCTCGACAAAAACAACCTGAGCTAGAATCCTTTGTTTAATACCAACCAGCCCTAAATTAGTGCTTAATATACAAGAGAAAACTTTGATATACCTTTAATTCGCACCACTAACAAGCCTTGATGTCTCAGTAGTGCATATGCCACAAGTCAAACTAATATTACATGGATTTACAGTGTTTCAATGTCTTTTTCAAGAGAAAAAGTGTACCGGTGTTCCAGAAGACATTATTAAACTTAACATCAGAAGACATATGCTTCTCATGTGGCTTTGAGCATGGGATGCAAGTCCTAGTCAGAAAGTTATTTCAATGAGCTCCTGCAAACACAGTCAAAACGTTAGTGACTTATGACTAGCAAGTAATACTCTGCAGATACAAATCAGGTTGCTTCTGATGTCTAAAGATGCATAAATGTATTTTAACAACAAGATTACATATCTCATAAAATTGCCCTTCATGGCATATTGTCAATTTGTCACTTTATATTTACTTAACTGTCAATAGGCACTACAAGGAAAGATGACATAGTTTGACAAACGGATTAAATAGCATCACTGTGTAAAACCTCCTCCAAACATGAGCAGAGGGTTGGATGATTGTGTAAAACCTCCTCCAAATATGAGCAGATGGTTAGGTCATTGGTTGAAAACCTATTTCATTTAAAAGCAGATGGTAGGGAAATGTGATAAAGGCCTCCATTTAACAAACAAAGGGCCAGGAACAACGGTATGGCCTCATTTAAAGAGCACAAGGCTAACAAAGCTGCAAGTAGCCTTAAAAACTTTTTTTACACCTTTTTCTCCAATGGATGAAACCACTAACACAACAGTGGTGTTTCAAGGATTCATTATCTGGTTTCACTGTTTGAAAGGAAAGGTTTGAGTGGAGTGGGAAACAATTGGATGATTATGAGTGGAAAAATGTTGTTAATAAGATGGCTAAGCAGTGGTACTGTAATAATCAAAGAGGTTTGGTTTTTCTTCTATCAAAGATCTCCTTCAAAGGCAACTTGCAGCATAAGTGAACAAATTTGGACAGAATCATAAAATGTAAGGAAAGGGTATGGCATGTGTTTTAAATTCAGGGACAACATTCAAAGAAATGAAACATGCCACTGTCACAAACAAAGGCCTTTTTTATGAAACATGTGAAAACACCTTGTTGTTGTATGTGATTTCATTAAGGGTCTCTGAAAGCCTTTCTCCTTGATGAACAGATATAGGTAAAGCCATGGGTGAATGCAAATAAGGTTTGTCATCCACATTCAAAGGGAAATATCCAAGGGCGCCTGACTGTTTTGATCAAACTGCACAATAGCCATAATTATCATCAAAATACCAGGAGAGCAGAAATTGTCAAAGTAAGTTTTGGAGTTGTGAATTATCTCTTTCCAATTGTTGAGGGTGCTAAAGCTGTATTTTTCTTATGTTTACAAAAGGTTTCCTCCAAAGGATACAAAGTCACATTTTTTGAGAGGGCATTGCTTTCTATCCAAGTGCTTTTCCCAACACATAGGAAAAGAACACTTTCATGATCAAAACCATGCTTCTTGTCTAAAAATTCAAAGGATATACAATGCTTAGAGAGACAGAGGTCACAAGCAAAGTCACCTAGAAAAAGAATACTTGATTTGTCAATTTGAAGATGGCCTCCCTCACAAAAGGCAGAGAGTAACTTTTCTTAAGGTTTCCACCATGCAAGTTAGCTCATACAAATGGTTAAAGAGATACTCAAAACAATTTTCATGTTTATATCAAAGGACCCTCATCAACAGATCAAGGCTCTTTTATAAAGGCTTCAGAGAAATACAGCTCAAGAAATGGTAAGACAGAGGTTAAGGAGCGCCCAGGCAGTTTTTTTGAAAATGTGTTTCTAACCAAACAGAGATGAAATTGACAAAAGTGAGATATTTTTCTGTCCCTCATAGGTTCAATAAGAAAAACCTCCTTCATTTTCTACACAGCTATCATGGTTTGTGAGAAATGTAAAAAATACAGATGTCATAGGAGAATTTCTCCACCAGGATTCACCATTTTGACCAGTGATGGGAAAGTAAATTTTTTAACAACCAAATGGATAAAAAATGAAATAATTCATGAATATTTCAAAATTATACTTCCATATCTCTACAACAAGACATCTCTGGCCAAATTCCGACAAAAGGAAGGCATCCAAAAGTAGCCTGCAAACAACACTATGTATTTCTGCACCAACATTCACCATTTTTTACCAGTGTTGGGACAGTCAATTTTTGAATACCCAAATGGACACAAAATGAAAAATCTCAAGAAAATTTCGAAAATATACTTCCATATCGTTCCAATGAGCCATCTCGGTCCCAATTCCGACACCGGGAAGGCATCCAAAAGTGGCCTGCAAACAACACTATGTATTTCTGCACCAGGATTCACCAGTTTTTACTAGTGTTGGGAAAATCAATTTTTGAACAACCAAATGGACACCAAATGAAAAAAATCAAGAATATTTGGAAATTATACTTCCATATCTTTCCAAAAAGCTATCTTGGGCCCAATTATGACACTGGGAAGGCCTCCAAAACGGGCTGCAAACGTGCGCAGTGCATTTGAAAACTTGTGCGGTGCGCCTGTAGGTTTTTTCAGCGTATTTTTCTAAGCAGCGCTGCGCACCTATGTTTTTGCATGGCGCGCCTATGTAGAAACACATATACTCCTTAAAAATGATCTATTAAAAGATCAGAAGGTCCTACCATGTCTTAAAGACCTCAATCATGAACACTTAGAAGATCAATCTGATGAGACCTCCTTAAAACTCATCAACAAGAAGGTTGCAATATGGTTTTAAAGGCTACAAATAGAAATGTGTGATTAGCCTTTTTCATCATAAGCATAAAAACTTGCACAGTTATCGTGACATAATATTTTTCCGGAGAAATTAAAAGACCAAGATAGATTTTTAGGGACCTATTCACCTCATAAAATCAGTGGATACATGAGTGTTTATTGACAAAAAATTGTGTAAGGTTTGTTTGAAAGCTCTTCAAAATGATATAGCCTTGGTAAAAGTCTCACAGAGCTGTTTTTAGGTTACATAGGCCTACAAGATCATTATGGAAAATGCATTTTAAAGAGAAATGGAATAGACACCAAGAACAAAATTGTCCAAAGTTCCCAAAAGAAAGAAAATTTCTTTTCTAATTTGTGAATCTGTTGGTTACTTGCTAAACACAATTGAAAAGAGTCATTTTAGTTTCATTTTGAACAAAAAAAATTGTCCACCTATTACAGAGAATTGATGATCAAAGAAAGTGTTTGTTGGTTAAGAGATTAGCTGCTTTGAGTAATAAAATATAACTATGTTGTTTTCAAAAGGGAACTTCTCTTGTTCATCAAAAATTAGAGAAACAGAGTTGTATGGGGATTTTTTCTAGTCTTCTTGAAAAGGTTTTATTTGTATTGAGGAGAGTTAAACTACAAAAAATTGCTAGGAGAAAAGCAGAGTCTGTTTGAAGGTCTTAAAATCAGCCTAAAAGGTGTCTTAAACAATGCTTGCAAAGGTTAGTTAATTTGTTGTCATATCAAAAGAAAAGAAAACAATGTTAAAGGGATAAAGCTTGGTCAGTTTAAAAGATGTCTCTTTTATGTTGTGGGGTGGTAAAAAATTGGTGCAACATCAAGAATCAAAGAAACAGAGTTGTAAAGGTCCTCTCAATTAGTTTAAAGAAACATTTTAACAATGATTTCAAAGGAGCACTGAGTTTTCCAAATGAACAGTGAGAAACAATGATAAGAGGATGAAGCTTTGTCAATTTGAAGGAGGTCTTTTACGTTATAAAAAATCAAAGGTTTGCAGTCTCCAAAATCAGAGAGACAGTGATGAAATGGATAAGGACTCTGTCAAATTAAAAGAGGTCTCTTTTATTTTGAATATTAAAATAGGGAAACAATGAAAGAAAGGATGATTGATGTAACAATTTGAAAATCTTGTTTGTGCTATGAATTGGCCATGATTATACACAGTCTCTAGGAGAAAAGCAGACTTAGATTGAAGGGTCCCAAGTCAGTTTAAAAATATGTGTTAACAATGTTTTCAAAGGGTAGATTATTTGCTAAATCAAAGATCAACAGAGTGAAAGGGATAAAGGCTTGATGAGTTTAAACGAGGTTCTTTTGTGTTATGAGACATTGAATAATGTGTGCAACCTCCATAATCAAAGAAATAGAGTTTTTTTTTAAAATCTTTTAAATAAGTCTGAGAAGAAATTTCAATAGCAGATTCCCAAAACACACTTTGTTTGCCAAATCAAAAAGTGTTCCTACTATGAGTTTCAAGGATTAACATAGTGATTTTACAAAAGGTTGTATCAGTTTGAAAAGATTCTTATTTACCTTTTAAAAATAGTGATAGATGATGAGGGATTTGCAAGTTTGAAGGAAGGACTTCTTCTTTGAATAGTGAAGGATAATGCAGTGCCAGGGAGGAGGTTCTAGGAACTAATTTGAAAATCTTTCCTATGTTATAAATGACTTAGAACACACCTAGTCTCTAAGAGAAAAGCAGACTTAGATTGAGGTCTTTAAATCAATTTGCAAGGGTGTTAAAACATTGATTTCAAAGCTACTTTGATCATCTGAAACCACAAAGAGAGACATTGATTGGAGATAGGGCTTTTTGTCAAAATTATATAGATCTTCTTGCTGTGAGTGTTGAAAGAAAATTGTTGGCTGAAGCAAGGATAAAAACAGTGATTGAGGAAAAGAGGTTTTTGGTGCCAAAAACACAAGGATACTTCCCTTCGAAAACCAAAAACATTTCTTGTTAAAGACCTCTTGGCTCAAACAAAATACTGAAGAGATGACTTTATTGATGATGAGGAACAAGGCAAAGAGTCTAAACATAGCATTGATAATGAAGAGAAAAGGGATGGGTAGTAAAGCAGTGACAAGGATAGATAAGACAACCCTCAAGCAAGCCATGATGAGGGAAAAAAAACACAAAACATAGAGCATGGAGGGAATTCTCCAAAGCATGTGTTAGCTGCCTCTACTAGGCAAGGGGCCATGACTTCTTCACCAAAGCTAAAATTCCAAACAACAAGGAAGAAAACCAAGAAAAGCTCAAAACTTCCTCAAAGGAGGCGCCCGACATCAAAATTGAAGAAAGACACCTCAAAGCACCAAATTTTTGCCTTAGCTTCACAACATGTTTCTGAAAACCCTTGAGAGTCATGCTCACCAAAATTGGGCAAAATTCAACAAGTTTTGGTTTTTTGTCATTTTTGGGTTTTTGGCTAAAACACATGGGCATCGTTGCCATTTATGTTTGGGAGATCTTCAAAGGATGAAAATGGTATCATTGTATGAAATAATTTTAGGGGCATATACTCAGCATTTTTTAGAGCATTTTAATTTGTTTTGTTCCCCCAAAGATGTAAAAATTACTCACTTTTTTTACACTCTGCCCACATATCAGCAAGGCCTATGTTTTGGGTTTTTTCACTTAGTTTAGTATTTTACAGACTTCCATGCATTATATTGGGAAAATTAAAGTTTTCCTAGAAATTAGACATTCATAGCTTTCCAATGAGCCATCACAAGCCTCGTTTCGACATAGAGAAGGCATCCAAAAGCTGCCCACAAGACAAAGGACTTTTTGCTGATATTTTTCTTAAGTATTTTTGTGAAAAATACACTTTTCTGAAGTGGCTTTTCCTAATGTGCGTTTAGCTATTTTTGGGCATAGTTAGTTATGAAAAGTCAATATATTTTCCTTTTTTAGCATTTTTGAGATATTTTGTTAGATATTTTGTGCCTTGGACTTTGCAAAGCCTCAAGGACAACATCAGATATTTTTGATGGGCCAATGAGATTGCAAGTTCCACTAGGAGGTTTTCCCTCATCTTGGCCTATATATTCCAAAGGATTTCATTGTAAATAAGACTGAACTTTATGAATAGAAGCAATATATGGTTATACGAGCTTGGAAGAAACACTTGTCTCATGCATTGGATAGTTTCCTAAATGTTTCTGGATGATGAAGGAAGTCTGTTGTTGGATTCCTTGACTTGGTAAAATGGTATAGTGTCCCTCTCTGTTATGCTTCTTAGTTTTCATTCATTATTCCATGTTCTTGCTTGCTATAAGACAATAGAGAATAGATTTGAGACATGCCCTTGGAGGCACCTCAAATTTCATGTTTCTTTATAGCTTCTATGTTTTCTTCCTTCTTAGTCATATCAAGGAATCCTTGATTGCTCTTTGATAACTGAAGAACTTGTTTGCTTGTTTCATTTATGATTTTATGTGTGCTAAGTATGATTCACAGCATGCCCTACTTACTCATGGATAGTCATAGCTCCACCTCTGAAACCTTTCTTTGATTGTTTTAATGTCATTTGTTGAACCAATGAGGTCTTGTACTGATCTTGCCATTTTCCTAAAACTACACAATCTTGCTTCAAAGTGCCCAATAGCTTGAAATACCATTCTTAGGCGTTTCCTCATAGTGATTTGAGTTTTTTTTTTGTCTTAAATGTATTTCCCCAAAGTCTGATAGCCATTTCCTAAAGTTATAGAGTCATATATCTCTATGCATGGCTTGAATGTTTATTTCTATGCATTGATTAGTTTATAGTTACATTTCTCATGATGAATGGTTAGCCCTACCATGTTTATGTCAGCTATTGAACTATTCATATTGGAAATCCTTTTTTATTCACAAATTTAGTATACATCCCACTCCATTTTACCCAAAGATCCATTTTACCTCGAATCAAATCGGCCCTTCAATATCCTTGTATCACCATCTGAAGCTTTCTTGACCTTTTCGACCCCATAGCCCAGTTGATATAACATTTTTTACCTATCTTAGTCTTTGATCAGTTCATCCCTCACAAACCTAAAACCAAAAACCAAACACCTACTTCATAACTAGCCTAAAATTAGAAACACAAGAAGAAAAACACACAGATATCCCTTACACAAATAGAGAGAGCCCTCTCTCAGTCTAGGAAGGCTATGTCCTTGGGCTCCAAAGACTGGTTTGTTGTTACACTGTCATTTGGCTTGCCAATCAGCCAAATCACGGGTCCTTAACAGGAACTCCTAAAAATATTTGATTATAGCTATAGAGACCTTCAAAACAATTATTCGAGCAAGTACAAAGGGTATGATTGGAAGGAAACATCTTTGGCAGACTTTTGACAATGGTAATTTGAAGGGAGACTTTCGAAAAAAAATTTAAGTGGCAGAAAGTAAGCAGGGAAAACCATAAATCATTCTTGAGGCCAACTATATTGAACTATTTAAGAAATAAACAAGCATAAGGGTTCTAGAAGGAAATTAAGAATTCTCTAAAATATCTTAGCAGAAGAAAACATAAACACAGTGAAGAGTAAACAAAACTAAGGTGCTTTCAAAAGACTTTTATTAGCCTAAAATTTTTACTCTACTACAAAAGAGAATGGTGAAACATAATGGAACAAGAAATAACAATGAAAAAATTAGACTACTTCACTAATAGCCAAGCTCAGGGATCCAATGACAGAGCTCTCTCCATCTATAAACAAGTCAAAACACCCATAGGTTCCAAAGCATCAATTCTCTTTCAACTTCAATAGAGCTATGTATTACTTAAAAGAATCATCTAATGACAAAAATACAATGAGTTCAAATGCAGTATTTATGCTGCAAATGAGGAGGTGGAACTATTCTAGGGTTCAAGTGTTATTAATTGCAGAGTAAATGCATTCCTAGCCTTGAAAACCATGCAAGGCATAAGGTAGGAACAACTCGAACTACTCCTCTATTTTTAATAACTCTGTATTAACTTGTGAGAGAAAGATAGGAGGAAACATTCACTTTTAAGGCTTTATCCTTATCTTTTACAATAAATTCTCTAACAGTTTAAATATATTCTTTTGCACAGTAACTATTTGATTAGTCTTTGTAGGTAGAGAGTAGGCTATATGTGGAAGTTGGATATTTTTGGATGAATAACTACCTCTGTTTGATTTATTCGAGGCTTCCTTTGGCCTAAGTTTCCTTGATCTAACCATAAAACTTGGTAATAGGCCTTTAAGATCTTATTTGCCTTTAATATTTTGTCTTACTGCTTTATGATTGATTTAATCAATAACTATGCTTTTAGGCCCTTTAGCCTCGATCTTCTGTTAATATTGCTTCACTTTCCTTTCTCTGTTTTATGTTTAAAACATTTGCTTTATTTCTTAACCCTGTGTCCTTTATCTTTCACTGATCTTCTAACTTCTCTTTGTACATGTGTCTTCTAATGCTGCGCTGGAGGGTTTCTTGATCAGATCAATGGTCATGAATCTTAGATTTAGCCCTTAGATTTAACCCTGGGTCCCTTTCTTTATATGTTCTTCCTCTTGGATCGCCATCCAGGGGATTCTTGCCACTTGAATTTGCTGTGGGAGGGTTTTTAAGCCTAAGACACCATTAAACCTGCACAAACAAGAAAATTATAAATCAAAACCTGGGCATTTGGATTTACTATGTTTCAGGGTTTTAGCAAGGGTGGAGGAGAAATGTCAAGGAGGAATAAGCGCAGAAGTGGTCCCACAAATGGAACTAGGAATAACAGTGGGCTTCTTTGAAGTTTTGGCACGAAATGGTGAAAGAGTAGTTTTGCGGAAGCCGACGATGGTTTTGCATGGCCAAAAGCTAGTAAGTAGTTTAGGCCCATACGAAAGTGATTCCATTCAATGTTTTCCATACGTCCTGTGAAAAACTAACCATTTCTCATGGAAATGGGTTTTTAAACCACGACCGAGAAATGAACACGATATGTGTAATGTTCCCAATGTTTATGGAACATTAATTTTTTCCATTTTCACATAGGAGATAAATAAAATGGGTAGGAGACCTATTCATTTCCTGAATAGGTAATAAAAATCCTCTTGGTATGAAGGAGGATCACTTATAAAGCTAGATTTCACACCTCCATGTGTGAAAGAGGGCTTTTGTAAGAAGGCTAGGTCAAGTTGACCAAGTCAAACTGCGTAGTAGCATGAGGTGGAGAGCACATTGTGGGCCAGTGCAGTGGGATAAGGAGGGAAGCTTATAGAGAAAGGAAACCCTAATGAGTGGGGTCCATTGAGAGGGAGCTGATATTGTTTAAAAGGAGGGCAAGGTAGCCATTGCAAATCATCTTGAATATTATTCATCTTTGGTCCAGTGGACTTGCTGCAACTTCCTGTTGGTTAGAAATAATTGCCGAGGGAATTCTTGTTTAGGATTTCCTCTCCTTCTTGAGTAGCTCTTGAAGGATTGCACTCTATTCCCCATATTTTGACATTTTGGCCAAGCATCATCTTCCTTCATTAGCACAATTTCAGCTAGAGATTGTGTAGTGTTGTTGGGTGTTGCTGGGGAGGTTTTCTACAACACCATCCTTGGCTAGTTTTTCAGAGGAGGGAGCTTCCATCCCTTTGGGAGATCAAAAAAGGAGGTTTATGAGCTTATTCCACCATATTTTGCACCAGGCCAACCACTTGCCATCATATGCAGTGCATTCCCTCTCTTAGACAGCGTTATTCTTGGAGAGCATTTGCTATGTGGGATTAGCAGATAGTTGGAGGGTGAAATATTAGGTGAAGGGATCAGATTTCACTTCAGATTTTCATTGGAGGAGGGTTCTTAATTTTTTGCAGCCATTTCAACCTTCTCCATCTATTTCTAGTTCTTGAGTTGCTATTACCCAACAACTCTAACATTTCTGCAGGAGTGCCACTTTGGTAATATTTCAGCCAATCCTCCTAGAGGATTGATGTATTATATTTTTAGGGGTTGAGATCATGCTCCCCCACTTTATTTGAGCCTCATATTTTTATATATATGTGTTGTTATCATTTATGCAGCATTACCTTTATAGACAACGCAATCATAGCCCAGGGCTTATTTCATATAGTAGTGTTCTTCATATTTGTCATACAATTGATGAGAGAATTGTATTTTATTGACTGAATGACTGATTCCTCAATTCATTGCATTTCTTTTACTGCTGTAATCATATATATTGGCTATTTACTTCTTCTCATAAGAAATTTAAGAGAAATAACATAGAAAATCTATTATATGTTCACACATTGTTGCAACCTCATTCTTTGCGAAATTTCTGAAGGGAGCTAGGTGTGATAGGCTTGTTTCACCACCCTAGGAGGATTTCTTTGATCCCAATCCTTGGATTTCAGTCTTAGACACATTGGTGTAAGGGGATCCAAGTCTTGGTATCAAACCCTGCTGCCTCCATTTCTGGAAAATTCTTTTTCTAGCCATGCATTTCTAGCTATTCCAAAAAGGGATATTACAGTGGTATCAGAGCACTTTCTTGGCTCAGCCTGTGGCCTTCAAGCCCAAGAAAGAAGAAGAAGAAGATGTTACAAAATATGAGCTTGATCTCATCTATTTTCAGGACAAAGAAGAGCCTCCCCAAGGAGGAGAAGAAAAGAGAGGAAGAGGAAGGTCCATGCACTTCCTATTCTCAAAGAGAAAGCAAGCATGAGAGATGTTTGGATCATAAGTTTCTAGATCAATACCTGAGTGATTACAAATCCCATTCTGTAGCATTTAGGGGAGCCACAACGTTCCCACAGTTTATTTAGCGGAGGGAGGAGAGAAGGCCCTACAGTAGAAGAGAAATCATAGGCAATAGGTTTCTATTGTCTACATTTGATGGCGACACTTCAGCTAGAGCTTGGGTGAAAAAGCTAGAAGCATTTTTCTTGCTACATCCAGTGGTAGAGAAAGAATCAATGGAGATTGCAACACTACACATGGAGGATAAAGCCTCTGTTTGGTGGTTCAAACCCTTGGTCCATTCAAGGGTGAGCTCTTTTTCAGACTTTTCTCAAAGGTTGATCCAAACCTTTGATGGAGAGAGGACAAAGGAAGAGCAGCCCTTTTCATCTATGAAGAAGGAAGCCATTGCATTGGAGAAGACAACTACTAAAACCACATAAGAAGGTCCCAAGATCCACCAAGGTATGAATGAATTTTCACTTTCCATTTCAGCAAAAAATTTAAGAGAATGTGGAAACTCACATGTAGAGGTCCAAGGATCTACACACTATGCTATTTTATAGCACCATGATTGCACTGCGTTGTGCAAAGGGTGAAAGGAGGAGATGAGTCCTAATCCTCATACATCTAGGTTGAGTTGCATTCAGCCATTGAGGTTGGAGTGTGAACTTTTGGAGGATGAAGTGAACCATGATACCCCCATGAAAAACAATGAAACAAATTGTGAACCGGAGGATGAAATAGCTGCTACACCATTGGAGGAATTAGCAGCGCTGTTAAACATTGATGGAGAGGAGAGGTTAACTACATCACATTTGAATTCTCATGGATTCAATACAGTCATGGGTGAGAGGTATCCTTTAGGAGGTTTCTAAGGAGCTACATTCCAATCTTCCACGGAATGCAAGAGAGGTGATTTGGTTTGGGAGGATGGTAGCCCTCATCAGAGGAGTACCAAAGGAGGAAGAAGGAGAAGAAATCCACAAGGAGCTGTGTGGGCGTGGATGAGAAGAAAGAGGCTGATTTTCCACTTGAAAATATATGATACCGGATAGGAAGAAGCTTGGCTGCGTTGGCTTCTCTTGAAGGAGTTTGGTCATCACTTGATGTACTCTTTTTCCAAGAGGATACGAGTGGAGAAGAGGTGGCAAGGTGTTTACATCATTGAACAACAAGGAGTAGGGATGCATCGTGCTGATATGGTATATATATCAGTCATGATACCTTCATCACATGAGTTACAAGATGTAAGCATGAGGAGGCAGCAAACATTTGGGTTTCTTGAGCTATCTGGGAGAGAGCACAAGCATATTTTCTCTCATATGATATATGGTGTTGCAGGAGTAGAGGAGGGCACTTTCATAGTGCAAAGGGATTTCTCCTTAGCTTGGACTGATTGGGAGGAATTTCCATCTTGGGAAAAGCTTCACATTTGCAGCAGCATCACCAGAAGTGTTCTTAGCATGGGCAAGAGCCTTTTTGCATGAGCTCACAATGCTGACATTTGGGAGTAGGGTCATATAAATGGATCCATATATCATCTTACTTCCAGCCAAAGAACCTTGTATTTACATTTGCTGATTTTCATACTCGTACCATTATGTTGCAGTGCATGGCTCCTCAAAAGGGGAAGATTTTTCAAGTTGCTCCATGAGCAAGGTTGGGCCAAACCATATGATGGAGACAACCATATTTTACATGGCCTTGGGAAAATTTTTTTCCATTCTACACATGTTCAGCTAATTCATATTATTAGCATTGTATTTCAAAACATTTTTCCTTATACATTTCTTGAGCAACAGTTTGCAGAACTGCATTATGCACCCTTCGGAGACTGTTGGTACTTTCCAGCACCATATGAAACCATCAGTACTTCCTCTATTTTGATGATGAGCATATTTCCATTTGCTTATATTTTCCATACTATTGTAATCATGATCGGAATATTGAAACATGAGTTGAATGTGTCTATGAAGGGAGATGATTCCCACAATTTATGCATGGCATGTTCTAATGGGAACATGAGGAGAGACATGGTCACCACAACCACTTATTTTATTTCTTTGGGGGTGGACCATGAGTCTGATGATGATATCCATCCATTGTATGTATATAGGCATGTATTTTATTTTGTATTTCTGATTCACTCATCTATTTACTATTTAGTAGTAGAGGTGATATTTTCTATACAGTACTTTCCATGTTATTTTCTACAGCTGCAGTGGATGAGATTGCGTTGTATCCCTATGAGACATTGTTTTTACCTTGCTTCACATGGTATAAACTACAAAAAACATGTCATTGGGGTATTCTATGATGATAATCTCCTACTCATCATGGATGGAGTGCCTTGGGCTAGCCGGATTATCATTGATGGAGGAGAAATCCTTGGAGGATTTCTCTTCATTTTTCCACTTGAGGGCAATAATTTTGTAGCGCATGATCAGCATACGCTCTACACTTATCATAAGTAGAGAGGAGAATAGCATATGGAAAGCTATGAGACTTCCCATATTCAGAATTTCATCCCACCTACTTTGCAGGAGCTTTAGGTGGAGGATGACTTGCATGAGTTACCATTTTGGAGGGTGACTTATTCTGTTTGGTTGATAGATTGGGGATGGGAGATCCATATGGGGATGATGAGTCCCATTATATATCAGATCTAATGACTCAATAAGGCCCTTATAAAACCCAATGTTTCCTTCATGGATATTTGTTTCTACATGACAGTTATTTGGGGATGTTCACCAAAAGCTGGATTGCATATGTTGGATGCAAAACTTGGACACTTGATTGATGATATGGAATATTTTTCTCAGAGGAGTTCATCATGCATGGATGCTATAGGGAGATTAAGGGAAAATTTATCAGTCTATCCTTGCACTTGCTTGAGGACAAGCAATCTTTAAGAGGGGAGAATTGTAATGTTCCCAATTTTTATGGAACATTAATTTTTTCCATTTTCACAAAGGAGATAAATAAAATGGGTAGGAGACCCATTCATTTCCTGAATAGATAATAAAAATCCTCTTGGTAAGAAGGAGGATCACTTATAGAGCTATATTTCACACCTCCATGTGTGAAAGGGGGCTTTTGCAAGAAGGCTAGGTCAAGTTGACCAAGTCAAACTGCGCAGTAGCATGAGGTGGAGAGCACATTGTGGGCCAGCGCAGTGGGATAAGGAGGGAAGATTCTAGAGGAAGGAAACCATAATGAGTGGGGTTCGTTAAGAGGGAGCTGATATTGTTTAAAAGGAGGGCAAGATAGCCATTGAAAATCATCTTGAATATTATTCATCTTTGGTTCGGTGGAATTGTTGCAACTTCTTGCTGGTTAGCAAGAATTGCGGAGGAAATTCCTGCTTAGGATTTCCTCTCCTTCTTGAGTAGCTCTTGGAGGATTTCACTCTATTCCCCATA
Organism: Pinus albicaulis; assembly: GCA_034641835.2. Lineage (NCBI taxonomy): Eukaryota > Viridiplantae > Streptophyta > Pinopsida > Pinales > Pinaceae > Pinus > Pinus albicaulis. The sequence goes on from CM076572.1 coordinate 1,024,431,010, forward strand.
TTCTAAAATTGTGTTCAAGCATCATCTTCCTTCATCAGCACAATTTCAGTTCGAGATTGTGTAGTGTTGCTGGGTGTTGTTGGGGAGGTTTTATACAACACCATCCTTGGCTAGTTTTTCAGAGGAGGGAGCTTCCATCCCTTTGGGAGATCAGAAAAGGAGGCTTATGAGCTTATTCCACCATATTTGGCACCAGGACAACCACTTGCCATCATATTCAATGCATTCCCTCTCTTAGACAACGTTATTCTTGGAGAGTATTTGCTGTGAGGGATTGGAAGATAGTTGGAGGGTGAAATATTATGTGAAGGGATCAGCCTTTCACTTCAGATTTCCATGGGAGGAGGGTTCTTCATTTGCTGCAGCCATTTTTTCCTTCTCCATCTATATCCAATTCTTGATTTGTTGCTACCCAGCAACTCGGACATTTTTTCAAGAGTGCCATTTTGCTCATATTTCAGCCAATCCTCCTAGAGGATTGATGTATTGTGTTTTCAGGGGTTGAGATCATGCTCCCCCACTTTATTTGAGCCTCATATTGCTATATCTCTATATTTTTATCATTTATGCAGTATTACCTTGATAGACATCATAGTCATAGCCCATGGATTATTTCATATAGCAGTGTTCTTCATATTTGTCATGCAATTGATGAGAGACTTGTATTGTATTGACTGAATGACTGATTCCTCAAGTCATTGCATTTCTTTTACTGCTGTAATCATATATTTTGGCTATTTACTTCTTCTCATAAGAAATTTCATAGAAATAATCCAGAGAATCCATTTTATGTTCACAAATTATTGTAGCCCCATTCTTTGGGCAATTTCTGAAGGGAACTAGGTGTGGTAGGCTTGTTTCACCACCCTAGGAGGATTTCTTTGATCTCAATCCTTGGATTTCGGTCTTAGACACATTGGTCTAACAGGATCTAGGTCTTGGTATCAAATCATGCTACCTCCATTTCTAGAAAATGCATTTTCCAGCCATGGATTGCTAGCTATTCCAAAAAGGGATATTACAATATGCAATATGGGCCATTAGATCCCAACCGATGAGATCTACGGCACGGGTTAAACCCAATGTGAGAGATAGGGTTGGTGAGGGAGTAAGTGGGGTACAGGTGGTAGGTAGGGATTGGAAGATGGTTTCGTGGGTGGAAGGTGGGGCCAGGAGGATAGATGAGAGGCGGGAGTATGATAATCGTTGGATCAAGCCCGATCAAAGGTTCGGATTGATTTCGAAGAAAAGCAGTGGTGGGGTTAGAAAATGGAGAAAGGGGCTAAAGTATAGCACGGGGGTATATATATAGGACCTGTATTTGAGGAACAAAGGGGTTAAGGGAGTAGCGGGTAGTTGTTTCCCTTGCTATTATGTGGAAAAAGGTTGGGGTTTTGGGTCAAAAAGGGCTTTAAACAGGCCTGCTTCATAAAGTGGGTTTTTTATTATAAAAACAGATTTTTTATAATGTTTTGAGGGTCGGATACACTTAATAACTCAATTTGAACCAAACAAAAGGATTTTATATGGTTCCCAAGCATTCTTGAGAGAAAAATGAGGAATAGAGAGGGTCTTAAAAAAGGTGGAAAGATGATGAATGAGGGTGTCAGGGAATTGATGAAATGGGGCAAACTTAGGTCTAAAAATGGACTTTCTTTTGCAGTAGGGTGAACTTGTTAAGGAGGAAAATATGAAGCTTTATGAGAAAATGGACAACTTAGGGATAATGAACATAGTGAGATTTTCAAAAATCACAAGTTTTTCATAAAAGCTTGTTTTCGGAAATCTAGGGACTAATCTAGCCATCATTAAGTATAACATAATTTATAGATGGATAACAGTGGCTCCACTTGGGGAGGGCAGCTTTCTTTGTAAGATGTCCAGAATCTCAAAAAATAATCTTTGAGTTTTAGCAGACTAGTGCCTTGATCTATTGGGAAGATTTCTTCTTTCTCTTTCTTGCTGATATTTCTTTGAATCTGTCAATTTCATCAGTGTACAACATATAATTCCTTCAAACAATATCTTTGCCTACCCAATCCTACTTGTCCTAGCATTTTTTTTTTCTACCTCTTGAGTGCATTTGAACTAGAAACTCTTTGACATTTTATTTTTTGAAAACAGAAAATAAAATATCTAGTCCTATCCTTATTTCTTCCAAGAGTCTAGATTAAACTGTTGAACTCTTTTATTCCCTACCTATACTACTTGATTGCCAAGATTAAATTATTTGGCAATCTTTATTCTCTAGCTATTGACATGAAAATTTAAAGCATGGTTCAAATCAAGTTTAGACAGTCTGATCAACCATGGTTGTGGCATTTTGAACAGGCTTCACACAATCATATTTTTGCAGAAAATTAAAACAAAATTGTGAAGGCTTAAGATTTGAAAATTATGGATATCCTTCTTCGCTTTTTCAGCTCTGATTTTGATCCCTTTGAGAGATATTTTTCCTTTTCCTTTCTTGGTTCAGATTTTGAGCATGTTTGAACCATTTTTTCTTTTATCCTAATCTATTCTACTGATAAGCCAAGATTAAACAGTTCAGAAAATCTCCTTCACTAACCTATCAACAGTAAATTGAAATTTATCTAGTCATGATTAGGCTGTATGACCAAATAACAATGTTATTTTTAAAGTAGTGGCATTTAAGCTTTGCACACTTCCATATTTTATTTCTTTTTGGTATGGTGTTGTACCTCTTTTGAATCTTCCCTCTTTCCTTTTCTTTTCTTTTATTTTTTTTTTGTTTTTCATAATTTCTTTTCAAATGGGTTATCTACAATGAATAAAAAATTTGAAGCTAGGACTCTTGACAGAAGTAGTGCTTGAGCATCCTACCATTTACAGTACCTCCAAGTATGTATTCTCCATTCAACTCTTGTAGAAATAATACATTATGACCTTTTATGGAATGAATGATGTAAGGACCTTTCCAAAAATTCTCAAATTTTCCATGTTTCCCCTTTTATTCTCTTCTGGAATCCCACTTTAGAACTACATTTCCAACTTGGAAATCATTTTCTTTAGTCCTTTTTTCTAATAATTTCTTGATGCTTTCCTAGACTGTTTGTGTTCTCTTGTACACTTCCTCTCTAGACTGCTGTAAATGAATGGTCTAATTGATTCTTCTCTGCATATAATTTTCTTCAGTTTGTACTTCTTGAAGGAGTTTCATGACTGGAATTCCTAAAGATGTTGGGAAGATTGCATCCATGCCATAAACCAGCTGATAGGGGGACATATTTATTGACTTCTTGGTAGTTAATCTGTCAGCCCATAAAGCATGGATAAGCTTACTATGCCATGATTTTTTATTCTTCTCCAACAGTTTTTTGATAATATTGACTAGGCTTTTGTTGGAGGACTAAGCTAATCCGTTTCCTTGGGGATAGTAGGCAATATAATGACCCAATGTGAAATGATATTTATAGAAGAAGTCAACCATTCTTTTAGATTTGAAGGCAACAGCATTTTCTGTGATAATTTTTTTGGGACAACCAAATCTGGATACTATGTTGGTTTCAAGGAACTCGATAATGACAAAGTCAGTAGCATTGCTAGAAGGTATGGCTTCTATCCACTTTGTAAAATAATCAGTGGCAGTGAGGATCCACTTATGTTGGGCTGAAGAAGATGAGTGAATTTCCCCATTGAAGTCCACGCCCCACTTTTGAAAGGGAGCCTCAACACTGATGGGATGTAAAGGTAAAGGTAGGAGTTTTCTCTTGCCATAAAAAAATTGACACTTATGGCAAGACATGACAAGCTTCTGAGTATCTGGGAAAAGGGTGGGCCATTAGTAACCATATTTGAGGATTTTATTTGTTGTAGTCTTCTAGTAAAGATGTCCTCCACATTCTCCCTCATGCAGCTCATGCATGATTTTTTCTGCATCAATATCAAGAAAACATTCAAGCAATATTCCAACAGGATTTTTCCAATATAGAACCCTATATAATATGCAATAATTCAAAGACTTTTGTTTTAAAAATATAGATTTAGTTTTTGACAGAGAAGGAGGGGTATTCAAATAAAGCAAGACATATATGATATCATCATACCAAGATGAATTCACAAAAGTCTCTTTGATAAATGGAGCTATGAATTCTTCTGTTTCCTCCAAAATATAAAACATATTCATATCTAGTGCTTGGAAGTTCGACTCAACCATGATTTTTGCTAATCCCTGCCCTTTGATTAGTTTACTAGGCCTGATTTGTAGGTCATATTCTAGAATAATAGCAATTCATTTTCCCCTTTTACCGTCAGGGTCTTGACTTAGAATGTTCTTGACAACAGTATGCCGGACAAAAGCAATGATGTGGGAATGTAAGAAGTAGACTCTAAAGTCTTTCAATTATTTTACGAAGGCTAAAGCTTGTTTCTCCATGATGTTATATTTGAGTGGAGCATCTCTTAAAGCCCTACTAAAAAAGGATATTGGTTGTTCTTGCCCCATGATGTTCTTTTGCAGTAATACTGCAGCTATTGTGTGTTCGGATGCAAAAGAAAAGATATAAAAATATTTGGTAAAATCAGGACTAATAAGAACTGTTGTTTGAGTTAAAACTTGTTTTACTAGTTCAAGTGATTGTTTAGCTTGTACTATCCATTTAACGACTATTTCTTTCTTAAGCATGCTTTTGATATTCCTTAATAGCTCAGCAAGGTTGGGGATGAACTACCTTAAAAAATTTATCTTGCCAATCAAATATTGTAATTCTTTGAGGTTTCTAGGATGGTTGATCTTCAATATGCCATCAATCCTTTTAGGGTCTACTTTCATTCCCTCTTTAGAAATTATGTGGCCAAGAATTTTTCCTTCTTGGAGACCAAAGAGTGTCTTTTTGTGATTTAAAGATAAGCCATATTTCCTACATTTCTTGAAAACTTTTCTTAAATGAATCAAGTGTTCTTCATTAGTTTTAGAGAAAACAGTAATGTCATCAAGGTAAATGATTATAAAATAGCCTGTGTCTTCTGAGAAGGCTATGTCCATGGCCCTTTGGAAGTTGGCTCCTACATTGATCAAACCAAATGGAGTTTTTACATACATGAATGTACCGCAAGGTGTAGTAAAAGAAGTTTTATGTTGATCACTTGGGAGTACTAACACCTGATTGTAACCTGAGAACCCATCCAATAGTGAAATTAGTTTAGACCCAACCACCCTTTGAAGTATATGATCCATTTTTGCCAAGGAATATTAATCTTTAAGGGAGGCTCTATTTAGATTTCTGAAATCAATGCAGAGTCTGATTTCCCCAGTCATTTTCCTAACATATACTAAGTTAGAAACCCAATCTGAATATCTGAGGGGAACTATGATTCTAGCATCATATGTTTTCCTAATCTCTTCCTCAACTAAAGGTAATAAAATAGGGTTTATTCTTCTTATTTTTTGTTTGAAAGGTTTTTTATTTTCCTTAAGAGGAATTTTGTGTTGAATTATGCTGGTATAATATGATTTTAGATCCTTATATCCCCAAGCAAACACATCTCTAAACTCTTTGAAAAGTTTATGTATTGTAGCTTGATATGGGTTGGGAGAGTACTGGATAACTTGATCATTTTAGGTTCTGCTAGACTGCCTATGTTATGTTCTTCTATGTTTGTTTCCATAGGCTCCATTCTTGGTTCTTTGGCTACATCATTGAAATAAAAGAGGTGCTCTAATGGTGTAAGACCTCTTAGAATTGTATCATTTTTACATTGTAAAAATTCTAGGTCTTTTTGGTCTGTATTTTCAACTTTTTCTGCCTTATAAATATGTTCGAATTGATTTATACTGGTATAAAGGACAACTCTGTTTTAGGGATGTGTTCTTCACTAAAACAATTTTCTTCATGACTAGTGTTTGATGTTGGTATGGCAAAGTCATTTTTTTATTGCAAAAAATCATCTATGTGTTTGTCTCCTTCAAACACTTGCCAATAGTTTTCATTGTCAGGTATTGCAGGCCGGTTTTTTACCTTCACATTGAGTTGTTAGTTTATATTTGTTATTTGGAAATTACTAGCAGCAAAGGCAAGTTCATTTGCTAGATGATTTTGAGCTCTTGGGATGAAAATGAGTTTATATTTTTCAAAAAATTTTAGAAGATCAAGGGAAACATTTCTATATTCTATGAGTTTTGGGTTTTTGGCTGAATAATCCCCTTTACTTTGTCTAATGATTAGCTCAGAATCTCCTTGAACTGATATTTTCTTAGCTTCTAAATCTTTGAGTAAGTGTAGGCCAATAAGGAGGGCTTCATATTTAGCAATGTTATTTGTGAATGGAAAATCTAGTTTATAGTAAAAGCCCTTCTTCGTGTTCTGTATCCATACACCAGCCCCTGACCCTAATTTGCCACAAGAGCCATCAAAGTTTATTTTAAAAGGTATTTCAAATTCATTTTCATTTTCTTTCTATTGTTCAAGGCTACCAGAGTTTGAGTTATTTTTTATTTGAGTTGAGGGCAGATTTGACTGTTCTGGTGGACTAAATTCTTCTTTGTTTTCCTTTTCTTGTTGGTTGATTTCATCTTCATTACATAAGATAAAGGAATCCAGATCTGGATGAATAGAGTAAACAGGAGTATTGTTTGGTCTATCTATGTTTCTCACCATGTATTTCATATGGGATTCCTTGTATAGTCTTCTAGTTTGGCTAAACATTGGGATGGTGGCATAGGACATGTCCATTTGAAGGCTCCCCTGAAGTTTGGCTCCCCATGATCTAGATAGAAGCATGCAATACTTTGGGGGAATGTTAGCTACCACTATTTGCATTACTAGAGCCTTAGCTGGAATCTGTGCCAAATTGACACATAAATCTTTGATTAGGCCCAAGAATTTGACCCTTCTTTAATAAAAGTAATACATGTCTTTATATCGTTTAGTAATTTCCAAGCCCATGCTTTCCATTACTACTTTGGGCATAAGATTGTGAGAAGCACTTGAGTCTAGCATGGCATTGTGTAATATTTTTTTATGTATATTAAAGTTGACATAGAAGGGAGGGACAACCCCTTCTTGGTATTTTCCTTAAACTTCAAGACCAAAAAATAATTCTGGTTTATCATCTGTCAAGTTTAAAGTATCAGTATCACTGCCTGAATTAAAAGCTTTCAAAACTTGATTTTTATATACCTCCTAGGTTACTTGTTCAGCTAAGGGTATAGTGATTTTGATCTTGGTTATTTCCTCTTCAAGGCTGAAAGGAACTATTGATTTTGACATAGTTACATCTATTTTTTCATTTACTATTCTTTCAACAATTCTGATTGCCTGATTTTTTTTTTGGACTATTATTTGAGACAATTTTGTTAGGGCTACTAGTAGAGGTACTATGGCAATGTTGTTCAACACTTTGTTGGTTGTTTTTGTGTTTATTTATATCAGTTTTATTGGCCATAGTGGTGGTGTTACTTGCTGTCTTCTTAGGCTGGTTTTCTGAAGTTTTTCTAACAGCAATACTAGTGTTTTTGTCATTGGAAATATCTGGGTTCCCTTTGCTTCTAAGATTATATTGTTTGTGTACCTCCATGATTGCATTTTAAAACCCCAATCTATAATCTTCAGAATCCTCATGGTTGTTTTCAGTTTGTTGTGAGGAGAATAATCCTTGTTCTTCTTTAGTGAGAAAAACATCTATCTCACTGTCTGATCCTATCAGGTTTACATGATTTTCTTCCAACCTTTTAGTTTCCCTTTCCTCCTCTTGATCTACATAATTTTGTTGGAAGGGGGGTCTAATTTTTTGGTCATTATCTCTTTGCCTATCTTGATTAGGTTCTCTTATGATATTTGGATTCCTATTTCTATTTTGGGGATTGGTTTGATTTTCTCTAGGAGGCATTCTATCATTTAGATTTATCTTTTCAAGATTTCTCTCCATTACCTTCAATAATTTATCAATTTTATATCTGATGATGAGGTTGATGCCATTGTTTCATCCCTATATGTAACTCTTTTCTCTGATTTTAACCTAGAACTTTTCTCAATCATATTTTCCTCTACACTTATGGCCCATCTTTGCATATCTTCCAAAGTCAAACGATCTCTTTATCTTAGCTGGTAGGCCATTTCAGGATCAAAGCCCTCTAGGAATTTAGCCAAGGCTAAGCCTAATGGATTTTTTGTGTTTGGAGGAAGTGCATTGTAAACACTATTGAATCTAGTGAAATAATCTTGGGGACTTTTCTGAGTATTTCTCTTAAGGTTATTATAATCTGAAAGTATTTGGAGAGGGTTCTTTTTAATTTTCCATTTGTTTGTGAATTTTTGGTATAAATAAGGGAGATCATTAATGTTGTGAGGAGTTAAGCCTTTAAACCATTTCTTGGCCTCTCCTCCTAAATTTTGAGCGAAAATTATCATCTTAATGGTCCCTTCTTTTATTTCCATGTAATCAAAAGCATCGTTCATCTTATCTATGTGCTGTTGAGAAGTAGTAGTTTCATTTCTAGTGAAATGGGAAATTTTGGATTGATATTCATTGGGTAAAGGAACCAGAGGTTGTGGTAACACTAGTGGAGAATACCATGATGTCATGATAGGAAATAATGGGGGATTTGTAAGAGGTGGATTAACTTGGGCCAGAAAACTGATGATGATCAGATCTATTATGGAAGGAGCTCAAATGATGGAGAAGCTGAGAATTAGGTGGAGTAGAAGGTGAGGCTTCTCTGCTAAAGCTCTGTTGCAAATCTGTAATTTAAAAATAATCTTGGTTTAAATCACTTCGAGACTTATTTCTAAATAGGTTCTTTGTTTGAGGTAAATCAAAGTGAGGATCTTTCGAGACTGTGAGATTTTCAGGGACAGATCTTGTTCTTGGGATGGTTCTGTCAGTAGTTGGTTTTCCAGATCTAGAATTTTGCCACAAAATCCTTTCTGGATTATCAACTATGGTAGGAGGATTAGGATCTGGATGGGAGCTAGTATTGACCCTATGTGAAGCCAGATTTCAGTTTCCAAAATTTAGAGAGGCTGAGAGCTTAAGAACTACTTTCCTCTAACAGTGATTTCCATAATAGGGGACTATGTTTCTAAACTTCCTCAGGGTTGGTTAACACAAACCTAGGGAAATCTGGAGATCTAGAGGAGTAATAGGCCTGCTAGGGCTATTGGAGTTGCCAAGTGGAAATATTTATCTTTTCTGAAGGTAAAATGTTTTATGGTCCACCACCAGTGATTTATTTGAAAACCAATCTGAAATGTTTTGGGTTTTCTGAGTTTTTTGTAGTTCGATGTTTTGTAAGAGTGTGCTATACCTATTTTCATCACTTAGCTAAGGTGATGAAACAAAAAAAGTCTACTCTATGGCTTATCACCTGATTTTCTGAGGTAACTGAAGGACTAATGAGTCTATAAGGGCTTGCTGGGAAACTACGAAGTCAGAGGTCCCACCGTGATCGCCCATATGCTGGGGTCCTGTGATTTGTCAGATTGGTATACCAAATAACAAGGAAATATCAAAACCAATCTTTAGAGCTCTAGGACCTAGCCTTCCTTGTCTCAGAGAAGGATCTCTCAATTGTTTGCAAAGATATGACTTGTTTTATTTTAAAGGGTTGATTTTAGGCTATTTATGAAGCATGGATTTGTTTAATTGTTTGGTTAGGCATGATGATCTAGGCAGCATAGATAGAAAATGGAAATCTCTAAGTCATTGGGCAATGGAGTCAAATAGAAGTCATGAAAATTCAATCAATAAGTCAGAGGTACCAAAGGGAAAATCTAACTTTGGCAGTGGATCTTCAAGGTCTTGCAGGTGGAATGAAATGGACATCAAGGATTTAGAATGAAAATTTGAACTAAGGGAAATTAGGAATCCTTAATTATATGTACTTCTCAACAAAGGGACTTAAAACATTATCTGAACACGAAGAGGCATTCAATAGATAGGGCTAAGCATAAATTCTACAAACCACACTTTAGTAAATAATAATTTCAAGGCAAACTTTTCAAATGAAATCTAGGAGTCGATAAACTCATTTAACTTCTAGTGATTTCACCTTCAAGGATAAGAAAGCATCCAAGATTCACAAATAACTACATTCATAGAAGAGCGAACTCCTAGACATATTTGATTACAGCTATAGAGACCTTAAAAATAATTATTCGAGCAAGTACAAAGGGTATGATCGAAACCTCTTTGGTAGACTTTGGACAATGGTACTTTGAAGGGAGAATTCAAAAACAGTTTTTAAGTGGCAGCAAGTAAGCAGGGAAAACCATAAATCATTCTTGAGGCCAACTATATTGAACTATTGAAGAAATAAACAAGCGTAAGGGTTCTAGAGAGAAATTAATAATTCTCTAGAATATCTTAGCAGAAGAAAGCATAAATACAATGAAGAGTAAACAAAACTAAGGTGCTTTCAAAAGACATTTCTTAGCCTAAACTTTTTACTCTACTTCAAAAGAGAATGGTGAAACATAATGGAATAGGAAATAACAATGACAAATTTAGAGTACTTCACCAACAGAGAAGCTCAGGGATCCAATGACAGAGCTCTCTCCATCTATAAACAGGTCAAAACACCCACAGGTTCCAGAACATCAATTCTCTTTCAACTTCAGTAGAACTATGTATTACTTCAAACAATCATCAAATGCCAACAATACAATGAGTTCAAATGCATTATTTATGCTGCAAATGAGGAGGTGAAACTATTCTAGGGTTCAAGTGTTATTAATTGTGGAGTAAATGCATTCCTAGCCTTGAAAACCATGCAAGGCATAATGTAGCAACAACTGAAACTACTCCTTTGTTTTTAATAACTATGTATTCACTTCTGAGAGAAATATATGATAAAATATTGAATTTTAAGGCTTTATCCTTATCTTTTACAATAACTGTTCTGATAGTTTAAATATATTCTTTTGTGCAATAACTATTTGATTAGTCTTTTGTAGGTAGAGAGTAGGCTATAGGTGGCAGTTGGATATTTTTGGGTGAATAACTGCCTCTGTTTGATTTATTTGAGGCTACCTTTGGCCTAAGTTTCCTTGATCTAACCTTAAAACATGGTAATAGGCCTTTAACATCTGATTTTCCTTTAATATTCTATTTTACTACTTTATGATTGATTTAATCAATAACTGTTCTTTTATGCCCTTTAGCCTTGATCTTTTGTTAATCTCGCTTCACTTTTCTTTGTTTGTTTTCTATTTAAAACATTTGTTTTATTTCTTAACCCTGTGTACTTTATCTTTCACTGATCTTATAACTAATTTTTGTACATCTGTCTTCTAACGCTGCACTAGAGGGTTTCTTGATCGGATCAATGGTTATCAATCATCGATTAAGTCCTTATATTTAACCTTGGGTCCTTTTTCTTTATTTTTTTTTCCTCTTGGATCATAATCCAGGGGATTCTTGCCACTTGAATTGGCTGTGGGAGGGATTTTAAGCCTAAGACACCATTAAAATTGCACAAAAATCAAACTATTAAATTAAAACCTGCGCATCTGGATTTACTGCATTTCAAGGGCTTGGCAAGGGCGGAGGAGCAATGTGGAGGAGGAATAAGTGCAGAAGGGGTCCCACAAATGGAACCAGGAATAACTATGGTCTTCTTTGAATTTTTGGCGTGAAATGGTGGAAGAGTGGTTTTGCGGAAGACGATGGTGGTTTTCACATGGCCAGAAGGTGGTAAGTGGTTTAGGCCCATACGAACGCAATTCTATTCAATGTTTACCACGTGTCCTAGGAAAAACCACCCATTTTGTGTGGAAATGGGTTGTTAAACTACAATCACGGAATGAATGTGATATGAAATATGGGCCATTAGATCCCAAGAGATGAGATCTACGACGCAGGTTAAAACCGATGGGAGAGATAGGGTTGGTGAGGGAGTAAGTGGGGTAGAGGTGGCAGATAGGGATTGGAAGATGGTTTCATGGGTGGAAGTTGGGGCCAGGAGGACAGATGAGAGGCAAGAGTATGATTACTATTGGATCAAGCCCGATCAATGGTTCATATTGATTTCAGAGAAAAGCAGTGGCAGTGTTAGAAAATGGAGAAAGGGGCTAAAGTACAGCATGGGGGTATATAGATAGGACCAAGGTTTGAGGAATAAAAGGGTTAAGGGAGTAGCGGGTGGTCACGACCCTTGCTTATATGTGGAAAAGAGTTGGGGCTTTGGGTAAAAAAGGGCTTTAAATGGGCCTACTTCATAAAGTGGGCTTTTTTATTATAAAAACAGATTTTTTATAATGTTTTGAGGGTTTGATAGGCTTAATAAGTCAATTTGAACCAAAAAAAATGATTTTATATGGTTCCCAAGCCTTCTTAAGAGAAAAATGAGGAATAAAGGGGGTCTTAAGAAAGGTGAAAAGATTATGAATGAGGGTGTTAGGGAAGGGATGAAATGGGGCAAACATAGGTCTAAAAATGGAGATTGTTTTGCAGCAGGGTGAAATTTTTAAGGTGGCAAAGATGAAGTGTTATGAGAAAATGGACAACTTAGGGATAATGAACATAGTGAGATTTTCAAAACTTGCAATTTTTTCATAAAAGCTTATTTTTGGAAATATAGGGACTAATCTAGCCATCATTAGGTATAACAGAATTTATAGATGGATAACAGGGAGTATGTTGATTTGATTGTAACCAGAAAAACCATCCATAAATGAGACTATTTCATTTATGGCACAATCGTCAACAATTTGATTGATATAGGGTGTAGGATGGTTGTCTTTTGGACAAGCCTTGATAATTTCTTGATAATCGACACATACTCTGAAAGTCCCTTGTTTTTTCGTTACAGGATAAATGTTAGATACACTATCCATTAAAGGAATATGATAAATAAATCATGCTTGTAATAGCTTCTCAACCTTAGCTTTGATTGTTGCAGCTTTCTGCAGGTGTATTGGGCATAATCTTTGTCTAATAGGCTTAGCATCCGAGTATGTCTTAATTTCATGAATAACAATATTAGGTCAATACCTGGCATATATCTGTAAGACCATGAAAAAATGTCTCAAAATTCTTGAAATAGGGATTTGTAAGTGTTAATTTTTTCCATCGAACAAGAAGCACCTATAGGAATGTTTTCAATAATTCTGGGTTTAATTGATATTTCAATAGGAATTATTGTATAAATATTTCCCAAATTTGTCTTAGAGTGAAAATGTAAAATCGATGTGGGATTCTGTGGTTCCTTGACATAATCAATTATAAAAATAGATGAAAAATAATTTTGCAAGTTTATCAAGATCGGGAAAAAATGAAGAATGATTATATAGATCATCTAATGGCAATTCATCCGATGACAAAATTTCTCGAATACTTTTATCAGTTGCAAATACATGTTGAAAGGGATGCAAAAATGATGTCAAAGTTGAACTTGATATAGAAGATGATTCTTCTCTGATCACATTCATTTGATTAGTAGAAGTTGATGGGGTGTCAGAATATGATTGTAGTGCTACATATTCAGATTCAAAAGGAATTAAAGGCATCTCATCGTTATAAGAGTCAAATTATGATTCTAATGGCTCAGTCCATGTGTCATCAAATGGTATTGTGATTGATGTGATCATATTGATATTGGAAATTGTTCACAGTATGTTGGGTGAGGGAATAGAGAAATATCCCATGAGAGTGGAATCCTTCATTAACCCTAGACCAACATCTTCATATGGGATAACCAATTTTCTGACATGGTAAATGATATCTGTAGAAGTAGGGTTTGAAGATAACTATGACAATTGATCTATTTTAACAATATTTCCTTTGTGAGGAAACATTATTACCTGAAAGATGAATGAAACAACAACAATGATTGTGTAAGACCAACTACGACCCAGAAGAAGGTTGTAATCAAGAGGGGCATCAACAAATTCCACCTCTAGGTTTACATTTTTCCTTGTACTTCTATAGGCAGACCCTAGAGTATTCCATATGGATGGAAACCTCTTCCATAAAAGGATTTAAGGATATTTACTGATTGTTTAAGTGCTAGAGAACCAAGGGTTTTCAAGTATTTTAACAACATTATACATGTATATGCCCCCTCATCAATTATAGTACAAAAAACTCATCTTGATTTGACTAATACTGGAATCTGAAAAGCCATTTGAGGTGGGACTCTAGCACTAAATTTTTTAGATCAAATGCCATTAGGTTCGAGCCTTGAGGATCAATAGCTATGATGGCTAATAATAGTAATTTCCTTTGTACTGAACACGATTGCAGCACTTCTAAGGCCGACATTGTTGAAGGGGATATGGCCAAATCTTCAACAATGTTGTAATTTTGAGCAGCTCTTGCATGTGGATTGAAAGATAATTTTTGATGTACACCTTTAGAAGGCAGTTTAATAACTAAATTAGGGTTATTTTTCTCGATTTGAAGTGGTTTTAAAAATGAAGGAGTTATTATTGGTTCTTGGTTGGAAGATTTAGTCTCTTTACTAGTTACAATACTCTCAGATCCAGAGTCTTGAGATCGTGTCACAACCATGACCCGAGACATCATTAAAATATTTTCCCATGAATTGGAAGAAGATTCGACGATTTTACTATCTTTAGATCGAAAAATATCCTTCAAGACAACAGGTGTGGGTGAAACTTTGACAAATTTGGATACCTTGGCTCAACATGGACACTCTTTTGTATAGTGATCCTCATCACAGATAAGGCAACGATAACGAGGCTTCCTCTTTTCATCAGATGGTTCAATTTTTTCTGTTTTCCCTTTAGGAGATGTGTTTTGTTTAATTTTATTCTTTCCTTTCTTCTTATTTTCAGTTTTAGCTTTAGTCGTGGATGAATCTACAACATGAATTTCGGTAGAAGTTTCAAGGGAAGAATCTCCTTTAGGCGAATCTGGTAAATTTATTATGGGATAAGTAGGTTTAGATGACTTCTTTTTACTTTTGTAGTACTAACTGTACCAATTACACCATCTACAGAATGAGAAATAGAAGGATTTTCAGTAATTTGACTTGTGCATGGAAAATCAAGAATTTTTTCATATAGAGTACAAGAATGTGTGTATACAAGGCTTAAGTACTACGCTTGAGCTATGGCCTGTTCTTATGTAAAAATAACTCCCTTGGCTACATCTTCAATGATATTTGGAAGTAGTGATTTAATGAACCATTCTGCCAAAACTTGATCTAGAATGAAAACCTTCACTAAAACTTGTCTACATCTCCATTCCTGTATGTGATCTAAAATGTATGTAGACATAGTCTGTTTTAATGAAGTTAAAAGTTTTGTGCCATTGTCATAACAGACTGGAAACTAAAAGTGAGTTAGGAAAGTTCTTGCTAATGCGTTGAAATTATTGAAAGAGCCACATGGTAATTCAATATACCACTTTACAGCTAAGCCTATCAATGTTCTTTGAAAAAATATCATTTGAATGGAATCATCGATTAAGGAGTTGGATGCACACCAAAGATGATAAGTCATCACGATATTTTAGGGGTTTTCTCCTGATTTTCTTTCAAACTCAGGTATATCGTTGGAAAAATTAGTTGGAATTGCCAGCCAAAATGGAAGATAATAAATTGGATCATTCATGAGGCATGAAAAATCTGGTAAGTCTAATGTGGCAATGAATGGTAACTGGTAGTTAGGGTCTTTCTGAGAAAATCGATAACCTTGAGGAACAATACCCGTACTCGGAGGAGGATATCCAGGATAACTAGGAATTTCCTATGCAGATGGGATTGGAATACATCTAGGGTATCCAGGTTTAACCATACCAAACTGAGGTTGAGTTGGTATTTTATATGTATAAATAGGATATGGTTGAACTTGGTAGACTCGATTTTTTCTTGTTGTTCCATATTGAAAGTTCCCTTGAAAAGGGTGATTCACAAACTCACCTACAAAAGGTTGGCTTGTTTGAATTGTAGTTGCACCAGGTTTTCCTACAGAGGTTTGAATAGTAGATTGGACAGGACGTCCAGTTTGATGAGCAGTGACTTGAGGGATTTCCTATGTTACAGTTGATGCAGTTATTTAAAAGGTTGTAGCAACAGGGACTTGAGAAACTCTAGGTATAGGTGTACTTGGTTCGTGAACATAAGTTTACACAAAATATTGGACAAGAGTTCTTGAAGCACTCGAGCCAACTTGATGACTACTAGGTACATATACTTGAGGTGTAATTTGAAGTGCAGGCTGAGCAGGTTGTTGAACTTGGGTATAACCGAATTGACCAATTAGCTAACCAGGTTGATTATAAGGTACTTGTACATTAGGTTGAAAATGTTGTAGATTATATGATAGGTTCCACATAGTATTAACACCCAAATAAGGAGCTCCCATTAAAGGTTGTGGTGCATAAGGTTTTCCATATCCAGTTTGAGGTATTGGAACCTAAGTTTGATAATTTTCTGGATAGGTTCCAATAAAAGGTTGACCTCCTTGAAATGACAATTTCTCTTAATAAAACTGTTTCCCTTGATGGGGGACTTGCCCTTGAATAGGCTATGGCCCTCGCATAGGGTACTGCCATGGAATAGGTTGTGCCAATGGCATAGGGTACTTCCCTTGAATAGGTGGTCCTTGAGGAGTATAATACCCCCCAAATAGTAAATTTCCACCTTGAGAATCAGTTGAAGGAATATTTCCAGGCATCATATAGACTTGTTCCATTATCAGATTTTCGGTATTAGATTCATGAAAATCAGTTGATCATGTAATATTTTTTCAAGAGGGAGATCCTCCTGAGAAAGTACCAAAGAGTGACTAGTATCCAACAGGAACTGATGGACCACCATACAAAAAAATTTCTAGCGATGAAGAAAACATGGATGAATCACCTGAAATGCTTGATGAAGACATGCAACTACCTCTAGGTATAGATTAAAAAGGAATGCGGCATTGTGAATAATTAAGACCAATACTGTGTAGAAAATCGGTAATTTTTTTATACCAAGAGTTTGGTTGAAAAGGACTGTAAGGGTAAATTGGTTAACTATACCTTAGATATAGATATTCTTGATGAAAAGGAATTCTGATCTCTTATTTCATGCCATTAATCTCTTCAATACTAACCAGGCTAGGAGGAATATTCACATTAATTCTAAGCTTCACTCGAGGTGAATGAATTAGAAAGAATATATTCAGATTGAGGTTCAGATATTTCAGGTTCAATAAGTTGAGTATCTGATAACTCACCATATGCAGACTCAACTGTGATTACTTCTGATTTTTTTTTTTTTTTTTGATTTCTTCCTCATGTCTGAGGTCAATTTACTTCGTAATCGGGATGCATTATTATAGATGTTTCCCATTGTTCAGTAGACCCGGTTCCTGATTGTTGACCTCTTTCAGATTTAGGATTTTCCAATTGACTTGGTGTATACTCAGGGTATTGCCCCTACATTCTACGAGAGTGTCTCTATAATTCAGCCACAATTAACATTTAACACACAAAATAAAATAAAAAATCAACAAAATAGACCTAACGCCTCTAATAAAACAAGAAATTTGAACACATGCCTACAAATTATAAGAGACAAACCACCCACAAAAAATATGTTTCCATGCTAAAACACTAGTTGGTGATGAAATCCAACGTCGTAGAAGTTAATGTGGAAAACTTGGTCGTTGGAACAGTTACCCTGAAAACGTGCTTAATGAAATAGTTTGGTACAAGTCCCTCCATTTATGCCATCTCGAAGTGAAGAGTACCCTCCCAAAATTCCAAGTGAGTCTAGTCGACGTCTGTTCTAGGTACAGCGGGACATTCCCTTCACCGTCACCTTGGGAAAAATCCTAAATATTATGGCCACTAAGGTCACCAGTGGAGACAAATGCATATGGGGGAACAATCTATGATCCACTATACATGCAAGGGTAGAGTATCAATCTCAATTCCCTTGAAGGCTCCTCAACTTGGTAAATCCAAGGTTTTCCAATAAGTGACCCCAGGCTCCTCGACAATGGTTAATCTAATGTTTACCATTTGTATTACAGGCACATCTTCTATCTTTTCCAATGAGATAGATAAGATTACCTCATTGGGTCCGACATGATCTCATGCTTGACTCGTTTAATAAGAGCTTCCCAAAGTCTGGAATATTGTACTTTTTTGTTTAAAATTCTTTGGAATGTTTATTACAACTGATTCCAAAACACTAGCCTCACATATATTGGTGGAATGATCCCTAGAAAATGTAAAAATGTCTAGACTGATTTTATAAGGCGATGTATTAATTTGGATGTTATTAACAAAAAGGGTATGGATTTGAAACTTTGATGACGTTGTGACCCAATGAAAAATAATCTAAATGAATCAATGTGATAAATGAAACTCTTTCTTTTTAATGAATTCTATTTAGGATAAAGTTGAGAGATTTATTGATTTTAAAACACAAAATTCTTCATTCATAAACAAAATCCTTTTTGAAAAGAAGACAATTTCATTAAGAACTATATTTGCAAGTATGATTAGTTCCTCTTTCTGAATGAAATTCTATTATAACCAAGATGAAAACCACAATTTCAACAACAAATCAATTCCCAAAAAGAAACAATTCCTAACTAGGATACCTATGAATGTTTTGTGGATGATTTCTCTTAGTTGTGAACAAACTAATAATGTTTCCTCTTATCTCATCATAAACGAGATCATCCAAGAGAGCTTCGTATTGAATCAGGCTTCAGTAACCTAGAAGTTTTTCCGAGTTTGCAAATGAATAGGGAACAAATATTCATAAAAGTAGGGTTGGATACAATCCTGATGAATCAAGAAGACAACATCATATAACCAGTGAGCTAAGGAAAATGAAGTTATCTTCCATACAAAGCAATAGTAAAATAGGGAAAACCCTAACTTGTGAAATGAAAACAAGATGATCAATCATACAAGACTCAAAATTACTGAAATGGAGTTCTCACAGAGGATCTGACAACTCGAATTGATTAGGGAAAACTTGAAGAATTTCTTTATATACCACTGAAAGAGAGAAATTTGTTTTTTCAAAATTTTCCAGGGGGTGAGTAGCTTATCAATTGACAACATTGCACATCTACATTGGATTGAACTAAGAAGTCACACACATTGCCACTCTTTCTTCCGAAGAGAATAGGGCAAGAAAAGCAAAATTTTGAAAAAGTAAAATATAAGCTTTATTTTTCAGAGATTATAAAAATTTATCTACCCGACCACACTCAGATAAGTCAAAATAAAAAAAATAATATTTCAAACTAATTAAAACAAATAAATCTAAGCTCTAGCCCCCAGTATGGTCGCCAATTTGTTACATGGATTAATCCCTCTTGCAAAAAAGAGCGATCTCCCTAGTACTCTAACGAGTAACTAGAAACAAAGATCCATTTGAATACCTCTTTCTCTAGATTATTTGTATTTTAATATCATTATAATAGTAAAGTAGAGAGGACATGCTCCTACCTTGAAATCAAAATGTCTGATGTAGCCCTTTCTCTCATCGCTCCAAAGTAGTTCTCCATTGATGAAAAGATAAGACAAATAATAAAAGAATCTACAATATATAATAATCAAAAACTACTCATAAAACTTACTAATCAATGAATATGAGTATTGACATTATTCTAATGAATATAAAAACAAGACAATGAGAAAAAGAGATGCATATGTATTATCATAAATTATAAAGAACAATCTTACAACCAGACGCCTTGATGTTGTAAATATTTCTCTGAGGGTCTGAGAAATCGTTCTCCTTCAGCATGATAAGCCTTCTTCTATATAATAACCGGCATGAAGTTATGGGCACAATGGTGTGGCCTTCAGTGTGTGAATAATAACTCACTAGTATAGAAATTATGCACTCTATGAACTCTCTTCAGCTTAGAAACTATATAGATAAGTTTCTATTATTCATAATCTACCCTTCAAATTGAAACTTGAGTTCAATTTATAGGGAGATTGAAGTAGTTTCAGTTCCATAAAGAGAGGGATGGATTCCTCCCATGAAGGGATTTGAGTTCCTTTGACCAAGTGATAAGCTCCATGAGTGGAGGGATAAATCTCAAATTGGTGCGACTTTCGAGACTTCCAGTTGGGATAATATTTGACCAACTAGGCTTTTAGAAGCTAATTTTTATTTTTACTTGCTTTTCATGAGGGTGCACATATTTTAGTGGAAAATAGAGTGGTAGTCACTGCAGCTAATGGAAGGATAATCAATGCATGCATAGGGAAATTATATTAAAACTATGCAGGTAGAATTTTAGGGGTTTTACAAATATTTTTTCCAAATTCCAAGACATGATTCAAGAATGTGAGTGTTTTTTACCTTTAAGGGAACATGATATGGATGGTAATAAACCCATATGAATATTCAAATCTCATGGTTTCAAATTATGTGTAACATGCGAAGATCAACGTATACAAAATTATCTCATCCCTCTACAAATTAAGTAGCTTTGACCCACCACAAAGCCCCTAAGCCTCTACTAAATCTGCGTCTTATGTGGTCTGTTCCATGATATGTGGAGTCTTCTGTTAAGTCCATATATTAATATTGTAGTCCCTTATTATTTTAGTGTAGCCCCCCATATTGTTATTGTTGTAGCCCTGTAACCCCCATATTGTTATTATTGTGCCCTTACATTATTATTCTTAGGTCGGCTAGGATTACATTATGGCCCCACTAGGATTATATTGTGGCCCCATGGAATCCTATATATAGAAGGAGGTTTTGGTCATTTGTATCATCCAAGAATTATTCATTCATGTAATATATTGGAGGTTTCCCCCTTGAAGTGTCTTATTTCTAAGAGGTTGATATCTCTTTTCTTCTATTTTTGGAGTTGGTTTCACAACATTTGGTATCAGAGCTTTGGATTCTAGGGTTTTCACTGCTCCAAACCAGTCATCCTGGAATTTTTTCTATAAAATTTTTCTACGAAGGTTCAAAATTAGAAATTTTTAGAGTGCGAAGCTTAAATCCTGAGGAACATCGTCGCAAAATTTCATAGCTTGGTTTGCAATATTGTCGGAGATATGATCTATGTAAGATAGGGCTTTTTTTAAGCTTCTAAAATTAACCTAAATAGGTCATCGCAGAATTTTCGCTATAATTTCTCTTCTACGAATATTTAGAAGCTAGAATTTTTTGAGAGCGAAGCCGAAATATGGAGGAAAATATTCAAAAAATTTCAGAGCTTGGTTCACAACAGTTTCGGCAATATGATCTGTGGAAGTTAGGTATTTTTTAGGATCCCAAATTTCATCTCAAAGAGATGATTGTGGGAAAATATTCATAACTCTCTCTCTGAGCATCAGACAGAATTATGTAAAAAGTCAATGGAAATTCTATGGATTGTAGTTTCATTTCTATCAATTTCAGAGCCAAAGGAAAAAACAGTGACATGTGGCAAGTCGTACAAGTTTTCTCCACTGAACCAGTCCATAATTATGTCATTGTGGGAGATTGGACATAACTTTTCCTTGAAGAATATAAATCAGGTCAGACCTGTGAAATTTGAAATAAGATTCATAAGGCCACTTTAGGGCCAAATTTCAGTTATTGAGGATCCAAAATCACATAGATAATTTAATTTCAATATCCAGCTTCTCAAAAGCAAGAAAAATGTGTGTATTTGATTTTATAATTTCATAACATTTGTTTGGAAAATAAGTTTGAAGTGATTCCAAGGGCATATTTTAGAATTTTTATCAGTATTTGGTTCTATAATGCCTCCAAAAAATAATTCCATACCCATTAAGCCCTCAAAATTCTATATTATGATGCATGAAGAGGAATAATTGCAATGTGAGATATCAAAATTATGGTACCAAGTGCAACAAATTTCGATTCTTACGAAGAGAAACCGAAGATGACATAGATGGTTTAAAAGAAGAAATGGAGGCTAATTTGGATGGTTTGAAGGATCAAATAATAGCTAATATTGATGATAAATTAGTGGAAGATCACATCGAGCATCAACAACCAGTTCTCCAAATCTCAAAGGATAACCTAACTTTGGTGCAGAATCTAATGAAACAATAGGAATATCAACATCACATTGAAATAAGTTCCGAAGCAGTCACAAAACAAGAAATCGAAAATTACAATCAATTTTAGAGTGTCTCAACAAGTGGAAGAAATTTCCTGTAGAAGATTCCACATGGGAGGATGAGAATTTTAAAAAGAAGCATCAAGAAATAATCAAGCATTGAGGACAACACTTGTTTGAAGGAGAGGGGCATGTTAAGTCCCTATATTAATAGTGTAGTCCCTAATTATTTTAGTGTATACCCCCTTATTGTTATTTTTGTACCCCTATAACCCCCATATTGCTATTATTGTGCCCTTACATTATTATTGTTAGGTCAACTAGGATTACATTGTGGCCCCACTAGGATTATATTTTGGCCCCATGGACTTCAATATATAGAAGGAGGTTTTGGTCATTTGTATCATCCAAGAATTGTTCATTCATGTAATGTATTGGAGGTTGGCCCCTCAAAGTGGCTTATTTATAAGGCGTTGATGTCTCTTTTCTTCTATTTTTGGAGCTGGTTTCACAACATCTTCCTCAAAATATTTCATTCAATGGTACCTTATCCATCAAATCCCCCACTAAAAATGTGACGCCTCTCGAGTCACTCTATCAGTGCGCCCTCAATTTTTGATTTGATGCTTCTCAAGGCATCCTTCAGAGGAGGAACTTTTTTGGCGCATTTATTTCCAACTTCATTGATTTCAGTTAGCAATGTGTTAGTGGATGGCCTTCTTATTTTTTTGGCAATCTCCTTCTATGTCTGGCACAGTCCTTTTAGATTTTTCTGGACAGTCTACGATACCTCACTAGCTTCGAATTACGACGACTTTGTTTTGGTTATGATAAAATTCTATTTTATGCGGAGCTCATAGATCTCTTATTGCAAAAATTGACCCTCTTAGAGATGGGCATACCATTCAGTAGTGCTGAAGTCTTCGCGGTGACCTTAATGTGGTCAATCTATTCCAATTTCTCACGAAATTCCTCTTCAATCATTAGGGGAATTTTGAGGTCTAAAATGGACCTCCTAAGAAAAATGTACAACCAAAATAAACTTTAGAAAAACCAATAGGATTCAATATGATGATGTCAACCATGGGGGATTATTCACCATTTTTGGAGTAAAAAAGTAAAAATGTTAAAGAATAATAAAATATAAAACTACTTTTTCAACTCTTATTTTGAACTTATCTCCCTAAGTTTTCACTCAAATTTTGAGCAGGGGTACTTATTGGATGCAGAATGTAATTCCTCATCCAAGGAGTACCCATGTTGCATAATTTTGATGGACCCCACGAAAAATGAGAAATACATGAAAAAATGTGATTGCAATCAAATTTTTCATGTATTTCTCATTTTTCATGTAGCGGACTCCATCAATAGTATGGAACATGGGTATTTCTTGGAAGAGAAATCAAATTATGCATCCAACGAGTGTTTCCACTAAACATTTGAGTAAACCCATCGGGAGATGAGTTGAAAATATGAGTTGAAAAATTAGTTTTTTATTTTTTCCCTCTAAAATTTGATGATGTAATCTAATCTTATTTTATTATTTCCACTATTATTTTATAATTTCCTTACGAGGCCTATTTAAGACCTCAAAATTCCCCTAATTCTCGTGCACCTAAGGGTCCTCCTATAGTGAGGCCTATTAATCCATAACATCTTCAAAGACTTGGGTGCATTCATAGACTATGGATTCAATATTCTCATTGGCAGCCTTAATCTCTATCGTGCATTGCTCCTATACCTCTGGTGGAGTAGCAGGCTACAACTGCATCTGCATCCCAATGATCATCATCTTCATCTCAAGTTGTACCTTGTCAACTTCAGCTTTGGAAGCCTTGACTTCCATGGTGAGAATTTCAAGATTTTCCTTGGGCATTGTTGTAGCCTAAGTCGCAGGTTACTGCAAACCTTGGTGATGGTTGTTTCCAATTTCTGTATCTGCATAGTTGCCTCATCGTTCTCTTCTACATCCTGTTGATTTTCCTCTTCCATCCTCGAGATTTATTTATTAACATCCTTGATTATTAACAGTGTGTGTTCCTCTCGAATCTACAACTCTGTAGTAACTCCCTAGGGGAACTCATGCAATTTTTTCAAAGCAATCGCAATAAGGTTGGGCCTTGTGTTCTACCAATGTGACACCTGCACTAGTTTCTCAGTAGTGTTGAAACATAAGGTACCTGTAGGTATCATCACCATATGGGTATAATTTGTAATCACCAGCTCTTGCTCTGTTTTACATGCAGCTAGTGGTGCCTCACTTGCTTGAGTCATGCTAGCTTGAAGCTCGCTCTCTTGACTCATGCTCGGTTGCACTACGCTCATCTCAACTTGTAAATAGTTGAGGCCTTGGTGGAGCTCGACCAATACCTTCTTGTACTAGTCCTCAATGTTTCGCCACAAATGTTTAGTGACTTGTTGAACAGTGTCGCCAATTTCATTGAAGACCCCCTCACTAAGGACCAATGCTTCTCGGCCAATGAATCGATTTGGCTGCACCTTATTCCACATGCCCCCACCTTTTTTCTATGCTATCTTCATAATGTAAGGGGAGGGGGGGTCTTTTGGATCCATAAAGGTGTCATCACCACCTTTATCATCACCCCCTCCTATCTTTGGAGCATCCTTCTCTATTTCCCACTCATCTTCTTTTTCAAACTCCTTAGCAGTCATGAAGGTGACATGCTTAGGCTACTTCTTTGTGTCCCTTTTTCCTGTATGTGTAATAGTCTTTGTGCTTCTCTTTTATTCCTTCTCTATCTCCATGCCTTCAGTTGGCGGAGTTAGCCAATCACTTGGCCATGCACTTACTATTCACAAAACATCATCCACTGTCACTAGGTATGACAACTCGTACCAGACCTCAGAAAGGTTCTTCTTTGCTGACATGTTCACGTGTTGGAAATATTCTTTCAATTCTGTCACCGAAAAATGTTTTTCAAAAATAATTAGGGATAGCTAGGGCTTCTAGTTGATCACTGTGCATAGACTCATCTCAAACCCAACCAAAAATATTTTTTTTCCCATCATCTGAGATAGCTCCTTTGAATTCCATAATGACACATACCTCATTGCCTCGCATAGCTTCAGGTCTGTAGTGGGTAACCGCGACTAGTCGGGCTCCTTCCAGGCCATCAACACAATTAGGATAAAGCTCCACATGTAGTGGAACTGCTTTCCCTCCTCCCATGCCTCTATGAAATTATCTAAAAACTATTTGCACAAGTATCCAACCCAATTGTATATGACACATTTGCTGCAATGAGGAGCGCAAGACACCACCGGCACTAAAGCCTCCCCTATGTGGCACTTTCACATGATCTTGCTAGCTAAAATATGGGTGGAAATGTGCACTGACCTGTCCTTGATGGAGCTGATAGGGTAACCCATTATTCCCTTCATCAGTCCATAATCCTGATTCACCTTATTAGCTAGTGTATTATCCTGACCTTTTCCTAAAAAATCTTCAGCAAGGTCCAAGCCAAGATAAGGGAGTGACATGATCATTCGGATCATCATCGCATCAATGTCAATTATTTCTCCCAACCATAGAGAATATTGGTGCATTCGGGCCAGTATTTGGCACACACAGATTATGTTAATAATGTTGCACCCAAAGTGCGGAACATATAACATGTTCAACAACCCTGCATTCTAAATTTCAGCTACTCATATCATTGGCTCTAGTCTTGTTACTCCAGTAGCTTCATAGTATATAGAGCACATATACAATATTGGCTTTAATTGGGGGTATTTTCTATGGTTGTTTAAATCCCAATCTTCTATGTGTAGTTGTGGCACTTATCCCCTTAAATCTCCCTCAATCGGTACTTCTTCAGTAAGAAAAGGTGTAAAAATATTGTATTTTACTACATCTACATCCTTCATGGGCTTAGCTACTATCGATTTCCATGTAAGAATATATGGGGGAAAAATAGAGATAGTTTATGTTATCACTCCACCAGATCTCTGAGGCTGAGAAGATACTAGAAAAGGTAACCAGAGAACAATATTTTTCCAAGTAGCTAGCCCTACTAGGCAGGAAAGGGCTCTCTCCACAACATCACAACCAAGATGATTGGATAAAAATGATTTTAGACTAGTTATAGTAGCACTAGCGGTTTGAGTGAATTTGAGGTGTTGGATGGGGAATAGATTAGAGAAAAAATAGGTCAGGGAAAACAAGGATCAGAATTGTAGTGATATGATGGGGAAAGGTAGGTAAGTATCTTAACACATTAGGGTATTTTATTGAGTGGTTTAGAATGCTATGGTTTGATAAAATATCATAAGAGATATGAATTGTTTTCTACGAGAAGAATATGAAATAAACTATAACTATTCCTCGAAACAGAGAATAAGCTTAACGAATTATGTCTTTCAGACTTAGGAAACAATTACATTGAGAAATGGAATGAATATGAAATCGCAATAAATTCACACATTTGCAAAACGTAAGAAGAAACAATGTAAAATCACTTTACCACAAGAATTCCATCAAAATAGATGCAACTCAGTCTATTACTTCTTACCAAAAATCTGATTACAATAATCTTCAATGATCAAATTCTACAACATCCAATCATTGCAATGAGAAATAAAATGAAAGATATAGGCCAAAAAATACTTCTTCCAATCTCAGTGGTCGAATCCATAACTTGTGGAGCTGATCCACTAATTTCTCAAATGGAATCCTAGTGATTTGGGAAGTTAGCCAACTCATCCCTATCATTCATGAAACTGATTCATTTTGACCAGAATTACCTATTTACATGATGTGTCTACCCCTAGTAACTATTTAAGACATAATTAAATTTACATTTCATAATTACAAAAGTAAAAATCCACTGAGCTCATCCATCAATTGATAAAACTAGAAAAGATTGGAAAAATCAATCAACTGCAGAAAGTACAACATGCTTGGAAAAAGCGCAACGTGCCTCAGAAAAAGCGCAGTGTGCCTAGGGAAGAAACATAATGTGGAGCTTGTAGACCAATTTTGGAGGCCTTCCCAAACTCCACATTGATCTCATGATATCACGTTGGAAATATATCTCTGTCTACTACACAACAGAATCCTCAAGCACTTAAAATGATCAATTATAGCCCCTCAAATGTGAATTCTCCCAAGACTAGCAAAAAAGAGTAGCATGTCCCAAGGAAAATGCGGATCATGAAGTTGCGGGTCACCTTTGGAAGATTTCCTGAACTCGAAATTGATCTTTTGATAGCGCATTGGAAATACGCATTGGTCCAGTTATCATTTGACTCATCAATAAAGTCATTTAAACAATCCATTAAGAAGAAAAGTGGATTTTCCAAAGACTACTCCAGAAGTGAAAAAACTCTCTTGTAGCAACTATATCTTTGACATTTATCCATAACCATAAAAATTGTGTGAAAATTGAATGATTTTTTCTTCCTTGGTCTATTATTAACAAAAATATCTTCCATTTTTGTGAAATTGATCACCATTTGGTCATAAACATACTTTGAAGCAAAATTGGCCCTATGTGTGGCGAATGATTTTTCCTTCGAATGAATTATTGAAAAATGATGGAGACATGATGTTTATGAGCTACAATCACCTCATAATTTCGAATATGACCTCCCTTATGCCTCCTCTACTTAGATGTCTCTGATTCCATAGGACACCCTAGCTCAGTGGGAGAGAAAATTAGGGTTTAGTGCAGGTAAAAGAGGGGATTTGGGAAATTTATAATAATGAAGGTAAATAAAGGGGATAGGGGGCTTCTAAATTCTTAGGAAACATTTTGGAGGGAGGGATGGATGTTAGGAAGTAGGGGAAAGTTGAATTTCAAGGATTGAGTGAGGGGAAAGGGTCCAAAAGGGAAAAACACAAGCCTCATTTCGAAAAGTGTCAAATTGTAGCAATAGGCTAGGGCTTGTGGAAAAATGATGATTTTGAGGGATAGGAGTGATTGGAAGTGTTTAGGAAGGTATATTAAGGATAGGGTAAGGTGTAATAGCATCAAGATACAAGTTTTGTTGATGATTTAACGATGGAAGGCATGGAACCAAGAAAAATTCCATCAAAACCCTGGGAGAGGGAAATGAGCTTTCCAAACACAAATAAGAGACAAATATCGTAAAAACAGAGCTAATTACTTGGAAATGATTTTTTGGAACCTGAAATTGTTGAAGAAACCTTTTGCAATTATGATTCTAGCACCCATGGGAAAACACAACTCCCTTTGGCAAAAGCGCAACACAAGAGGAAAACTTGTCTTTTGATGGCATGAAATGGCCTTTGCGAGAGTGGGAGTGAGTTTTTTGGTAGTGATATGTCTCTTGAATGTGGAAGGAGAAAATGAAATTTAGTTTTATTTTTTTGTAGCTCTGAAAATCAATTTTCCCCTTTGGTGGTATATTGGACCCACCATGTACTTTTCAATCCTTAAAATTTAGTTGCATATATTACATCATAATTAAGATAAAAACATTCTTTTAAAACCTTAGTTGAAAACCTTTGAATATTGCTAATCATTAAATAGATGAATTTGATGGTGAAGTGAGCAATTTTCATGATCTCGATGCTATGACCTAATGATGAAAAAACATGGAAGAATGAGCTAAATGATGACCATGAAGACTATGGGATTCTTTAAAAAATGAATGAACTGAACATGATGATATCCATTGACCATGGAGGTGAAAGGAGTAGTAATGACCTAAATTCCCTAATCAGTGATATCTTTTATTTTATTTTGAAGACCTTAAGAAATGAAAATTTTTTAACTCAAGACCTCTAACAAAACCTTGTAAGAGCACATTTGATCACTGGTGGAAGGCTGTAATGACTGACAATAATAGGTTCCTCTTATTCAACATCAATGTATTATGTTCCTTTAGGAAAGTCTTATTCCACTTCCGACTCCTCTGCCTCGACGACCTGCTTTTTTCTTTCTTCCATTGTCTTATACTCTTGTTCCTTTGGAATTTCATTCCTGAGTCATGTTCTAAGTACTGGCTTCTTCAGCTTTTTATAAGGCACTTCTCCGGTCTATTTCTTGGGCGATCTTGGCCCTACGATAGATGCAGGTGGCGTAGCTTTCACGGTGAGTATTAGAACTTTCTATATTTTGTGTCAGAGCCTTGATTTGATTAATTATTCTTGAAATACTTCCAAACTGTAATCCGACGTGAAATTATTCACTCGGTGAGAACTCGGGAAAAAAATCTCAATTCTAAAGCTCACATTACATAGTGTTTGAATGTGGAGCGAGATGCCTGATTTATAGAAAAATTCAAATTCAAACTCCATGATATCCTTTAGATACACTTCATAAATGATGATATGGAGGCAGATCGGCCTAGATATTCCCATTAAATACATCCCCCTCACTCCTTTTAACGGCCAAGTCACTATCAAATCAGCTTTTCTGGCTCCAATGGTCATATTTTGGGTGCGCTTCGTTAGACCCACATCTGTAGCATAGTCCTACTTTCTTCAACGTGGTTCCCTCCATATTCAACATGGCCTTGTATCTCGTGCAATGATTCTACTTCAATGAAGCCTTCCTTTGAAAAATTTGTTTATATTCCCATTCTCGCTTTCAACTATGTGGAGCATTAAAACTCTTCTATGACCAAATATTCAATCTGAACCCCCAATGGAAGATTCATCCCTATATATCTTCAATTGTCTACCATTGATATGTCTAGGAAAAAACTCACCATTCAACTTCTCAAGTTGAACTGCGGCCACCTCCAAGATATGACTGATAAGATAAGGTCGCAACCAATGCATTTTTAGCTTCCCCAGGATCTTCATGACCATGCTGTCATATAAAAGAAAAAAGTACGCATTCTTAAAAATATTCTTCTTAATAAGCCTATCAATCTAGGGTTTTCCCCTCTCCTTTTTGACCTATTGGTGAATCCCAACAATGAACCTAGCTTCCTCTAGTGCAAGCAATTACTCCAATCTATCCTCCATAATATTTTTTTCCACCATATTTGTAACTGCTGCAATTATGATACTAGGCATGATGTACTCCATCAACATGACTACTTCCTACCCTCCAAAATTCTCCAACACATCATTAGTCTGATGTTGAAAACAAATCATGGATGCATGCATTGTTCAAATTTCTAAGACCGACACAAATCCTTATTTCTACTTTGGTTTTCTTCTGTTGGACCACCATAGGGCTGACCCACTTGGACTCCTTTACTGGTTCAATAATTTAAGCAACGAGCATATTGTCGAGCTCTTCCCTTGATTTCTCTTTATATTTTGGTTTCAGCCGATATTAGTGTCTCTTGACTGGATTCACATCAGGCTTCAAAGTGATGTGCATAACTCCTGAATATCCTATAATGTCTTTTTTCTCACAAAAATTTGTCGAGAATAGATCATGGTACTAATGGAAAAATTTAGTGACCTTGCTCAACGTGTCATCATACCAATAATCCCCAATATTCGATAACTTCGGCTCCACTTCTGAGCCTATGTTGAATTTTTGAGTTCTTAGAGGTTGTGATGTGTCTGATATCTCTACTTCAGGATTTGCAACCTCATGTTGTCCTTCTGATTCAGGAATTTTTACATTGTGTGGAGCCTCCTCACCTTCTTCCGCAGTCAGGTTGTAATATTATCATACTTGTTCCAACTATGCATCCAAGTCAGGTTGTACCGAAGTCATTTTCTTAGTGGTTATTCATAATATTCATGTTTTGACTCCGTGAAGAGAATCATTAATATAATCCTAACCATATGTGAAATTATAAGTCAATAATAAACCTTCCATCATCTCAAACCAACTTTTTTTTCCATGGCGCAACACGGTTCCAACATACCACTGCTGAGGTACCTTATCCAAGGTATGAATGAATATATGTGCCCATTCAAGTCTGGGTTCATCGCCCTAGTTTGTAGTCCAATGAGAAAAATTCTCATGATGAATGTCCATACCATTGTATGTCCCCATGATCTTAGATTTTACATTACCAAACCAGAGCCTCATCAATTTGAAATATTCCTTCCATCCTCCTAGCATTCTCTGTGTGTTCCCCACTATATGGTCGAGGTGGACCTCAAAGAAAATTCCAAAGTTTCACATCACTACTCACTAGGCACCTTTTATTCAAATTCATCGAGAAATAAATCAACATCTCTAGTTCTATTATATAATGGAAAGTCACATACCTCTCATGTGATGCAACGAAGTGATTTGGTGACTCTGTTGCACTTCTTAGTGGAAACATCATGTAATTGGTTCTTCCATTTCTTTAATTCTTCATCGGAGTCTGAAACACAAGAAATGTCATACTCCCATCTTATCCTTCCATCAGCAGTAGGGTTGATCCAATATTCATCTTGTGCAGTGATATTATAGATATTATCAATATCATCATATGCATTCTACACTAGTTCTGAATATTGTGCACATTCATAGGAGTCTTAAGGCACAACAACACTTGTACCATTCTTCATGAATACTATCCGTCAATTTTTCAAGTTGATTATGGAATCCATATCATAAGCCCAATAAAATCCAAGAAAAGCCTAGTACATATTGATATCATCAACAATTTTAATGACTTCAAATTCCAACAATACACTTGCACCATCAATATATACACTAATTCCATGCAATTGACCCATTGGAATAATCGTCTGCTGATTTTCCATTCTTAACTAGATCAGTGACCATTGCAGCTTTGGTCTCCACATCCATTCCCGTGTCTATTTTGGGAAAACATTGGCATATGACCAAAGATCAAGGATGACATGATCCATTTCATAATCATCATTATGCGATGTTAACCACATTTCTCTCTTGGTTCTTTTCTTATTTTTGTAGACCTTATGCATTGCACGTTGTTTTGGTTGTTGGTATTCTTTACAAGAGCAATTAATGTCGAAGCTCCAACACTCATAAAATTCTTCTTTTCTTACATGAAAGTTTCTCTTTTGCATTGTACATCGAACCCATTATTATTTTCTCTAGCTTTCTAGAACCATGTATCCTTCATACACTTCTTTCCTTCTGCTTTGTCTTCTCTAGTATTTATACCACTTCATGTAAATATGTTGACACTTATATCTACTTCGTGCAGTTCAGATCTCATCATTTGTATGTTTTGGGCAGGCTCATGATTGCGCTCTTCTGATATTTTAGCTAATAATGTCCGAAAATATTTTATTTCATGATAAAATGCATGACACTACCTAGAATATATGGCAACAAGATTCTGACAATCCCTGGTGAAATTTCCAGGCTGACAACAATTATAACATATGATCTGTCTTCGCCCTAGTCCAATGCCTCCTCCTTAGCAACACCCTCAACCTTGGAAACCTTCACACGCTATAGGAAAACCTGGATCTCTGAAACCTTCAATTTCATTTAGTATGCTCTAGGAATCTGCATCATTAAATCGTAGCTTCAATAGCTACTGTCATCATGTCCCATCAAACTATAGAAATTATATAAAAATTCCTTGAACGACGGGACGCACTTTTGCAGTAGATGACAATAGTATGTGGAGTGCTAGCCTGCAACTTCACATAAGCTATCCCAGACATTTGGTACCACATCTGTTCTAGTGCTTGGCCTAAGATTCAACGGACTTGAACCCTAGTGCCCATGTAATCTCTATAAAAATTACATTCATCCTTATGGTGTCCCTCCGCTTTGCACTTTATGCATCAGACTTCTAAGAACTTATCAGTCTGTACCTATTATCCTTCTTCAAATATTTGAGTTCCATATGTAAGATTTCTAGTTGGCTTTAGATCTGTTGAAGCCTTATGTTGGTATCCACTACTCGCAAAGCTTCTATCTTGATCGTAATATACAAGGCTTCTGCTTGGGTTGCGATATTTTGTTGACACAATGGAAACCTAATATGTGGAAATAGCGGTTCTATAAACCATTTGTTGTACTTCTCATCATGGATATAGAAGAGGACTTGAATTAGCAGTGTCTTAAACCTTTGATCTACTTCCCACACAGTTTCAATGAATAATTTGTTGATCTCTTTAATCTCCATAATACATTAAGACTGCGTCTTCAACTTCTTAAATTTAACATTCAGTGCAACCTTTATCTGGGATACGTGGAATTTTGGTTCATTTAGGATTAATTCATATAACAGGATAATTATCCATCCTTTAGTGCCATGACCAACTTTTCTTTATTCATATTCTCATCACTGATGTTTTTCGATCTCCATATTGCTTCTGCAACAAACCAAAACTCCTTGGGAGCATCTGATCCTTTGAAAATAGGCATCTTGGGTAAGTGATCCGTGGAGAATAGGGGAGCTAGAGGAACAGTATAGGCATTAGTTTTTATGAGATTGGAAGTTCATGGAATTCCGGAAAGAACTTGATGATCCTCATATTTTATCGAGGCACTTCTATGGGTAGCAGGTTGGCGTTCTCCTTCTTCATTTTCAGACCCGAACAGTGGACTATAGTTAGACTCAACATAATTATTGGTATATACCCTATATATCTTACCGCGTCCTGTAGTTCTGGTTTTATTTCCTTCGAATATCAATATGATTGCATCTGTAGTAGACCCTTTTCACACAATAACATCTTAATCCAAATATTTAATGAGTTTAAGTACTTACCTCGCAGGTCTTTGAAAAATTTGCGCTTTTCTTTGCTATAGGATAAATATGTATCAAGAACGAGCTCAATAATAAAGCCTCCAAGCACACTATCAATCCAGTAATCAATGGCCCTTGTGATATCATTATGAGTTTCCTTCAATTTCTTTATTAGCTACAGATTCCATGCAGTAGGCCTATTGTTACAATGGGTCATTTTCTCAGCTAGTCTTGATAGCCACTGGTATGACTCAGTTGAAAGCGATGAGAAAAATATCTCATGTTCATTGGCAAAGATATGCTTTTGTAACCACTATACAGAAGATATGCTCATACTTATGTTTTCCAGTGCTACAAATTTACGCTCTTTTAGATCGACCCAATATTGAACTTCTTTCTTAGTTTGAAGCCACAACCATATATCCCTCAATCAAATCCTGGTGCTGACAAAAAAACCATGTGCTAGCTTGATGGGGTCTAGACCTAGGTTAAGATATGGATGCACGAACAAAAAAAACCCACTATTACCATCCCTTTCGACAACAATCTACTACGCAAACCGAAGTCTCACCGGAGGCAATATTAGGGGATGCTAGAACTAGGTTTCTGCATCCATAGGGACAATGGGGTGTGGATTTAGAGCTTTTCTTCCTTTCAATACTTAACAAAGCTTTGCAGAAAAGCTATTCTAATTAGAGATATGTTGTTCAACACTTCTATTGAAATCTCTTTTCGATTACACAATTTTAATTTATCAAGTATAAAACAACATAAATAACCATAAATATGACCTAGCGATGAAATTATGTATAGAAAAACTTAACTTCACACATATGATATCAAAATAGAATTAAATAAAAAACATAAATGAAAAAATTCATATTTCCCTTCAAAGTATTATATTATTACTCAAATATTCTTGATACAACCATTTCCGCACTACGCACTTAGCTGCATGGATCTGCACATTTAGCTACAAATTTTCCATGGTATTTGCACACTCGGTAGTAGGAGCCTTCTCTTTCCCACAAAAAACAAAATATACACACAAAATAGCTTTGAATCCAAGTGCATTCTATCATTAGTATGAGATATGTTTTTTCTAAGACTATCCTAGTCTCTTATATAGTATTTTATTTTACAATACCATGGTACAAAAACCATGAGTGGAGCTCAATGTATACAAAATTGTCCCATCCCCTTACAAAATAAGGAGCTTTGACCTGCCCCAGAGCCCCTAAGACTCTACTACATTTCCGCATTGCGCGCCCCACTCCTTGATCTATGCATTGTTCCTCAAAATCTTGTATTGAGGGGTACACTGTCCAACGGGCCCCCAAAACAAAAATTTGACTCGTCCCGAGTCACTCTCCAAGTGCGTCCTCGATATTTTCTTTGATGCTGCTCAAGGCATCCTTCAGAGGCAAAAGTTTTTTGGCACATTGCTTTTAAACTTCATGGATTTTTGTCGAAAATGTCTCAGTGGCTAGCCTTGCAATTTTTGTGGCAATATCCTTGTCCGTATGCCACAATCCTTTCAACTTTTTTCTTAATATTTTGGGATTTCTGACTACCTTCAGCTTTGCACAACCTCATTTTGGTTGTGATAAGTTATTTTGTTTTGTAGAGCTCGTCGATATTTTCTTCCAAAAATTTATCCTCTTGGAGATGGGCATACCACTGTACTGGTGCTAAAGTCCTCGTGGTGAAATTAATGTGGTCCATATATTACAATTTATCGGGAAATTCCTATTCAATATTTTCCACTTGAGTGTCCTAATGCAGTGATGCCTAGACATCCATAACATATTCAAATACTCGGGTGCATTCCTAGACACTGGATTCAATTTGTTCATTGGCAACCTTAATCTTTGTTGTGTGTTGCTCCCGAACCTCTAGTCGAGTAGTGGGTGGAAATTGCATTTACAACTCAGTGATATTCGTATGTATCTCATGACACACCTTTTCAACTTTAGGTTTGGAATTCTTGAATTCCATGGTCATCATTTCAACTTTTTCCTTGGGCACTGTTGTAGCATTAATCTACAACTCAAGTACATGGCTGCAAACCTTGGTGATGGTTGTTTCCAATTTTTTTCTCTACACAACTACTTCATCTCACTCCTGTATAGCCTGTTTATTTTCCTCTTCCATCCTCTTCATTTCTTGCTTAACATCCTAGATAATTAATAGTGCACTTTGCTCTTATATCTCCAACTCTTCGGTAACGCCCTAGTGGAACTCATGCAATGTTTTCAAAGGCAGCACAACAAGGTTGAGCCTTTTATTTTTCCAATTTGTCACCTACGCTAGTTCCTCAGTAGTGTCAAAACATAAGGTACCTACAGGTATCGCCATCATGTGGGTATCAGTTGTAATTTCCATCTTTTTCTTTGTTGTACTTGCACAAGCTGAAGCCATGCTCACTTGACTCACACTCTTTTGTACTACTCTCGTTTGAACCTATAATTCCTTGAGGCACTGGTGGATGTTAGCCAATACCTCCTTGTACTGGTCCTCAATTTTTCCACACAAATTTTTAGTGACGTGCCGAACAATGTCGCCAATTTCATCAAAATCCCCCTCATTGAGGACCAATTCTTCTGGGTCATAGGACCGATTTAACTTCACCTTCTTTCACACACCTCCACCCTGTCTTTGTCAACTCATAAAAAAATAAGGGAAAGGGGGGTCTTGTGGATCAATAAATGTGTCGTCACCACTGTTGGGTGCCAATTTTGCACATTTTTCCTACATTTTTTTCCCTATTTTTCCTCATGACCATAACCAATGCGACTATCTTTGCCTCTTTTTCCTATCTTTCTATCCTACCTTGTGATGTTTTACCTTGTTTTCATTACTCTACCATTTCATCAATTATTGTGATATATCTTGCCTTTTTATGACTAATTGAGGATGAATGTTCGGAGAAGATCTATGGTCTTTGTGTTGTCTTTCTAGATGTTATTTGTCACACCAAAGATCCTGAGCACGAAGTACACCAGAGCAGTTAAGGGAATAATGTTACATCGAGCGATGTTGTTACACCTTGCTGTTACAGATCCACCGGCAACTGCTGTTACACCTTGTTGTTACAGATTCGAAGACAGTTGCTGTTACACCCTATTGTTATAGTCCTGCTAGAAAAACGTTGATACAGTTGTACCATTGACCAGATCCCATCAACATCTGCTGATGATCTGTCCTTTAGCTATCACACTACAATTGTGGTTTTATTGTGATAGTTGTAGAAGATGTTTAGAATTGTATTTTTAGGATAACGGCCTAAGGGCGGTTTTGATTGTAATCTATAATTTTATAGTCAGAACTTTATTAAGGAGAGGTTATAACCACATGTCTTCTATTTCGATCAGCATGAGAATCATAAGATTCTCATGCCTGATCCATCCCTTGATTTTCTAAGATGTAATCGCTATATAGATCTCGGCCCTAGAGGTCGAGAGGTTAACAGAGAACAAAATTATTTTGGCTCTATAATTGTGCTCAGATTAATACACATTCTCCTATTATTTATTTTATATGCATTATTCAATTTAGTTTATGTTAAGTTCTTCCTCTACCTACGCCCTACAAGGGAGGAAGGGCCCTCCTTGTTAGCAGGGATTTCAATTATTAAATTAGTTGTTTGTATGTAATTGTATTTCAGTTTATGTATCAGTAGAGTGATGTTGTTGTTTTTCAGCTGTGAATATATCCGCTTTAATTTCAATACTTTGTATATTGTTACACATCTGATATTAGAGACACTAGCTAGATACTTGTGGTGTGGCACGCTAGAATAGATTAATTGAAGTGTGATTCAAGTCTTATAGATCCTTTTATTTATACATGAGTGACTTACGTCCAAGATTTACTTCAGCAAAGATTTCTTTTCTTTGGAATTTCTTCTGGTTGGTGTATCGGCACAGACAATGCAACTCTCATTGGAATAAAAAGACGTCCATAGATTGATAATTAATGTGTATTATTTAGTCATTTAACAATAATTTATATAGGCCAACGTTTTGGCACTGTTGCTGGGGATGGCAGTGATGATCCAATCAATCAGAGTTGTTTCTTAGGAGTGTAATTTCCATGTGTTTTTTTTAGAGTTTCTCTAGCGACAAAATTGTCAGTCAATAAGACAAGAGGTAAGAACCTGCGCAATGATCTAAAAAACTTGAGCAGGGTCACAAATGTCTTGCTGGGACACTTAGGAGAGAGAATTTCTGAGCTTTTTTTTTTTTTTAGTGTCTCCAGTGACACAATTGTCAGGTGGTAAGACGAGAGGTAAGAACTTGATAATTTCTCTAACAAACCTGGGCGGGCTCACCAATGTCTTGCTAGGACACTTAGGAGTTTAATTTTGGGTGTTTTTTATAAGGTGCCTTTAGCTATATAGTCGTTGGGTGGTAAGACGAGAGGTAAAAACCTACGCATTTCTGTAACAAACCTAGGTGGGCTCACTGCTGTAAAAGCTGTAGCACTCATAGGATGAATTGATACACATAGGGCCCCTGTATGACGGTAGGACAACATCAACATCTACAAACACCCGCCACTCTACTGACTACAGGAAAGTTGGTTCATAAGAAGGAAAAGAAGAGTGCAGATTTAGGAAGAAAGACATTCTTTGGAGATCTAATCTCAAGGGCAGAAAAGGAACAACCCGCATCACATAGAGATAATAGGAAGACATAACCAAAGAATTCAACTACCATATCAAAGCCTGGGCCATCAGTGTCTCCATGTCTAGAACTCACCATCCTTCGAAAAACATATCCACCGCTGATATCAAAAATCCAGATCCAAAATTACAGTGGAGAGTAATTGATCAGGATCTAAGAATTGAAGGACACATCGAGTCTAGTGGGGAGCATCAAGGACCTAAGGAACAACATTCAGTTGATCATCAATTGCACGCTGGTAGTGTTGTTAAAAATTTGGTCCTAGAAAAACCTGACCCTTTTATTTGTCAATCTCCAGTACACTCTGAGGTCAGTTCATCCCATGAAGAAGAATCAGCCATGGGGGATGAGAATGTCAAAATAGATAGCCTTGTTACTTTTTAATTCCCAATAGTAGTAACATGGGATGAGGATCCTATGAAGAATATTCCTCTATCATCCCTACCATGTTTTCAAGGGATGGCTATTGAAGACCGTGATACCTTTCTGTTTGAATTCGATGTGCTGTTTAGAGGCTATGACTACAATTCAGATGCCCAGAAGTTGAAATTATCCCCTACTACTCTGAAAGGAGAAGCATTAAGATGGTTCATGAGACTGGATGCTAGCACGATTCGAACCTGAAATGACATGAGAGAGGACTTCCTCTTTAAGTATCAGGATTACTGTTGAACCAAGGATTTGAAGGATGAGATTTTCAGAATTGCACAGAAGGAGGAGGAAAGCCTGGAAGACTATTTGGAGCGATTTAACTACAATTCATAGAGGTCTAAGTTCAGTAACTTATATCCAGAAATTATAAATCCAATATTGCTGGAAAAAAATACCGAGAGGGGGGGGGGGGGGGAACCGCATTTAGGCAACTGAAACTTTTTACTTTTTCATGCTCTAAAACCCATACGCTACTTTGTTGAAGACAACTAGCGTATACACGCGGATATCCTTCATAAAACTCAAATATACATAGAGATCTAATTATGCCATTAGTTCTTCACTTATATCATTCCATCATTCATTCATTAGATGTTCTGTAAACAGTAAACATGTGCAGTAAGAACAGAATAGACCATCACACAAAGCATCACACATGAACACCAGGATTTTTAGGTGGAAACCCAAGTCGGGAGAAAACCACCGCTGCAGTTGCTCAGCCTTCAATATTTTAATATAGAGAAAATATATTACAACATATGTGCTGGCGCAGACTTGACCAGCACGCAGGCACCCACCTGCGCTCGTTTACCAGCCTCTCCTGGAAGGGAGCTCCAACCCCCTGACTCGTTTACCAGCCTCTCCTGGAAGGGAGCTACGACCCCCTGATCTCGTTTACCAGCCTCTCCTGGAAGGGAGCTACAACCCCCTGATCTCGTTTACCAGCCTCACCTGGAAGGGAGCTACAACCCCCTGACTGAAGGCTACAACCCTCAGCACCTCTATGGACCACGTTTCATCAATTTTCACACTGGATCCAAAGCTTCCTTTAGGACACCACTTGCATGCCACATTTCATCATATTTTCAAACTGGACCCTTTCCATACTTTTAAGCACAGTCAACCATGAAACATATACATAACTCACTCGACAGATATCAAGAAACCGCGAACAGACGTACATTTCTTACCATGTACTTCAAAGAACCCTAGTTTGCATATGCGTTTTCCTTTCACCGATGTCGCATATACATATCCCGGCCTTCATTCAGGTAGTTAAACCAACGTATACCTCCGTACATATGTATACTTTATCGCGCACACGCGCTTTCTCTTCAGCGAAGCCGCGTACATACGCGCTTCCTTCCGGCGGCAACTAGGCCGCATAGGAACTTCAATTATTATAGCAAGATACTACTTCAACCGAAACATTCACTCGTACTACCCTTACTCGCATGATGTTCGCCTATCTTGACCCTGGTGCTTTCCATAAAAATGTATCTTGCGTATACAGATACATTTCAGATCTAGATATCCCACTTCATCATTTCTTCATAGGTGCATCATAGATTCAGATCTATCATCAAACCTTTACCCTTTCCATACAGATATACTTCACAGAGAAGTATTCATTCAAGCTCAGACATCTTGCTCCCACACTCATGATTTGCACAATGAATTTCTTCTCCTTATATAGGTTTATCCTTTTTCAATACCACGGGCCCCTTTTTTAATACCATGAGCCAAAACAATACCATGAGCCTTCAATACCACGGGCCCCTTTTTCAATACCATGAGCCAAAACAATACCATGAGCGTTCAATACCACGGGCCCCTTTTTCAATACCATGAGCCAAAACAATACCATGAGCCTTCAATACCACGGGCCCCTTTTTCAATACCATGAGCCAAAACAACATTACTTCCGATGGTATTCCTGGACGGGGTCACATAGACAAATCATTACTCAATACAATGGGTCAATACCATGGTGGTTACCCCTGGTTTTGCACTTTATGAGCGCTTTTTCCCATACGCGACTTGGAACGTTGTTTCCTGCGTGCATACGCGACTTCCCCTAGACAAATCCGCGTATGCCTAGAGACATACTCTTTTTATCATAGATCTATCACATGCTGAATTCCTTTCTTCATTGCCTTCTGTACTCACTGTAGATACATCAGATTTAGTTCATCAAGACATGTTCTATCAAGCACAACTTCATCAAGTAAGTTGCCATCATCTTGCCATTCAAGGACAACACTCATCATCATATTGCTAACAAACATCACTTCATATCATATTTACATCATTTACCAAGTCCATCAATTCAAGAATAACTTCATCAGGTGGATTGCCATCAAGGACAACACAAGTCAACTATCTCTTGTCTTCATCTTCATTCAGTGGGTTGCCATCAAGGACAACATTCTGCATCATATTGCCAACAATCTCCCCCTTTGGACTTGATGGCAACCACGATGGTGTTTGGTTACCACAACAGATAGGTATATTAAGAATACAATGACACCATGTCACATTCTCCATTTTTGACACCATTCAAACACCAAGTCACTCTCCCCCTTTGACATCAAGGGCAAAGGGCGGACCAAAACCAACATACTCTCCCCCTTTTCTCCTCATGTGGAAGAAGCGTTCTGCAGATCTGATATATACTGAAGTGACCAAGCTCCCCCTGAGTTCATGCTGAATCTTCAAACATATTTTTCAATGAATTACATGACTCTATGAACTTCCTATCACCAAAGACTCATACTTACATCAAATATCCAACCAAGTGGATTTACATATGAGACTCAAGTACCCAACCAAGTGGGTTTACACATTTCAACTCAGCTACCCAACCAAGTGGGTTTACAAAATTTGACGCAGCTACCCAACCAAGTGGGTTTACAAATTTGACTCAGACCTTACATGACTGAATATTACAATTTTACATCATGGGTCTCAACAAGACCTTTTCATCAAATGACCATTTATGACCAAGACTTCAAGAAAAAGAACATATTTCAGAACCATCATAATGCCAACAATGCATTATACACAGCAAACCTAATGCTCCCCCTGAAACTGTGCATCCAAGCATCCTTTTCATATGACTAAGGCTCCCCCTTAGTTTGTGCATCCTGAACACTTTCACCAACAAACATCAAGGCATCTTTATCAAAACATTCGAAATAGAATTATGAGAACTGGAACACCACCAGAGATATCAAACAGTATCAGAAATACCAAACAGCACTGCAGTTGTGCTGAAGAGAGATGACTCCAAACAGAAAAATGTCAGCAATCAGACATACGCGGTTTCCTGTGCATGAACTCGCGTATATACGCGACTGTGTTTCAGGAAACCCGCGTATCAAATGCCATCTTCTAAATTTTAACCAGATCTGATCCTCTGTGAGAAAAAGCCAGTGTTCAGCTTCTTTCTGAGATATTTGAATGCTTCCCTGGACTACAGAACAGTGTAGTTGTGTCTTCAAGCGTCATCCACCGGTTGTAGCATAAGCCCATTAGTATCCAAGCCTTCAGATTCTTTGCAGCATCAATACAATCTTTCCAAGAGAGATTATCATACCAGAACACTATTTTCAACTCTATGTCAATCATCCATGTGGTCCAATATCACCATGATCTTCAAGATTTAACATGAAGTAACATATGTAGGCAAAAGATCTCAACCATAGTAACAAACTCTGCATGATCTATTCTTATTTCTGAATCAAACGACATCCAACTCATCCATGTGTGAGCACAAAAGATACTTATTAGCAACCAGGGCTCAAAATCTCATCATAATAAACCATGTACCAAGTCATCATCATTTGAGCATGAGTATCACAAAAACCAAAGAATAAGTAGTCATATTGCCAACAATGCAATCATTAGTATTCAACCTGCTGCTCCCCCTGAACCAGTGCTCCATCTTAACTTGTGCAACCTGAATACGTTCATCAGTAAGTCATCAACAACAATCTTTGCATGGGCTGCCCTTATCTCCGAATTATAGGACTTTCATCTCATGAATACTCTCCATCAACAAGCAAACAAGACTCATCCACAATCTTCAACACAAGAAACCATGTATCATATCATCATTATTTAGAACTGAGAAACTAAGCTGATATTGAGTCAATAATACAGTTATTAACAGTCAGACTGATG
Organism: Pinus albicaulis; assembly: GCA_034641835.2. NCBI lineage: Eukaryota > Viridiplantae > Streptophyta > Pinopsida > Pinales > Pinaceae > Pinus > Pinus albicaulis. The sequence goes on from CM076572.1 coordinate 1,024,473,881, forward strand.
CTCCCCCTGAATCTCTGCTCCTGATCTTCAGCTATCATATACATTCTCTTATCATCAATGCATACGCGACTGTGTCTACTGTAACTCGCGTGTATACGCGACTTTTGTTCACCGAACCCGCGTATGGAAAGTGAAGCATAGAAATTTTCACATTCCTTCATCTCCTCCTAAACTTGTCCTTCCTGTACCTGTCTTCTTCATATCAGATGCTCTGTCAGAAATACATATAACCAGAATAATCAAATCAACCATGAGATTCATCATACATTGCTCCCCCTGTGACGATACATTACTAAATCTCATAATGTATCCCACATCATTCCTGCAGTCAATAAGAAAAGTCAGCTTCAGAAGCAGATGACTGCAGTAGGGTCAGAATTCCCTACGTTTCTAATCGGTCCTCCATCTTTTTCCAGATTTGTTTGAACTTTCTATTTGTGTGCTGGAAGTTATCCAATTTCTCATATCTGTTCAACCTGCATTCCTTTTCTACATGTCCATACTTGTTACAACAATAACATCTCATGTGTCCAGAGAAATAAGCATAAGAATCATGATGAGTATTTCTAATCTTCCTCCTTTTACAATCAGCTGCTTTATGTCCATACTTGTTACACGAAAAACAATATCCCTTGAAGAAACCAAAGTACCTTTCTATGTAGGATCTGTTAGTTTGTGGCTGAAATGATCTGCTCCTGCAATTTGCTGCAACATGCCCATAATTATGACATTTAAAACATTCAACGTTCTTGAATGAATTCCTTTGAGGATTCATGTTTGTTGGTTGATATTTTGTCTCTTTCAACACTTCAGGTTTAGTATTGTCATCCTCTGAATTTTTAGCACTTCCTTGTGAGCTAGATTCTCCTTTAACAGTTTCATGGAAACCAAGACCAAGTTTGATAGTAGGAGACCTTTGATTACTCAGAATATTGTCCAAAATATTAGTACTCTCTTGAAACCTCAAAAGTTTAACCTTTTCTTCTAATTTACCTTTGAGAATGTTTACCTCAACCTCCAAGGCTTGACATTGCTTTGTCATGCTTTCTTCTTTTCTTCTTCCATCTTCTACTTGATCCTTCAGATTTAGAATCTCTTCTTTCAACCAATTTTCATTTTCTTCACATGTTTGTTGCAGCTCTTCATTCTTCTTATTTGATTTTTCCAGATCTTCTTTGAGAGAGATGATTTCGGCTTCAAGGCCTTCCTTTTCAAATGGTTGTAGAGGTTCCTCATTCTTCTTACTTGATGCTTCAAGATCTGCTTGCAGAGAGATGATTGCAGCTTCAAGTCCTTCATTCTTCTTGCTTGATTTTTCGAGATCTGCATTTAGATCGTTGATTTCTGCTTCTAGTTCTTTAATTCAATTGGATGCATAAGTATGAAACCTTTGATACTTGTCCACCTGTCCATTCAACATTTCTATTTGATCTTTCATTTGAGAGATCATCTCTTTGTAGATAGAATCTTTCTTATCAATTTCCTTTTGTTGTTCTTCAACTTTGATCTTGATAGCTTGTTCTAGATCCACAACTTTACTTTCACTTTCTACACCATTGCTCGCACAAAGAAGATTACAAGGGCCCAAATCATTATCAGATTCATCTTCTTCAATTTTCTGAGATATCTCCTTGCTTCGAGTAGCCTTCTTCTTTTTCCTCTTTGCCATGAGCACTTGTAGAGCTTCATCAGAATCTGTTTCATCTTCTTCAATTTTTTCTATACATGATTTCTGAGGTATCTCCTTTCCTCGAGTAACCTTCTTCTTTTGCTTCTTTGCCATGAGCACTTGTAGAGCTTGGTCAAAATCTTCTTCATCTTCACTGGACACTTCATCATCATCTTCATTTGCATAATAAATCTTCCTCTTTTCAAATTGTTTTCCTTTACCATGTTTTTCTTTATAAGGACATTTAGCAGCATAGTGACCAACTTTTCCACACTCAAAACATTTGAAGGGAAGCTTACCTTTGAATCTTCCAGTTCCTAGTTGGAGTTTTCTCACGAAATTCACTTCTTCTTCATCGGATATATAGCTGGATTCTTTGACAACTTCCTTTTCTTTTCCTCTTGCAGATACCTTAAAAGCAACTTCTTTGATTTGAGAAGGACCTCCTTGTCTCATTTCAAAAGCAGTCAGAATACCATGTAATTGAACAATAGTAAGAGTTTGCAGATCTTGCCTTTCTTCAATAGCTGAAACTTTAGAGTCAAATTTTTAAGTCAAGGATCTTAAGACTTTTTCCACCAGAGTAGTATCGGTTATGGTTTCACCCAAATTTCTCATCCGATTTACAATATCATCTAGACGAAGAAAGAAACTAGCAACACTTTCATCACTATGCATCTTCAAATTTTCATATTCAATTCTAAGAGTTTGGAGTTTTGCACTTTTTACCTTTGTGTCTCCTTCATAGCTTAGAATGATTTTGTCCCATATGTCCTTTGCCGAATGTAGCCGCATCACTTTAGCAAATTCTGATTCAGACATGCTTCCCAATAAGACATTCACTGCTTTGGCATTGATTTCATACTTCTTTCTTTCAGCTGCATCAGTAGGAATACTTGCTGGGTATTGATAACCTTCTTCCACGATTGCCCATACATCTGCACCAAGACTTTGTAGATATGCTTTTGTTCGTACCTTCCAGAATATCAGATTGCTTCCATTGAATAGAGGTGGCTTTATAGAAATTACTCCTTCTTGACTTCCCATTGCGAAGGATCTCCTTTAAGCGATCAAGCTTCTGCACAAGGACCTGGCTCCGATTCCAATTGTTGGGAAAAATACTGAGAGGGGGGGTGAATCAGTATTTAGGGAAAACTGAAACTTTTTATTTTTTTCATGCTCTAAAACCCATACGCTACTTTGCTGAAGCCAACTAGCGTATACACGCGGATATCCTTCATAAAACTCGCGTATACACAGAGATCTAATTATGCCATTAGTTCTTCACTTATATCATTCCATCATTCATTAATTAGATGTTCTATAAACAGTAAACATGTGCAGTAAGAACAGAATAAACCATCACACAAAGCATCACACATGAACACCAGGATTTTTAGGTGGAAACCCAAGTCGGGAGAAAACCACCGCTGCAGTTGCTCAGCCTTAAATATTTTATTATAGAGAAAACATCTTACAACATATGTGCTGGCGCAGACTTGACCAGCACGCAGGCACCCACCTGCGCTCGTTTACCAGCCTCTCCTGGAAGGGAGCTCCAACCCCCTGACTCGTTTACCAGCCTCTCCTGGAAGGGAGCTACGACCCCCTGACTCGTTTACCAGCCTCTCCTGGAAGGGAGCTATGACCCCCCGATCTCGTTTACTAGCCTCACCTGGAAGGGAGCTACAACCCCCTGACTGAAGGCTACAACCTTCAGCACCACCTTGGACCACGTTTCATCAATTTTCACACTGGATCCAACAACTTCAATAGAACACAACTTGCAGGCCACGTTTCATCATATTTTCAGACTGGACCCTTTCCATACTTTTAAGCATAGTCAACCATGAAACAGATACATATAACTCACTGACAGATATCAGTAAACCAGCAGAACAGATCAGACATTTCTTACCACAGACTTCAGCAAACCCTAGTTTGCATACGCGCTTTCCTTTCACTGATGTCGCGTATATACGTGCTTCCGTTCACATAAACCAGCGTATACCTCTGTACATATTTCATTGCGCATACGCGCTTTCTCTTCAGCGAAGCCGCGTATATACGCGCTTCCTCTGCGGCGAACTAGCGTATAGATCTTCAATTATTATAGAGTAGCATACTTCTTCAGATCAGATATTCAGTTTAGATTTACCCTTTTACTTCAGACAGATGTTCGCCTCATCTCAGATCTAAGCCTTCCATAAACAGATCTAGCAGATACAAATACATTCCAGATCTAGATATTCCGCTTCATCATTTCTTCATAGGTGCATCATAGATTCAGATCTATTATCAAACCTTTACCCTTTCCATACATATATACTTCATAGAGAAGTATTCATTCAAGCTCAGACATCTTGCTCCCACACTCATGATTTGCACAATGAATTTCTTCTCCTTATATAGGTTTATCCTTTTTCAATACCACGGGCCCCTTTTTCAATACCATGAGCCAAAACAATACCATGAGCCTTCAATACCACGGGCCCCTTTTTTCAATACCATGAGCCAACACAATACCATGAGCCTTCAATACCACGGGCCCCTTTTTCAATACCATGAGCCAAAACAATATTACTTCCGATGGTATTCCTGGACGGGGTCATTTAGACGAATCATTACCCAATACAATGGGTCAATACCATGGTGGTTACCCCTGGTTTTGTACTTTATGAGCGCTTTTGCCCATACGCGACTTGGCACGTACTTTACCGCGTGCATACGCGACTTCTCCTAGGCAAATCCGCGTATGCCTTGAGACATACTCTTTTTATCATAGATCTAGCTCAAACTGAATTTCTTTCTTCATTCCCTTCTGTACTCACTGTAGATACATCAGATTTACTTCATCAAGAACATATTCTATCATGCACAACTTCATCAAGTAAGTTGCCACCATCTACCATTCAAAGGACAACACTCATCACTGCGTACGGTTAACAAACATCACTTCATATCAGATTTACATCATTTACCAAGTCCATCAAGTCAAGAATAACTTCATCAGATTGCCACTGGTGACAACACAAGTCAACTATCTCTTGTCTTCATCTTCATTCGTTGGCTGCTATCAAGGACAACACTCTACATCATATTGCCAACAAATATTTCTAAGAGGTATAAGAGATGATTTTCTGGAGCATCTAAAATTATAAGGAAAAGGAGACATATCTCAAGAAACGCTTGATGAGATAATGAAACTTTTCCTGTGTAGCTTAGGAGGATCAGTCAAATGGAAAGTTCTAGTTCAGGATTCTTTAGTTTGGATATAGAATTCCACGAGCAGGGGAGTAACTAGAGTAGAGATCAAGAATTTATTTTAGGATTTTAAAACGAACCTCCTTAGTACTCTCTCTGCCTATATTACTACAGTACAAGTAAAGAAAGCCCAAGTAGAAGCTGAAGCATCCTTAGCAATATTTTGTCCCTGATGCAAAAAGAAACATTTTGAGAGAGAATGTGGACTGAATAGCGTCAGCCTATGCAACATCTATGAGTTTTCAACTCTACGAATAAATGTCCTGAGTTTCCCAGACTGAAGGTGGTACTCCAAGAATCAAGCAATGATGTTCATTATTATTATTTCATCATATCGAAGAGACCATGGCAGTCGTGACCTATAGGTATGCCTTCAATTTTTTCCTCTTTTTACCGTTGGAGTTAATAGTTAGCAATATCCATGGAATTATCCTACTCCTTTCTCAAAACAATTTCCTTCACCATGGAACTAGTGGCCATCTCCTCCACCAATGCAATATCCTCCATAAAAACCCAATCATTGGGGTCATAACTGGAGAGGTAATGGCCAAGGTCTAGTACCCCCTCCAATACCAATGCAACAACAACAGTTACAACTACATTCTATTCAAAATTATACACCTTTTGTCCAACCCCAATTACCTGAGCAACCTAATCGCAATCCAAATAATAAGGCAGCCAAGAGCATGGATGCTCTAGTTACCATCCAGAATTATCTTATTACTCCTATTAGACTTAACAAGGTTCAACTTCAATCAACGAAAGTAATCATATCTGAACACACTCCCATTATTACCTAAGAATGTGAATCACCTGGGAAGGATATGGACGATTATGACGCAGTTGTTCCACATGTAACGACTGATACTGCACCCGCTGCTACATCTATAGCAGCCAACTCTAGAGGATCTGTTGTTTCCATAATAGCCAATCCAAGTAAGGCTGGTACATCTATGATAGTTGACTTAGCTGTTAGCATTCAGAATCCTCCATACCCTCAATGATTAACTAAAACTAGATTAGTCTCACAACCTGAATCTGAATTCCTCAAGGAGTTGAAAAATCTGTATCTGTGGATTCTACTGTTACAAGCTCTTAAATAAGTTCCTATATATGCTAAAAAATTAAGGGATATATGCATAAAAGGACCTGGAAGGAAACCTAAAGACCCTGCTACTATCCATGTCATGGGGAAATTATCTGATCTTATGATTGATTAGCCTTTTTTGACTAAATATAACGACCCAGGGAACCCTATAGTGACTGTCCATATTGAAAATCATGACATAACCAATACTTTGAATGATCTAGGGGTAGCTATTAATGTCATGACTAAAGACCTCTTCATCTCTCTAGGACTTCATGGACTTAGACCTACATCCACAGTACTTGAATTAGCAAATACGTCATCAAGCCGGAGGGAATGATAGAAGATGTGGTTATCACTGTGGCTTCCTGGAATTATCCGACTAAATTTCTCATTTTAAAAACCAAATCCAAACTGGGGGGTCATCCTTTAATATTGGGAAGGCTGTGACTAGCCACTGCAAAAGAATATATTGGATGTAGGTCTGAAACTATGGTTATCTCAGATGGGTAGGTCACTCAGAACCTAAACCTTTAACCCTCAGAAAAACCTCATGTTTTTTCAAGTAGTCCATGGTGAGATGAATTTTCACTTGAATTTGATCTTTCCCTACCTCTTCTCATGCTTGGAAAAGCACACTACTTTAAGGATGAAATAGAGGACAATATCATTAATGGTTTTATTAGTTTGGCAATATGATGCGAGTGTTGTCCTTGATGGCAACCCACTGAATGAAGATGAAGAGGGCAGAATTGTTGGCATGTGTTGTCCTTGATGAAATACACACGATGAAGTTATTCTTGACTTGATGGACTTGGTAAATGATGTAAATTTTATATGCGATGATGTTAGTTAGCAATATGATGCTGAGTGTTGTCGTTGAATGGCAACGCACTTGATGAAGAAGATGGCAACTTCTTGATGAAGTTGTGCTTGAATATGTCTTGATGAACTAAATCTGATGTATCTACAGTGAGTACAGAAGGCAATGAAGAAAGGAATTCAGTATGTGATAGATTTATGATGAAAAGAGTATGTCTCTAGGCATACGCGGATTTGCCTAAGGGAAGTTGCGTATGCACGCGGGAAAGAACGTGCCAAGTCGCGTATGGGCAAAAAGCGCTCAAAAAGTGAAAAACAAGGGGTAACCACCATGGTATTGACCCATTGTATTGGGTTATGATTCGTCTAAACAACCCCATCCAGGAATACCATCAGATGTAATGTGGTTTTGACTCATGGTATTGAAAAAGGGTAAACCTATATAAAGAGAAGAAATTCATTGTGCAAGATATGGATATGGGTGCAAGATGTCTGAGCTTGAATGAATACTTCTCTCTGGAGTATATCTGAATGGAAAGGGTTACAGTTGAATGAAAGATCTGAAAGTATGAGGCACCAATGATGGAGTGATGAAGAAGGGGATCTAGATCTATATTGTACTTGTATTTGCTAGATCTATTTATGGAATGATTAGATCTGAGAAGAGGCGAACATCTGTCTGAAGTAAAGGGTAAAATCTGTGTGATGTATCTGTTCTGAAGAATTGCAATGACCTAAAATATCTGAAGAACCATACGCTAGTTCACCGCAGAGGAAGCGCGTATATACGCGGCTTTGCTAAAGAGAAAGCGCGTATGCGCAGTGAAATTAGCTCTATAATTTGTACAGAGGTATACGCAGGTTGATGTGGACTAAAGCGCATATATATGCGACATCAGTAAAAGGAAAGCGCGTATGCAAACTAGGGTTTGATGAAGCATGGGGTATGAAATCTCTGATCTGATCTGCTCTGTTTTAGCTATCTGTTGTTGATGTTTGACTGTGCTTAAATGTATGGAGAGGGTCCAGTCTAAAAATATGATGAAACGTGGTCTGCAAGTTGTGTTCTATTGAAGTTGTTGGATCCAGTGTGAAAATTGATGAAACGTGGTCCATAGAGGTGCTGAGGGTTGTAGCCTTCAGTCAGGGGGTCGTAGCTCCCTTCCAGGTGAGGCTGGTAAACGAGATCGGGGGGTCATAGCTCCCTTCCAGGTGAGGCTGGTAAACGAGATCGGGGGGTCGTAGCTCCCTTCCAGGAGAGGCTGGTAAACGAGTCAGGGGGTTGGAGCTCCCTTCCAGGAGAGGCTGGTAAACGAGCGCAGGTGGGTGCCTGCGTGCTGGTCAAGTCTGCGCCACCACATATGTTGTAAGATGTTTTCTCTATAATAAAATATTGAAGGCTGAGCAACGGCAGCGGTGGTTTTCTCCCGACTTGGGTTTCCACCTAAAAATCCTGGTGTTCATGTGTGATACTTTGTGTGATGGTTTATTCTATTCTTACTGCACATGTTTACTATTTATTAAACATCTGATGAATGAATGATGGAATGATATAAGTGAAGAATTAATGACATAATTAGATCTCTGTGTATACGTGAGTTTCATAAAGGGTATCCGCGTATATACGCGAGTCTGTATCAGGAAAGTAGCGTATGGGTTTTAGAAGCAAGAAAAGTAAAAGTTTTGAATATGCAGTAAATACTGATTCACCCCCCCTCTCAGTATTTTTCCCAACAATTGGTATCAGAGCAGGTCCTTCTGCAGAAGCTTGATCGCTTGAAGGAGATCCATCGCAATGGGAAGTCAAGAAGGAGTAATGTCTATAAAGCCACCTCTATTCAATGGAAGCAATCTGATATTCTGGAAGGTACGTACAAAAGCATATCTGCAAAGTCTTGGTGCGGATGTATGGGCAATCGTGGAAGAAGGTTATCAATACCCGGCAAGTATTCCTACTGATGCAGCAGAAAGGAAGAAGTATGAAACCAATGCCAAAGCAGTAAATGTCTTGCTGGGAAAAGTAAAAGTTTTGAATATGCAGTAAATACTGATTCACCCCCCCTCTCAGTATTTTTCCCAACAATTGGTATCAGAGCAGGTCCTTCTGCAGAAGCTTGATCGCTTGAAGGAGATCCGTCACAATGGGAAGTCAAGAAGGAGTAATGTCTATAAAGCCACCTCTATTCAATGGAAGCAATATGATATTCTGGAAGGTACGAACAAAATCATATCTGCAAAGTCTTGGTGCAGATGTATGGGCAATCGTGGAAGAAGGTTATCAATACCCGGCAAGTATTCCTACTGATGCTGCTGAAAGAAAGAAGTATGAAATCAATGCCAAAGCAATGAATGTCTTATTAGGAAGCATGTCTGAATCAGAATTTGCTAAAGTGATGCAGCTACATTCAGCAAAAGAGATATGGGACAAAATCATTCTGAGCTATGAAGGAGATACAAAGGTAAAAATGCAAAACTCCAAACTCTTAGAATCGAATATGAAAATTTGAAGATGCATAGTGATGAAAGTGTTGCCAGTTTCTTTCTTCGTCTAGATGATATTGTAAATCGGATGAGAAATTTGGGTGAAACCATAACCGATACTACTCTGGTAGAAAAGGTCTTAAGATCCTTGATTTCAAAATTTGACTCTAAAGTTTCAGCTATTGAAGAAAGGCAAGATCTGCAAACTCTTACTATTGTTCAATTACATGGTATTCTGACTGCTTTTGAAATGAGGCAAGGAGGCCCTTCTCAAATCAAAGAAGCTGCGTTTAAGGCATCTGCAAAAGGAAAAGAAAAGGAAGTTGTCAAAGAATCCAGCTATATATCTGAAGAAGAAGAAGAAGCAAATTTTGTGAGAAGACTTCAACTAGGCACCGGAAAGTTCAAAGGTAAGCTTCCTTTCAAATGTTTCAATTGTGTAAGAGTTGGTCATTATGCTGAAAAGTGTCCTTATAAAGAAACTTCGGCTAAAGGAAAAGAAGTATCAAGAAGGAATAAGAATCGATCTAGCACAAGAAAAAGTTATTATACTAATGAAGACAGTGATGGATCATCTAATAGTGAGGAAGAATGTGAAGAAGACTTTAGACTTCTCATGGCTTTTGAACAAAGAGAAGAAAAGGATAATTTTGTGGATGCTCTAGAGGACAATGATTTTCTTGAAGAAAATAATCAACTCAAAGTAAGCCTAGAAGAAAAGAACATAATCATAGAGACTCTTGAAAATCAGCTTGAAGCAAAGGAAAAATGCATTGAGGAATTGGAGTGTGAAGTAGTAAGTCTAAGGAAAGATAATGAGAAAGTGAAGACTCTCAATCTTAGATTTGCTAAAGGTTCAGAAACCTTAGATGAGATTATCAAGACACAACGGTCTCCTCTTATAAAAACAGGTCTCGGATATACTGGGGAATCTTCCCAGACTTCAGCACCAAATTATCTGAAAGCAGTCACAAATGGTTCTCTTCACTCAGCCACTCAGCAAGGGAACAAAGGATCTTTACAAGTAAAGCATGATCATCTCAAATCAAGGATCACTAACAGGGAGATCCCTCAAAGAAGCAACAACCAACAGGTAAATTCAAATAGAAGATTTCATGATCGCAGAAATTTTTACTTCAATGGACAATGTTTCTCATGTCACAATTTTGGTCATAAAGCTGTTCAATGTGTTGCATATAAAACCATCATGACAAGAGAAGCAAGAAAGAAAAGGATGAATATTGAACCAAAGAAGAACACCTATAACAACTTTTCTCCTCTTCAAAACGAAGTTGAATGCTCTTATTGCAATAACTTTGGTCATGAAGAATCTGAATGCAGGAGCAAGGTCCAGCCAAAAGAACATGTTCCCTCAAGCTCTAAAATATGGAAAAAGAAAGAAATATAGGTTGAAAATTGTGGGATAGCATTATTTGCAGAAGGTGAAGAAAATCAATGGTACATTGATAGTGGGTGCTCAAGACACATGACAGGTGACAAAAGCAAACTCCTTACATATAATGCTCTAGAAAAGGAAAAGAAAGTTACATTTTGAAATGATACTCCTGCTGTAATTAAAGGAAAAGGGTCAGTATTTCTAAAAGAAAAGGTGAAGGCTAATGATGTCATGTATGTGGATGGATTAAGGCATAACCTGTTAAGTGTAAGTCAAATGTGTGATCAAGGAACAGAAGTGGTATTTAGTTCAAAAGAATGTGTGGTTCGTGATCTTGATACAGGTAAAATCATTATAAAAGGAAAAATAAATCCAAGCAACCTGTATGTACTGAACGGCATAGATCAATGTTACTTGAGCAAGTCTTCAGAAAATTGGCTATGGCATAGAAGGCTAGGGCATCTGAGCTTCTCTCAAATCAACAAAGCAAGCAGACTTCAAGCTATTCGTGGTCTTCCCAATATTAATCTACCAGAAAGTATCATATGCAAATCTTGTCAATTCGGTAAGCAGACCAGAGTACGATTTAATGCCAAAGAAGGATCATCAAGTGAGCCTCTTGAACTCATTCATACTGACATATGTGGACCTATGAGGAAAAAGTCACCATGTGGGGAAGAATACTATATCTTATTCATTGATGATTACTCTAGAATGTGTTGGATCGGGCTCATTAAACATAAAGATGAAGCATTTGAAAAATTTCAGATCTTCAAAGCATTAGCTGAAAATGAATTAGATCTAAAAATCAAGTGTCTTAGATCTGATCGAGGAGGAGAATATACATCAAATGAATTCTTTGATTTTGTGAACAACATGGCATAAAAAGACAATTCTCTGTAGCAGGTACTCCACAACAAAATGGCGTAGCAGAAAGAATGAATAGAACAATTCAACAAATGGCTAGAGCTATGCTCGATGATTCTGGAACTCCTGACATGTTCTGGGGTGAAGCAGCACATACAACAACTAACATTCTCAACAAGGCTCATGTTCGGGTAAATAGTGACAAAACTCCATATGAACTCTGGTATGGTAATTCTCCCTCTGTGAAGCATTTTAGAGTTTTTGGAAGTAAATGCTTTATCAAAATAATGATGAAAAGCTTGGCAAGTTTGAACCTAGATCAGATGAAGGGATACTTCTTGGTTACTCATCTACAAGCAGAGCATACAAATGTTACAATAAAAGGCTTCGAAAGATTGTTGAATGTGTTGATGTTGTTATTGATGAGTCTCCTGCAGCTCCTAAAGAAGAAAAACAAACAACAAAAGAAGATGATGGTGACCTATGTCCTTCTACATCAAATAGAAATGATATAGACAGTGGATCCAATGAAGAACCTGAAGATGATCTATCTAAAAAAGCTCCATCCAGATATGTTCAAAAGAATCATCCCGAATCTCAAATTTTGGGTGACAAGGAATCAGGTGTACGAACAAGGAGAACTCTTGTGGGATCTTCTAATCATTTGGCACTTCTATCCACAATTGAACCACACAATGTCAATCACGCTAGCAAAGATGAATGTTGGAAGCAAGCCATGAATGAAGAGCTTGATCAAATTGAAAAGAATGATACTTGGGAATTGGTACCAAGACCACATGATAAAAATGTCATCGGAACTAAATGGATTTTCAAGAACAAGTTAAATGAGAATGGGGAAGTTGTAAGAAACAAAGCTAGATTGGTTTGCAAAGGGTATACTCAACAAGAAGGTATAGACTTTGAAGAAAATTTTGCTCCTGTAGCTAGACTTGAAGCCATAAGAATGTTTCTTACCTTTTCAAGTTATCAACAAATCAAAGTTTATCAAATGGATGTTAAATCTGCTTTTATTAATGGTGATCTAGAAGAAGAAGTATATATAGAACAACCTGAAGGTTTCATTTTGGGAAATGATGCAAATCTTGTTTGTAGACTTAAAAAGGCTCTATATGGTCTCAAACAAGCTCCAAGGGCTTGGTATTATCGCCTTGACAAATATCTTCATCAACAAGGATTTTCAAAGGGATCTGCTGATAGCAACTTATACACAAAAGTTGAAAATGGTAAACTATTGATTGTGGTTGTATATGTTGATGATATCATTTTTGGGAGTAACGAAGAATCTTTGAGTCAAAAATTTGCTTCTGTCATGCAGCAAGAATTTGAAATGTCCTTACTTGGAGAACTAACATTCTTTCTTGGCTTACAAGTGCATCAAACTGCAGATGGTATATTCCCATCACAAGAAAAATATCTTAAGAAAATTCTGAAGAAGTATGGCATGGAAGAATGCAAACCTGTAAGTACACCAATGATAACCGGATGCAATCTCAGTTCTCATGATGATTCTCCCACGGTGAATCAACCAGAATACAGATCAATGATAGGAAGTCTACTTTATCTCACTGGAACTAGACCAGACATTATGCATGCAGTTGGGATTGTTGGACGATTCCAAGCTAATCCAAAAGAGTCTCACCTTCAAGCTGTTAAAAGAATTTTCAAATATCTTCAAGGAACTCAAGACCTTGGTCTATGGTATCCAAAGAATGCTGATCTTACTCTTCATGCTTACACTGATGCAGATTGGGCGGGAAGTGTTGATGATCGGAAAAGCACTAGTGGTGGTGCATTCTATATGGGACCCCGGTTAGTATCTTGGTTCAGCAAGAAGCAAAATTCTATTGCCCTATCTACAGCAGAAGCAGAATATGTGGCTGCCGCATCTTGTTGCACTCAACTCCTTTGGATGATGCAAACCTTACAAGATTTTCAAATCAAATGTACACCTCCCGTCCCCATTAAGTGTGACAATACAAGTGCCATCAGTATTTCAAAAAATCCTGTTATGCATTCGAAGACCAAGCACATTCCCATCAAGTATCACTTCTTACGTGAACAAGTGCTTGAGCAAAAGGTGAAGTTGGAGTATGTTCCCTCCAAAGAACAAGTTGATGATATCTTTACCAAACCTCTGCCCAGGGAAGCGTTCGAGTATCTAAGACAGAAGCTGGGAGTGTTCTCTGCCAGTCAAAAGAACAAATCTGCATAAATTTAGAAGATGGCATTGGATACGCGGGTTTCATGAAACACAGTCGCGTATATGCGCGAGTTCCTGCACAGAAAACCGCGTATGTCTGATTGCTGACATTTTTCTGTTTGGAGTCAGCTCTCTTCAGCACAGCTGCAGTGCTGTTTGGTGTCTCTGATACTGTTTGGTATCTCTGGTGGTGCTCCAGTTCTCATAATTCTTTTTCTAATGTTTTTATAAAGATGCCTTGATGATTTGTTGGTAAAAGTGTTCAGGATGCACAAATTAAGGGGGAGCCTTAGTCATATGAAAAGGATGCTTGGATGCACAGATTCAGGGGGAGCATTAGCATTGCTGAGTATAATGCATTGTTGGCATTATGATGGTTCTGAAATATGTTCTCTTTCTTGAGGACTTTCTAGTGTTGGTCATAAATGGTCATATTTATATTTTGGTGAAAAGGTCTTGTTGAGACCCATGATGTAAATTTGTAATATTCAGTCATGTAAAGGACTTGTCAAATTTGTAAACCCACTTGGTTGGGTAGCTGAGTCAAATTTTGTAAACCCACTTGGTTGGGTAGCTAAGTTGAAATGTGTAGACCCACTTGGTTGGGTACTTGAGTCTCATATGTAAATTCACTTGGATGGATATTTGATGTAAGTCATAGAGTCTTGTACTTCATTAAAAAAAATATGTTTGAAGTTTCAGCATGAACTCAGGGGGAGCTTGGTCACTTCAGTATATATCAGATCTGTAGAACGCTTATTCCGCATGTGGAGAAAAGGGGGAGAGTATGTTGGTTTTGATCCGCCCTTTGCCCTTGATGTCAAAGGGGGAGAGTGACATGGTGTTTGAATGGTGTCAAAAATGGAGAGAGTGACATGGTGTCATTGTATTCTTAATGTACCTATCTGTTGTGGTAACCAAACACCATCGTGGTTTCCATCAAGTCCAAAGGGGGAGATTTTTGGCAATACGATGCAGAGTGTTGTCCTTGATGGCAACCCACTGAATGAAGATGAAGACATGAGATTGTTGGCATGTATTGTCCTTGATGGAAATACACTTGATGAAGCTATTCTTGACTTGATGGACTTGGTAAATGATGTAAATTTGATATGAAATGATGTTAGTTAGCAACATGGTGCTGAGTGTTGTCATTGAATGGCAACCCACTTGATGAAGAAAATGGAAACTTCTTGATGAAGTTGTGCTTGAATATGTCTTGATGAACTAAATATGATGTATCTACAATGAGTACAGAAGGCAATGAAGAAAGGAATTCAGTATGTGATAGATTTATGATGAAAAGAGTATGTCTTTAGGCATACGCAGATTTTCCTAAGGGAAGTCGCGTATGCACACGGGAAAGAACGTGCCAAGTCGCGTATGGGCAAAAGTGCTCAAAAAGTGCAAAACCAGGGGTAACCACCATGGTATTGACCCATTGTATTGGGTTATGATTCGTCTAAACAACCCCGTCCAGGAATACCATCAGATGTAATGTGGTTTTGGCTCATGGTATTGAAAAAGGGTAAACCTATATAAAGAGAAGAAATTCATTGTGCAAAATATGAAGGTGGGTGCAAGATGTCTGAGCTTGAATGAATACTTCTCTCTGGAGTATATCTGAATGGAAAGGGTTACAGTTGAATGAAAGATCTGAAAGTATGATGCACCAATGATGGAGTGATGAAGAAGGGGATCTAGATCTGTATTGTACTTGTATTTGCTAGATCTATTTATGGAATGATTAGATCTGAGATGAGGCGAACATCTGTCTGAAGTAAAGGGTAAAATATATGTGATGTATCTGTTCTGAAGAATTGCAATGACCTAAAATATCTGAAAAACCATACGCTAGTTCGCCGCAGAGGAAGCGCGTATATACGCGGCTTTGCTGAAGAGAAAGCACATATGCGCAGTGAAATTAGCTCTGTAATTTGTACAGAGGTATACGCAGGTTGATGTGGACGGAAGCGCGTATATATGCGACATCAGTAAAAGGAAAGCGCGTATGCAAACTAGGGTTTGCTGAAGCATGGGGTATGAAATCTTTGATTTGATCTGCTTTGTTTTAGCTATCTGTTGTTAATGTTTGACTGTGCTTAAATGTATGGAGAGGGTCCAGTCTGAAAATATGATGAAACGTGGTCTGCAAGTTGTGTTCTATTGAAGTTGTTGGATCCAGTGTGAAAATTGATGAAACGTGGTCCATAGAGGTGCTGAGGGTTGTAGCCTTCAGTCAGGGGGTTGTAGCTCCCTTCTAGGTGAGGCTGGTAAACGAGATCAAGGGGTCGTAGCTCCCTTCCAGGTGAGGCTGGTAAACGAGATCAGGGGGTTGTAGCTCCCTTCCAGGAGAGGCTGGGAAACGAGTCAGGGGGTTGGAGCTCCCTTCCAGGAGAGGCTGGTAAACGAGTGCAGGTGGGTGACTGCGTGCTGGTAGGATTCTGCACCAGCACATATGTTGTAAGATGTTTTCTCAATAATAAAATATTGAAGGCTGAGCAACGACAGCGATGGTTTTCTCCCGACTTGGGTTTCCACCTAAAAATCCTGGTGTTCATGTGTGATACTTTGTGTGATAAAAGTAAAAGTTTTGAATATCACGTGTAAATGCGATTCACCCCCCTCTCACTATTTTTCCAACAATTAGTAATTCACTCCTGTTGCCTCCATTAGAGATTTGGGAGAAGAGGGAGTAGATGAAATGCAATTCTTGAAAATTTTCAAACAACGCCACATACTATCAGAAATCCAGCTAAATCAAACCTGGAAAATATTTGAACATCAATCCTAACCTGACTGCTGAAAAAAATAAATTACTGATACAGTTGTTACAAAAATACAAAAATTCATTTTCATGGGACTATATGGATATGAAAGGAATCCCTCCTAGCCTATGCACTCACTGCATTTACCTTAAAGAGGAGTGAAAACCAGTTATACAACCTCAATACCGAATGAACCCCGCACTTAAGGAGATAGTGAAAGAAGAGTTGCAAAAAATCCTTAATGCTAATTTCATCTACCCTATTTCTGATAGTCAGTGGGTGTCTCTGATTGTCATAGTTCCGAAGGAGAATGGAAAATGGAGAGTCTTTTTTAACTATAGATAACTTAAAAAGGCCACTTGAAAGCATAATTTTCCATTACCATTCATTGATCAGGTCTTTAACACTCGTTCTAGAAAAAAATTATTTTCATTTCTAGATGGGTTTAGTGGCTATAATCAAATACAGATTGCCTCAAAAGGCCAAGACAAGACAACATTCACTTGCCCATGGGGTATTTTCTCATACAAAGTCCTTTCCTTTGGCCTCCGTAATGCACCAGCAACCTTTCAGAGGGAAATATTGGGTATTTTTTCTGATCTTTTCAATGATTTCCTTGAGATATTTATGGATAATTTTACACCTTACGGAGATGCCTTTGAGACAACATTAACTAACTTGGAAAAAGTGTTGGAACATTCTAAAAAAACTAATGTAGCTCTGAGCACGAAAGAATGCCACATGATGATGACCGAGGGAGTTGTGTTGGGACATTTCATTTTAGTAGATGGAATGAAGGTAGATCCTGCAAAAAATCAGGTAATCTCAAAAATTCTGACCCCTAAGACTCCAAAAGTGGTACGTATTTTTTTGAGACATGCATGATACTATAGGAGATTCATAGAGAACTTTTTAAAGATTGCATCTCCTCTATTTTCATTACTCATGAAAGATGCAGAATTTGGATGGAAAGGGAAGTGCAAACAAGCCTTTTTAAAGTTGAAAAATTGTGTAACATCAACAACTGTTTTACAAGGACCGAACTGGGAATTTCCATTTCATATTTTTACGGATGCATATGACATGGATGTGGGTTCTATTTTGTGGCAGCTAGAGGATAAGAAACATTATGCCATTTATTACATTATCAAGGTCTTAACTCTAACAGAACTCAACTACACTGTTAATGAGAAGAAATTCCTAGCAGTAGTGCATGCTATCACCGGGTACCAAGTATTTTTACACACTGACCATGCTGCAATTTGATTTTTGATGAACAAGCCTGTTACTAATGGTAGAGTTACACAATGGTTATTTTTGTTACAAGAATTTCATATTACTATTTTAGATAAACCTGGAAAAGATAATGTAGTTGTTGATTTTCTTTCTAGATTAAGCATAAGTGATGACTACACTGCCACTAAGGATTATTTTCTAGATGAATATCTTTTTTCCATCTCTACTCACTCACCATGGTATGCAGATATTTCCAATTACCTTGTTGCAGGAAAATTCCCACACCAATTGTCTTTCAAAGAAGAAGGAAGATTATACAACAGAGTGCCACCTACTCCTAGATAGAAGGCAATATATATCACACTAGGCCATATTTTTATATTAGGCGATGTGTTAGAGAAGATGAGATATTTGAGATCTTGAAGGCTTTTCATGAGGAACCTTATGGAGGACACTTTGTTGACAAGAGGACAGGACATAAAGTACACTCAACAGGGTACTGCTAGCCAACTATATTCTAGGATGCCAAGAAGTTTGTGAAAGGTTGTGATAGCTACCAAAGGATGGGCCAGCCACTAAAATCAGATGAGATGTCATTAGAGCCTTAGATAGTGATAGAACCATATGAAAAATGTGACCTAGAGTTCATGGGTCCAATTAATCATTCATCACAGTGAAATTCATACATATTGTTCCACAATGATTGTGTCACAAAATGGGTCGAAGCATAGGCACTAGCTAGAGACACAGAGAAGACTGTTTCAGACTTCCTGTTCCAAGATATTTTTGTTCGCTTCAGGATACCTAGAGAGATAGTGATAGATGGGGGGCCTCAATTCAAATCTCATTTGATCATGAAGCTAGTTGAAAAGTATGGAATTCAACACAGAATCACTTCACCATATCACCCAAAAGAAAATGGTCAAGTAGAAAGCACCAATAAAGTCATTTAGGGAATCTTAAAAAATATAGTAGCCAGCCACTGAAGAAACTAGACCGAGAAACCTCTAGAGGTATTATGGGCTTATAGGAAAACATGGAGGAATACTACATGCTTCTCAGCATATGAATTGGTTTATGGTAAGAATCCCTTATTCCCCATAGATTTTGAAATAAATACATTAAGAGCAACATTGCAGCTTGATCTTAATTTAAGTATAGCACAGACTCAAATACTGAACCAGCTCAAAGAATTGGAAGAGAAACAACTAGCTGCCATTTAATAGACAGAGATCATTGAACAGTAAAGAGATAGATGGCATGATGGATTTATTAAGAAGAAAATTTCCAGAAACGAGTTTGGGCTCTTTTGTGCGATTCAAGGTTCAAATATTTCAAAGGCAATCTCTGCACCAAATGACTAGGTCCTAGCAAAGTGGATATGGTCTTTGACAATGGGACTGTACAATTGGTCACCCTTGATAGTGCTAAGACACTATTGATATTTAATGGGAACCGTCTAAGGTTATATCATCAACCCACTTTGAAGGAATCATTTACCAAAATTGTTGCGGACTCTAATTTTTATGTTACAACAACAAGGGAAAATTCTCCTGTGCAGCCTAAAAATTGAAATTCCAATGAGTGAAGCAGTTGAAAACCACCTTTGTGGAAGATGTTACACCTGTTTAAAAAATTAAAAAGAAAATAATAAAAAAATAAAAAAAATAAATAAATAGATAAATAAAAAGAAAAACAGAAATAATAAATCTAACTGTGAAAACCCCTTTCCGGGGCACAGTCAGATAGTTGGTAACAACTAAAAACCATTCTTTTGGTGGCTATTACACCCATGTTTTTCTTTTCGAAACATCATATTCCCTCTCTGATATATTTTATAGGATAATGGTATTCATGTAATTTCCTTTTCCGTACCAACTTCTCTTGATTATTATGTTTTTTCTTTTAAGAATAATCTAAGGGATAACTTGGCTGTTACACATGTAACAACCGACAACCACGAATATTGTTTCTTATGATTCATTCCATAACAACAATAACTTATAGCCAAAGACAACAACACGAGTGCTGCAAGCGGGACACCGCCAATTCTAAATCTTCCTCCACGTCACCTCAGGTATGTCATTAAAACAGTAAACATTGTCATTAATGATTCGATGATTAATTAGCAGAAGTAATGATACCCCCATGACGCCCATTTGCGACTGTCATCATTAAGTTGGGGGATGGGATATCTCTTGGAATTATTGCAAAAATACATAGTCCTAAAAATCTATCAAATCTACATGTACATAATTAATAACATAATTTCCAATGATGACCGAATGCGATTGGAAAGAGTGTGTGTACTAAATCCCATTACTTTGCATATTGAGCCATTTATGAATATTATTGTGAGGTACAATTTAGTAAATCTATAAAATTCGTCACCTCCCATCAAACTCATCGACTGAAACCTTGCATCCTCATTATAAACTCGTCGATTAGGATAATCAGAGACGCCGAAAAGCAAAAAATTCAGAAGTGCGGTGATATTACAGTGGGGCTGAACAACACGAAGTGAATTCAGAAATGCAGTAACATTATAGTGGGGTTGAGTAGCAAGAAGCGAATTTCGAAACAAACAACAAATATGGGTGGAGCAGCGGTCAGGCATGAGCCAGATTCTATGCACGCCTGCAAAATTTTCTAGAAGCCTACAATATATTCATAGATGCTAGATGGATTGAGTTTTTTCAAAAGCTTGAAGGCTAAGATGAGGCGATGGAAATTTAATTTTCTTAGAATTTGAACAATAATCAAACCCAAGTAAGGGGAATGCAAGTGGAGGTGTCTGAAGAGGAAATTTCCTAAGTAACTTCATTGCGAGTAGAGGAGCGAAGGTGGATTAACAGAAAAAATATATGACCCCTCCTTGAAAGAAGACTTCCTATTAGGAGAAGAAAAACTGGAGAAAAAAGGGAGAGGAATTGACAGGTTGTCACTTCCTCATCCTTGAGAATATTTTTCCCTAGGTTTAATTAAATATATCACTTGTGAGGGAAGATCCATGATAGTGTTCAAATATCATTTTCCTCTACTTAATCACGTGCGGAACCAGCAAAGGATTAACCTTCCATTATATTTTTAAGGGAAAATCAAGCATATGGTAGTAGTAGTAAAAATAGCAGCGCACCAAAAGACATATGCAGCTAATCACAGACTCATCAAGTTAATCATGTTGGAAGCCCTAGGCCAGTAAGGAAAACCCTGGGACACAAAAGGGCTAACACACAAGGACCCACCGAGGAAGTTGTTGTTACACAAGAACCAATAACGAAGGTGGAAAAACCCCATTTAGAAGAGGCTTATACACCCATTATTGATGTGGATATTGAATTTAGAAGAACATTGGGTCCCAACGTGGGATGGAGTTCTGAGAAATTTTTGTTAATTTCCAAATTATAAAAGTGGAAATAGGAAGCAATCTCCCTTCGGGAGGGGATGATTTTGCTAAAGGAAGATCAGAGAGAAATAGACACTTTACATGAAATATGGATGAAAGAAGAGTTGAAGAAATGATGGGATAATTATAAGAAAAATGAAGCTATGAAGAAACAGGAGGAACATTTGCTGCTGTTATAGCAGCAGGTTCGAGACCTCACCATAGACAAGCAAAAACCTCATGACCTCGCCCTCAATTTGCTAGGTTTTAGGTAGCCTTCTCAATCCTATCCTATTTTTCTATGGGAATGTTACTTCTTGTTCCAGATGAAAGTCGTTATGAAGGATATACCCTATTTATGTTCTTCCACACGCACATTTATAGATGTTTTCCATGCCTCCGATTTCGATGAGCAAATTTTGTTGTGTTAGTTGTTCTTGCACAATATTATTTGTGAACATGTAACTATGTAGACGGTTGTGAAAGTATTCTCCTACATGGGAGATCTCCAGTTTATAGCTTTTGTATCCTTCATGGAGAATAAGATTGAATGGAATATGCCTATGAAATCTATGGAGACTAATGAGGAGAAGATTGCATTATGGGTTTGGGCAGAACTACGACGAGCTGCCGAGTTAAGGCGAGAATTTAGGAGAATGTTAAGTACCCCTGGGATCAAAGAAATGGCTTCCACTTATAGAAGAAGAATTTTGAACTTCTCCCTCAATCAGTTCTCAATGATGAAGTGCCGAGCCTTAACAGGGTGCTTGAAACAAAGGAAGCCTACAGTGCTGAGATACTGAAAGGGGACCCATTAACATTCCAGAATTTCGTGGTGGATTTTACACATGTACCAATTTATGCACAGATTGTATGATCCCTTAGTGATTTATGGATGGGATTGAGATTAAAGTTTTCTTTGATCTAGCTGCCAGTTGAGGATTATCAGAGTAATTATGAATTGAGTATGTATGATTCATAGTCTTGGGTTCGACAATAGATGGCCAACCAGGGGTATAGGTCTACAGATGAAGATATATCTTGGGCTTATGATCTCACCGACCTGCATCAGAGATATTCCCATGAGAGATGAGTTTGCATGAGGACATGCAAGTATTTCAGTTGGTGGGAGATGCTAGGTGCCAGTTTTGCACATTTTTCCTTCATTTGTTTTCCCTATTTTGCCTCATGACCATAACAAATGGGACTATCTTTGCCTCTTTTTCCTATCTTTCTATCATAACTTGTGTTATTTTACCTTGTTTCATTACTCTTCCAGTTCGTCAATTATTATGATATATCATGCCTTTTTATGAATAATTTAGGATAAATGTTCAGAGAATATCTATGGTCTTTTTGTTGTCTTTCTAGATGTTATTTGTCACACCAAAGATCCCAAGCATGAAGTACACAGGAGCAGTTAAGGGCATGTTGTCACAACGAGTGATGTTGTTACACCTTGCCGTTACAGATCCACTCGCAACTACTATTACACCTTACTATTACAGATACACCGGCAACTGCTGTTACACCCTATTGTTACAAACCCACTGGTAATCTGTTAATACAGTTGTACCATTGACTGGATCCCATCAATACCTGCTGATGATCTGTTCTTTAGTTATCATACTAAAACTGTGGTTTTATTGTGATAGCTGTAGAAGTTGTTTAACATTGTAGTTTTTGGGTAATAGCATTGTGAGGGTCCTATAAATATAGGATTCATAATTTTGAATTGAATTTTGATAGTCTTGTAAAATATGTACATACCTCGCTTTTTGGAAGTTATTTTCCCATATTTTGAAAAAAATAAAAAATAAAAATAAAAAAGAGGGTAAAAAGTCCTAAAAGAAAAATCAAAGGACTTAAAAATATAGACTCCAAAAGAAAAAAGATGAAAATAAAACATGAAAGTGTTCAAGTCCAAAAGCCACTACCTTTTGCAAATGATTATGGCAGAGTGTAGATAAATGCCATAATCCATGATGAGTTAAAATATTTAAACTTGACTTGTCATGTTTTCAATTTCCATGTTTTAGGTAGTGAAGAAAGATTGGTCAGACAATTTAATCATGAATAATAAGTAGATAGGTAGAGAATAATGAGGAGCTCATAAGTTCAATCTAAGCCCTCGGATGAAATAAGGTAGAACTAGATAGTTTTATGCTTTCAAAAGAGTAAAATATTTCAAGGTAGAAAAGTTAAATGCACCTTCTAAAAAGAAGAAAAAAATGTTAGAGTGATGTTGGGTAGGTAGAAAGAAGTGGGAAAAAGCAGGTAATATTCATCACCGGGAAGAAATCACAAATTTCCCTTCCCCTGTAAGTATTCAGTATTCTACACTACCATTAAAAAAGGCTCAAAGCATTTCTCTGACTTTTGTTGGGACCGGACCCAAGGCTCGATGACTGGATAGTGGAAAATGTTGAATTCTTATGATAAAATCCCCTTTGCCATCATTTATCCCTCATTCATACATTTAATTCACCTTCATAAGTAAATAATCCTTCTTACTTAAAGAAACCCAAAATCCCATTTAATTAACTTCCTTCATTCATAAATAATACAAAAACCCCCAAAAAACACTCTATCCTAATTAAATTGGTGAAATGATGAAATAATAAGCTTTTCTTGCTTTTATTCACTTTACTTGGCCATTTAGTGTATTTTTGTGTATTCCATCTCCCCTTGTCATATTAATTTTTAACTTATGCTATTAATTCCGTAAAAAAATACCTTATCCTATCTATATAATTCCCTTTATCTAAAATACCCCCTAAAACCCACTATTATAAAGTTTTTAGACCAAAGTTATTGTCCACATGCTAAATTAAAAACCCAAATAATACTCCCTTTGGTCTAAAACTAACCTTAATTAAATACCCCACCCCCTATGGTTATTAGACCCTTCAACAAGTCTAAAAAATATATAATAAAATAAATAATATGGCTTTCCATGCATATCCTATGTATTTGGAAAATGCAAAAATATTGCCCCGCTCACCACATTTTTATCCGAAGTGATAAAAAGAAATTAAAGTATTTTTTAAAGGTTCAACCCCCGTGCCTTTGAAAAACACTGAACAACCTTTTCCTCACATCATCTTTTAACTCGAGGTGCTATCACGATTAATACTAAGGTTTATTTTCATTTGAAATCAAAATTTCCCTGGTATCCTATCCCCGTTATGTAAAGCCCCAAGTTTTACATAAGCTAAACCATAATTAGCCATATAACCCCGCCTCATGTGCCTCTGACCATATATGTAAAACTATTATATATATAAAATAACCATCATTTAACCGTACTTATATCCACCATTATATTGAAACCTTGGTTAAAAAATAATATTTTATAAAGGTTTTAAAACTTCAAACCCCCGCTTATATATTTAAACCTCGGTCCCATCATATTTTAGATTGCACCTTCCCAAGTAAATCAAGACCATTCACTCCTTTTCCGTAGATCCAACGGCGCAAGATTGATATTGCGTTCACAAACTAATCGTCTGTTCAAAGCCCAAATGGACTCGAAATGGGGCGTTTTATCAATTCTGCCTCCTGTGAGGTGGCATCCTCTCATAGGATCACATTCGTTTCAATAAAAAAAACTTACCGCCTAAACTCAATGCGAAAATCATCTTCGGGTTTTTCATTTTAAACTAAAACCACTCCTGCAATTTGATAAGACATGAATTTAATGCATTATATGGTGATTCATATCAAATGTTAAAACCTTTCATATATCATTTTTGATGTTTATTTTCGCTTTTGAAACTGTTAAAAAGCTCCACTCGATTGTGTAAGAACCCTTTGCTCAAATTTTTGACTTATACAAAGAGAAAATAAAGTTTGACCATAGATTCCCCATTGAAGACCAGTAAAGCCATTCACTACACCAACAATCTAGACCAGTCCTCAGAATAAACCAATATCTTCTCAAGAACCCTTCAAGCAACTAAATACCTGCGTTTAAAGGTATTTATCGACAGTTAAAAACCTACAATTTCAAGTTTAGAACACGAATGATTAAAGCAGGCCTGTAATTAAGGTTTTTTCCTAACCAATTTGCCTAGAAAAAGCCCAAAAAAGAGGCCCAACCTTAGTCAATTTTTCTCAGAAAATTTCGAGTCTGGGAAAACCAATTTTTAAGCCAATCTTCTCAATTCATAACCTTTGAAGATCAATTTCGAAGACAGAAAAGGGTTTAAATCTTAAAGATATCCTTAAAACCCCTTTTGCAGTCAATCTATTTAGGAAACCCTCGTTTTTTGTCTTATTCCAGTTTATATCCTGGGACAAAGAAAAAGAAACTCTTGCAAAAAATTTAAGCTTGCAGTAGTTATTCCAAAATGACCAAAAATCAGATCACAACCAGACCTGGAGGTTCTAAACCAACCAAGCCTGGAGGATTCAAACCTCCGAAATTTGTAACACCTAAAGTTGTTAAATCTACTCCAGTCTTCACTTCCAAATCCACTGAATCAGTAAATCCTCCCCAGCCACCTGTAGCTACTAAAAAAACCCTTCCATTGACTGATATGGACTACAAGATTGTTGATCCAGTGGTAGAATTTAACCTTTTAGAAGTACATCATTGTTGATCCTCAATAAGTCCCCTATCTATAGAAGCTTTGACCCAGTTTCACTTAGGCCTGGATTTCCCCAAGAAGTTTATGATATTTCAAAACTTTTTGCCTTCCCATGTTGACATTCATAAGTTGAACCCTCCTTATTCCACTGCCAAATTTCGTGAAAGGTCTGGACATATTATCTCAATGCTATCTTTTATATTGGGATACTTTACAGATGGATTCACTGATGAATCCATTCTTGGTTTTCTATCCACCTTATCTCCAGGCCAACCTCCAATAATAATTTTTTATTATGCCAGATTCATAGTAGACAGTATTCATCATCAGCTAAGAAAACTACCCACTGAAGGGGTTTTCAGATACTAATCTTACTTGTTTCACTTATTTTTATTCTTCCAAGCTGTTAATTTTCCAATTGCATTGCAAAATATGGACTTGGAGGGTAAGCCTTTATCCATTATCTTCTAGACTTCCTTGCTCAGGAAAGAGGGTAGTGAGTTCACCTACACATATTTTTTAGACCTCTTTCTACATCCAACAATGAACATTTTGTACAAAGCAGAGCAGCCCAGAGTTAATGAAGAAATGAAAATAATCTTCCAACTATCAGAACATAATATAATGGGAGACTAATTTCTTTATGAAAAGCATACAGAGATAAGAATTTTTGGATCCAACGTATTACCTTATAAGTTGCCAAAATATATGAGCATGAGAATTTTAGCATTGGAATATTTAAGACAAATTCTCAGTTCTGACACTATTAACTTCTTAGCTACCAGGAAAAAGACTCAATTCAAGCTAAAGAGTCAGATTGGTCCTTTCATCATAAACAACAGAGAGGCAGAAAAATAAATCACAAAGAGACTAGCAGATATAAATTTCAAGAAAGTTTTCCATGGAAATATGATCCTCAAGGGATCTTGAGCAATTTAAGGGTAAAATGTAAACCAACACCCTTCATACATGAGCTGAAACCAGAGATTGAGAATTTTTCCAATGAGGAAGAATGGGTAGAGAACACACTGACAGATACAACTACTAATACACAGATAGCAGGAAAAATGGTTACAACAAGCCCTTGAAGTTATAAAGCAGCCAAAGACTTCAGTCAAAAGAGGCAGCAAAGAAGGAGCATACACAGCAGAAACATCTTCAAAAACTAAATTCAAACTAATTTATAATAAAAGGCTTAAATTCAGTTCAATTGGGAAATAAAAGGTAATTGGCAGTGAAGATACAAATGAGCCAGAGGTAAATAATGATGAAGCTATAGTGATAATCAATGAAACTCTTCCAGATATTGAAAAATATCAGACAACAGGTAAAAATGATACTCAAATGATTGAAAAGCCAAAAAATATGGAGGCCTCTTCCTCACAAACATCTGAGGAAAAGGATTTAGATATCAAAGAGAAATATAAGAAGATAAAGCAGAAGAATGAGGAAACTAAATCAGAGATATATTCTCAATTCCTAAAAAAAAAACCTTAGAATAAAAATAGGCTACTAACAACCTTTGATTATTCTACAAACAAGATAATTATGTCATTTTTTCAACCAACTACTTCAGCACCAAAGAAAGTGGCAGATTATAAAAAGGTGTACTTTGAAGTAGACACTGAAAATTTTCATGAGGTGGACCAAATTGAATTTCATAGACATAGCTCTAAAATGTTATATTCCCCAGTGATGACAAAAGAAATGAGTGCTACCAAGTTTCAGAATACTATTATTAATATGCAAGATCAAATGAAGTTAGACAAGGGATATTTATATGCAAAGGACCTAAGGATTAAATCCTTAGATGATTTAGTTTTACAGGTGGAATCTGATCCCTCAAATATTAAAGCAGCAGAGTTGTTGGTTAAGAAAAAGAATGATGATATTGCAGCTTTGAGGAAAAATCTTAAGCTTCCTCAAAGTGAGCATCTAAAAACCAAAGAAATCCTTCAAGAGAAAAGTGAAAAAGAAGAGATGATGAAGCTCATCCTCAAATTAACTGCTCAGATCAAATAAATGGAATCCCAAATGGACCAGCTTGTTCAAGAGAAGGAAAATGTGAAAGAAACTAAAACTCCTATCATTCCTTCAGTTATACCAGTGATTACCACAACAGTGGCTTCCACATTAGGAGAAAAACTACCACCAAAAGAACCACTGGCAACTGCAGTGCCAATGAGTTCAATTACTACTTCAGCCATAATTTCTTCGACAACACAGGTTCAACAAACAAATGGAGTAGGTCATATTTTAAGAGCTATGGAGGAATTGTCTTTGAAAAATAATGAAATCAACAACCTAAAGAATATGATTGATAATATTGAAGCCATAAATAAGTTAGCTTTGATAAATGCTAAAACTCATGGACATAAGGAAATTAGACTTGGAAAACAAATCAAGGGCTTAAAAAAAGAGCTAACTTTCACTGAGAAAATTTTGTTTGTTAAAAATCATCTATGGAAAAACATAATTGAAGCCATTCACACTCAATGGCCTTCAATTCAGGTTATATATGAGTAGAGAAACTTATTATTCGCATCTCAAGCAGAGATTCAAAAGACCGAGGATGAGTTAACTGATAAGCCAACTCAAGCTTTAAAACTCATCACATTCTTGAACAACAAGAATAGAGAAGAATTGGAGGAATTACAGGTATTAATAGAACATAAACAATTTTAAAAATTAAAAAGGTCGTAACCAAGAAAAATTTGATGAACTAGCTAGAATAAAAATGTGAATCAATGAACATTTCCATAACAAAGTTTATGGTAAAATACACAAACTTAAGACAGAGGGGTTTTCCAGACATCCATGTTTTTAATGAAAACCTGATGCACCAGAAGGATTATGATAGAAAGATCAGGGAATTTTCCAAGGAGCAAGTCAGCAAACCATTACCATAGGGCACTCCCACATGAAAAGTCCTCCATTAGCACTTTGAAGATTTGTTCTTTCTACAACATGAGATTAAACATCTCTTTGTTTTTAAGCCCACTTTTTCTAAATACATGGAGGCTAATGAGAATTTTAGAAAGCTAAAGAATGTCAAAATTCCCAATGAAGAACAATGGAAAAAATTTACAGATTTAATGTAACAATGAGAGGTAAAACGGTGAAGAAAATTACCTTGAAAAACAGTCAAAAGGAAACAGTGAAATAAAAGGACAATCTATTGATTTTTACTGCAGAATGATATATTTTTACAGCAGTAAACAGTGGAAATATCAGTCAAAAGTGTATCAGCATTAAAAAATAGTGTTAAAGAGTATCAGATGAAAGAGTATCAGCTAAAGCAACTCAAATGAAGATATTTTATAGCAGCCAGCAAAGCAGGACAGCTAATCACCAAAAGCTCCTTGATTAGATAACGTAGTTCTATTTATTTTGGATAAGAGGACAACTTGCTGATTTGTTAAGCAATTGTCCCTCTTATTTTGTAAAGATATTTTCGATTTCCTAAAGATATTTCTAGATGTCTCCTAGGATATTTGTAACTAAATTTTGTATAAATAGTTCTACATTAGAAGTTTCAGTGTGGAATAAAATTGTTGGACTTACTATAGTATTTTTGCTGAACATTGGAGGCTATTGTGTGTTGATTTCGAAGTAGCATACTATAAAAAGCTAAA
>CM076572.1:1024503403-1024680658 GCA_034641835.2 Pinus albicaulis
TGAATCTCGCCTTTCCTCTTGGACATTCCGAGCTCTAAACCTGGCTAGTAGACTAGTCCTCATCAAAGCCGTTTTGCAATCTATGCCCCTATACCTCTTTTCTGTGCTCGCAGCTCCTAAATGGGTGCTCAATCACATCAAGAACCTGCAACGTCGCTTCCTTTGGGGCTCCACCACTCACTCTCGGAAATGGGCGCTAGTCAACTGGAACACTGTTTGTACTCCCAAAGAAGCAGGTGGGCTCGGTCTCAAAAATCCCCTACACAGCAATGAAGTCATGGGGGCTAGACTCTGGTGGAATTGGCTTTCGAGCCCTCACACTGCTTGGGCCAAATTATGGGCTGCTAAATATGCCAACAACAGACCACCGGATGACTTCATTAGACTCAAACCAACGATGGCTGGATCTCTCATCTGGAATGCTGCCAAAAACATTATGCTCTTATTCAACAACATAGTTTTTGGGAAGTCCGGAATGGTCAAAATGCCTGATTCTGGGTGGACTCTTGGCAACAGAAGCCGAAGCTCACTGATTTACTAAATCTTCCCAATGCTGAGAGATATAATGGGCCTGAAGAATTGAAAGTAGGCCAATGCTGGTTAACCAACTCCAACAATGACTACCGGCTGTGGAAACATCCGTCTCTTCTCCACCCTACCACTCCAAGCAGCTATTGGGAAGATCTCCAAGCAGAACTTCAACATTGAAAAATCCGCATTTCGACCGATCCTGATATCCTCCGCTGGGGATACTCGCCAAAGGGCATTTTTACCACTAAAGAAGCCTTCAGCTTAATGCATTCGATTCCTCTCCCTAAAGATAAACTCTGGCAATTTCTCTGGGCTAAAGGGACGTGGCCTAAAGTTTATACTTTTCTTTGGCTCCTTAGTCACAACAAAATTCTTACTTGGGACAATCTCCTCAAACGTGGTTTCTATGGTCCTTCTCAATGTCCAAACTTTCAGCAGAACAATGAAACCATTCAGCACCTCATGTTGACCTATCAGTTAGCCAACCAGCTCTGGAACAAAATCTGCTTTCGAAGTCAGCAAAGCAAACCTCAAGGAAACATCTCCAGCATTCTACGTCATTGGCCCAAATGCCCTTACAATAGCTCCATTCTTAACTCTCTTTGGCAAATCATTCCTGGTCTCTTATTTTGGGTGCTCTGGAAAGAAAGAAACAAAAGAGTCTTCAAGCACCAAACCACTCCTTTAGAAATCATCTGGCGTAATTTCCACAGCAATCTCCAAGAGTCTCTCTCTCTTCAATCTTGGCAAGCAGAGGATCTTCCAAACCTCCCTAACGAGCTCAGTATATGGCAAAATTGGCAATTCAACATCACCATCGCTTCCAAAATCAACAAGCAGAACCCTCCCGAATCCCTCTCCTGGATTCCTCCTCCTCCAGGGATTATCAAATTGAACTTTGACGGAGCTTCTAAAGGGAATCCCGGTCCTGCGGGATTTGGTGGTATCTTCAGAAACTCCCAAGGCGACATCAAGGCTATCTATTATGGATCCATCGGATGGGACACCAACAACTCTGCTGAGCTGGAAGGTCTTTGGCAAGGGCTCAACTTAGCTCGTATCTACAACCTCTTGCCCATCATTGTGGAAGGTGATTCTCAAATTCTGATCAGCATGGTAAACAAGTTGCTCCAAGGCACCAGCATGGCCAAGGTTGTTACCAGCTGGCGTCTAGCTTCCAGAATAGACAAGATCAGCAACTGGATACAGGACAATCAGGAAATCTCCTTTTCCCACACCAAGCGGGATGGCAACAAGGTTGCGGATTTCCTTGCTAATCTAGGAGTTGATTGTCTGGACACTCTCAAGCACGGCACTATCTAGATCATCAATGACAAAAACTCAATTCAGAACTGCATCAGTTTGGTGCAAAAGGATCAGACCCCTCCGGATGCGGATGGTTAGGCGCGCGCAGAGGCCAACAGGCCCGGTTATGATCCCAAAGCATTACACTCGGGGTGGCCACATGGCCCCCCATGGAATCTTAAATGCTATGTTCATTACCCATCTGTGATGGGCATTTATATCTGATCGCCGCCACCTCCTGTGCATTGGTCAGTGCACTCGCTATCAAATGGCACATAACAGGTCGAATTCTCCAGATTGCTTCATCGATGGCCACCGTCCTCTGTCGCCTTTGAGCTCGCTCTGCCCGGGAGGCTCTGCTACAGGTGGAGAGAGAACTACCACAGGCCGACGGTGCGCGTTGTATTCCTGCTTGGAAACCGTTCCAGGCTTCCATTATACCCACAGTAATTTTTGTCCGATTCATTTCAATTCTCAAGCTCTTCCTGTTTTTGTTGATAATTCTACTCCTATAATTGCTGCTCCCTCCAGAGTTTGGGTGGATTCTCCTGAGCTTTTCATCATGCCCAGACTTAGGCAGCGTATGGCTTACAGAAGGGGAGCTTCTTGGGGCAGATCCCTGGGCGAGCGCCCTCCCCACAGCCCCAATGTCAATTTCCCTTTGGAGCCTCCTGCAAGGCGTACTGTTCATAATTTCTCAGACCCTCCTGGTCCTTTCCCTGACTTCCATGCTACGGCGCCTCCTCGTTCTGCCCCTCCGCCCCTTGTTCCTCCTTCGTTCACGCCCCAGCCTCACATGGCTGCCTCCACTCCTTCTCCGGGCAGTAGATTCCTCAGACAATCCACGCAACATAGTGAGTTGCGCTTCGACCTTGCGTTTGACCACCCCATCACTGTTTTCTTAACTGTTACGTTGAGCGAAGAACTCCCCTTCCCTCCTGCCTCGCACCCTAGTCACTTACAGATTCCTACTGCTCCCGCCTTTGTTCCTCCTCCTGCCCCGGAACCTGCTCCTTTCATCCCTTTCTTCGGCGCTCCTACTGTTCCCAGCCCTTCCTCCTCGGGACTTTTCAATTTGCAGATGGATGCAGGACTGATTGAAGAAGAAGAGAACAAGACTGATGAAGGGGACCTAGACAACCAGTATGGCTGCAGAATTGTGGAGGAGCGTACTGCTGCAGATTAAATGCTCTCTCACTTCCATGACAAGTTTCCTGTATGAACTCTGTCTTAAAATTTTTGCTAGATCTAGTGTTTCAATGGCTGCTCATAGCAGATATAGCTGCATGTATTTTTTGTACCTTTCTAGCTCTCTCATGCTCAGAACAGTTAACTCTTCGCCGGTTTCCCAGATACTGGGCGGTGTAATTACTTACAATAGAACTGGTTTCCCGTTTATGGGCAGTTCCATAGCTAGACTGATAGTAGCAATCAAGCCCGGTCTCAGGCTTCTTCAGCTGAGCCGTGGCAGTTTTGTAACTTTATGTTCATAATAGAAATAGCGCAATTTAGCAAAAAAAAACAGTGTGTGTTCCTCTCGAATCTACAACTCTGTAGTAACTCCCTAGGGGAACTCATGCAATTTTTTCAAAGCAATCGCAATAAGGTTGGGCCTTGTGTTCTACCAATGTGACACCTGCACTAGTTTCTCAGTAGTGTTGAAACATAAGGTACCTGTAGGTATCATCACCATATGGGTATAATTTGTAATCACCAGCTCTTGCTCTGTTTTACATGCAGCTAGTGGTGCCTCACTTGCTTGAGTCATGCTAGCTTGAAGCTCGCTCTCTTGACTCATGCTCGGTTGCACTACGCTCATCTCAACTTGTAAATAGTTGAGGCCTTGGTGGAGCTCGACCAATACCTTCTTGTACTAGTCCTCAATGTTTCGCCACAAATGTTTAGTGACTTGTTGAACAGTGTCGCCAATTTCATTGAAGACCCCCTCACTAAGGACCAATGCTTCTCGGCCAATGAATCGATTTGGCTGCACCTTATTCCACATGCCCCCACCTTTTTTCTATGCTATCTTCATAATGTAAGGGGAGGGGGGGTCTTTTGGATCCATAAAGGTGTCATCACCACCTTTATCATCACCCCCTCCTATCTTTGGAGCATCCTTCTCTATTTCCCACTCATCTTCTTTTTCAAACTCCTTAGCAGTCATGAAGGTGACATGCTTAGGCTACTTCTTTGTGTCCCTTTTTCCTGTATGTGTAATAGTCTTTGTGCTTCTCTTTTATTCCTTCTCTATCTCCATGCCTTCAGTTGGCGGAGTTAGCCAATCACTTGGCCATGCACTTACTATTCACAAAACATCATCCACTGTCACTAGGTATGACAACTCGTACCAGACCTCAGAAAGGTTCTTCTTTGCTGACATGTTCACGTGTTGGAAATATTCTTTCAATTCTGTCACCGAAAAATGTTTTTCAAAAATAATTAGGGATAGCTAGGGCTTCTAGTTGATCACTGTGCATAGACTCATCTCAAACCCAACCAAAAATATTTTTTTTCCCATCATCTGAGATAGCTCCTTTGAATTCCATAATGACACATACCTCATTGCCTCGCATAGCTTCAGGTCTGTAGTGGGTAACCGCGACTAGTCGGGCTCCTTCCAGGCCATCAACACAATTAGGATAAAGCTCCACATGTAGTGGAACTGCTTTCCCTCCTCCCATGCCTCTATGAAATTATCTAAAAACTATTTGCACAAGTATCCAACCCAATTGTATATGACACATTTGCTGCAATGAGGAGCGCAAGACACCACCGGCACTAAAGCCTCCCCTATGTGGCACTTTCACATGATCTTGCTAGCTAAAATATGGGTGGAAATGTGCACTGACCTGTCCTTGATGGAGCTGATAGGGTAACCCATTATTCCCTTCATCAGTCCATAATCCTGATTCACCTTATTAGCTAGTGTATTATCCTGACCTTTTCCTAAAAAATCTTCAGCAAGGTCCAAGCCAAGATAAGGGAGTGACATGATCATTCGGATCATCATCGCATCAATGTCAATTATTTCTCCCAACCATAGAGAATATTGGTGCATTCGGGCCAGTATTTGGCACACACAGATTATGTTAATAATGTTGCACCCAAAGTGCGGAACATATAACATGTTCAACAACCCTGCATTCTAAATTTCAGCTACTCATATCATTGGCTCTAGTCTTGTTACTCCAGTAGCTTCATAGTATATAGAGCACATATACAATATTGGCTTTAATTGGGGGTATTTTCTATGGTTGTTTAAATCCCAATCTTCTATGTGTAGTTGTGGCACTTATCCCCTTAAATCTCCCTCAATCGGTACTTCTTCAGTAAGAAAAGGTGTAAAAATATTGTATTTTACTACATCTACATCCTTCATGGGCTTAGCTACTATCGATTTCCATGTAAGAATATATGGGGGAAAAATAGAGATAGTTTATGTTATCACTCCACCAGATCTCTGAGGCTGAGAAGATACTAGAAAAGGTAACCAGAGAACAATATTTTTCCAAGTAGCTAGCCCTACTAGGCAGGAAAGGGCTCTCTCCACAACATCACAACCAAGATGATTGGATAAAAATGATTTTAGACTAGTTATAGTAGCACTAGCGGTTTGAGTGAATTTGAGGTGTTGGATGGGGAATAGATTAGAGAAAAAATAGGTCAGGGAAAACAAGGATCAGAATTGTAGTGATATGATGGGGAAAGGTAGGTAAGTATCTTAACACATTAGGGTATTTTATTGAGTGGTTTAGAATGCTATGGTTTGATAAAATATCATAAGAGATATGAATTGTTTTCTACGAGAAGAATATGAAATAAACTATAACTATTCCTCGAAACAGAGAATAAGCTTAACGAATTATGTCTTTCAGACTTAGGAAACAATTACATTGAGAAATGGAATGAATATGAAATCGCAATAAATTCACACATTTGCAAAACGTAAGAAGAAACAATGTAAAATCACTTTACCACAAGAATTCCATCAAAATAGATGCAACTCAGTCTATTACTTCTTACCAAAAATCTGATTACAATAATCTTCAATGATCAAATTCTACAACATCCAATCATTGCAATGAGAAATAAAATGAAAGATATAGGCCAAAAAATACTTCTTCCAATCTCAGTGGTCGAATCCATAACTTGTGGAGCTGATCCACTAATTTCTCAAATGGAATCCTAGTGATTTGGGAAGTTAGCCAACTCATCCCTATCATTCATGAAACTGATTCATTTTGACCAGAATTACCTATTTACATGATGTGTCTACCCCTAGTAACTATTTAAGACATAATTAAATTTACATTTCATAATTACAAAAGTAAAAATCCACTGAGCTCATCCATCAATTGATAAAACTAGAAAAGATTGGAAAAATCAATCAACTGCAGAAAGTACAACATGCTTGGAAAAAGCGCAACGTGCCTCAGAAAAAGCGCAGTGTGCCTAGGGAAGAAACATAATGTGGAGCTTGTAGACCAATTTTGGAGGCCTTCCCAAACTCCACATTGATCTCATGATATCACGTTGGAAATATATCTCTGTCTACTACACAACAGAATCCTCAAGCACTTAAAATGATCAATTATAGCCCCTCAAATGTGAATTCTCCCAAGACTAGCAAAAAAGAGTAGCATGTCCCAAGGAAAATGCGGATCATGAAGTTGCGGGTCACCTTTGGAAGATTTCCTGAACTCGAAATTGATCTTTTGATAGCGCATTGGAAATACGCATTGGTCCAGTTATCATTTGACTCATCAATAAAGTCATTTAAACAATCCATTAAGAAGAAAAGTGGATTTTCCAAAGACTACTCCAGAAGTGAAAAAACTCTCTTGTAGCAACTATATCTTTGACATTTATCCATAACCATAAAAATTGTGTGAAAATTGAATGATTTTTTCTTCCTTGGTCTATTATTAACAAAAATATCTTCCATTTTTGTGAAATTGATCACCATTTGGTCATAAACATACTTTGAAGCAAAATTGGCCCTATGTGTGGCGAATGATTTTTCCTTCGAATGAATTATTGAAAAATGATGGAGACATGATGTTTATGAGCTACAATCACCTCATAATTTCGAATATGACCTCCCTTATGCCTCCTCTACTTAGATGTCTCTGATTCCATAGGACACCCTAGCTCAGTGGGAGAGAAAATTAGGGTTTAGTGCAGGTAAAAGAGGGGATTTGGGAAATTTATAATAATGAAGGTAAATAAAGGGGATAGGGGGCTTCTAAATTCTTAGGAAACATTTTGGAGGGAGGGATGGATGTTAGGAAGTAGGGGAAAGTTGAATTTCAAGGATTGAGTGAGGGGAAAGGGTCCAAAAGGGAAAAACACAAGCCTCATTTCGAAAAGTGTCAAATTGTAGCAATAGGCTAGGGCTTGTGGAAAAATGATGATTTTGAGGGATAGGAGTGATTGGAAGTGTTTAGGAAGGTATATTAAGGATAGGGTAAGGTGTAATAGCATCAAGATACAAGTTTTGTTGATGATTTAACGATGGAAGGCATGGAACCAAGAAAAATTCCATCAAAACCCTGGGAGAGGGAAATGAGCTTTCCAAACACAAATAAGAGACAAATATCGTAAAAACAGAGCTAATTACTTGGAAATGATTTTTTGGAACCTGAAATTGTTGAAGAAACCTTTTGCAATTATGATTCTAGCACCCATGGGAAAACACAACTCCCTTTGGCAAAAGCGCAACACAAGAGGAAAACTTGTCTTTTGATGGCATGAAATGGCCTTTGCGAGAGTGGGAGTGAGTTTTTTGGTAGTGATATGTCTCTTGAATGTGGAAGGAGAAAATGAAATTTAGTTTTATTTTTTTGTAGCTCTGAAAATCAATTTTCCCCTTTGGTGGTATATTGGACCCACCATGTACTTTTCAATCCTTAAAATTTAGTTGCATATATTACATCATAATTAAGATAAAAACATTCTTTTAAAACCTTAGTTGAAAACCTTTGAATATTGCTAATCATTAAATAGATGAATTTGATGGTGAAGTGAGCAATTTTCATGATCTCGATGCTATGACCTAATGATGAAAAAACATGGAAGAATGAGCTAAATGATGACCATGAAGACTATGGGATTCTTTAAAAAATGAATGAACTGAACATGATGATATCCATTGACCATGGAGGTGAAAGGAGTAGTAATGACCTAAATTCCCTAATCAGTGATATCTTTTATTTTATTTTGAAGACCTTAAGAAATGAAAATTTTTTAACTCAAGACCTCTAACAAAACCTTGTAAGAGCACATTTGATCACTGGTGGAAGGCTGTAATGACTGACAATAATAGGTTCCTCTTATTCAACATCAATGTATTATGTTCCTTTAGGAAAGTCTTATTCCACTTCCGACTCCTCTGCCTCGACGACCTGCTTTTTTCTTTCTTCCATTGTCTTATACTCTTGTTCCTTTGGAATTTCATTCCTGAGTCATGTTCTAAGTACTGGCTTCTTCAGCTTTTTATAAGGCACTTCTCCGGTCTATTTCTTGGGCGATCTTGGCCCTACGATAGATGCAGGTGGCGTAGCTTTCACGGTGAGTATTAGAACTTTCTATATTTTGTGTCAGAGCCTTGATTTGATTAATTATTCTTGAAATACTTCCAAACTGTAATCCGACGTGAAATTATTCACTCGGTGAGAACTCGGGAAAAAAATCTCAATTCTAAAGCTCACATTACATAGTGTTTGAATGTGGAGCGAGATGCCTGATTTATAGAAAAATTCAAATTCAAACTCCATGATATCCTTTAGATACACTTCATAAATGATGATATGGAGGCAGATCGGCCTAGATATTCCCATTAAATACATCCCCCTCACTCCTTTTAACGGCCAAGTCACTATCAAATCAGCTTTTCTGGCTCCAATGGTCATATTTTGGGTGCGCTTCGTTAGACCCACATCTGTAGCATAGTCCTACTTTCTTCAACGTGGTTCCCTCCATATTCAACATGGCCTTGTATCTCGTGCAATGATTCTACTTCAATGAAGCCTTCCTTTGAAAAATTTGTTTATATTCCCATTCTCGCTTTCAACTATGTGGAGCATTAAAACTCTTCTATGACCAAATATTCAATCTGAACCCCCAATGGAAGATTCATCCCTATATATCTTCAATTGTCTACCATTGATATGTCTAGGAAAAAACTCACCATTCAACTTCTCAAGTTGAACTGCGGCCACCTCCAAGATATGACTGATAAGATAAGGTCGCAACCAATGCATTTTTAGCTTCCCCAGGATCTTCATGACCATGCTGTCATATAAAAGAAAAAAGTACGCATTCTTAAAAATATTCTTCTTAATAAGCCTATCAATCTAGGGTTTTCCCCTCTCCTTTTTGACCTATTGGTGAATCCCAACAATGAACCTAGCTTCCTCTAGTGCAAGCAATTACTCCAATCTATCCTCCATAATATTTTTTTCCACCATATTTGTAACTGCTGCAATTATGATACTAGGCATGATGTACTCCATCAACATGACTACTTCCTACCCTCCAAAATTCTCCAACACATCATTAGTCTGATGTTGAAAACAAATCATGGATGCATGCATTGTTCAAATTTCTAAGACCGACACAAATCCTTATTTCTACTTTGGTTTTCTTCTGTTGGACCACCATAGGGCTGACCCACTTGGACTCCTTTACTGGTTCAATAATTTAAGCAACGAGCATATTGTCGAGCTCTTCCCTTGATTTCTCTTTATATTTTGGTTTCAGCCGATATTAGTGTCTCTTGACTGGATTCACATCAGGCTTCAAAGTGATGTGCATAACTCCTGAATATCCTATAATGTCTTTTTTCTCACAAAAATTTGTCGAGAATAGATCATGGTACTAATGGAAAAATTTAGTGACCTTGCTCAACGTGTCATCATACCAATAATCCCCAATATTCGATAACTTCGGCTCCACTTCTGAGCCTATGTTGAATTTTTGAGTTCTTAGAGGTTGTGATGTGTCTGATATCTCTACTTCAGGATTTGCAACCTCATGTTGTCCTTCTGATTCAGGAATTTTTACATTGTGTGGAGCCTCCTCACCTTCTTCCGCAGTCAGGTTGTAATATTATCATACTTGTTCCAACTATGCATCCAAGTCAGGTTGTACCGAAGTCATTTTCTTAGTGGTTATTCATAATATTCATGTTTTGACTCCGTGAAGAGAATCATTAATATAATCCTAACCATATGTGAAATTATAAGTCAATAATAAACCTTCCATCATCTCAAACCAACTTTTTTTTCCATGGCGCAACACGGTTCCAACATACCACTGCTGAGGTACCTTATCCAAGGTATGAATGAATATATGTGCCCATTCAAGTCTGGGTTCATCGCCCTAGTTTGTAGTCCAATGAGAAAAATTCTCATGATGAATGTCCATACCATTGTATGTCCCCATGATCTTAGATTTTACATTACCAAACCAGAGCCTCATCAATTTGAAATATTCCTTCCATCCTCCTAGCATTCTCTGTGTGTTCCCCACTATATGGTCGAGGTGGACCTCAAAGAAAATTCCAAAGTTTCACATCACTACTCACTAGGCACCTTTTATTCAAATTCATCGAGAAATAAATCAACATCTCTAGTTCTATTATATAATGGAAAGTCACATACCTCTCATGTGATGCAACGAAGTGATTTGGTGACTCTGTTGCACTTCTTAGTGGAAACATCATGTAATTGGTTCTTCCATTTCTTTAATTCTTCATCGGAGTCTGAAACACAAGAAATGTCATACTCCCATCTTATCCTTCCATCAGCAGTAGGGTTGATCCAATATTCATCTTGTGCAGTGATATTATAGATATTATCAATATCATCATATGCATTCTACACTAGTTCTGAATATTGTGCACATTCATAGGAGTCTTAAGGCACAACAACACTTGTACCATTCTTCATGAATACTATCCGTCAATTTTTCAAGTTGATTATGGAATCCATATCATAAGCCCAATAAAATCCAAGAAAAGCCTAGTACATATTGATATCATCAACAATTTTAATGACTTCAAATTCCAACAATACACTTGCACCATCAATATATACACTAATTCCATGCAATTGACCCATTGGAATAATCGTCTGCTGATTTTCCATTCTTAACTAGATCAGTGACCATTGCAGCTTTGGTCTCCACATCCATTCCCGTGTCTATTTTGGGAAAACATTGGCATATGACCAAAGATCAAGGATGACATGATCCATTTCATAATCATCATTATGCGATGTTAACCACATTTCTCTCTTGGTTCTTTTCTTATTTTTGTAGACCTTATGCATTGCACGTTGTTTTGGTTGTTGGTATTCTTTACAAGAGCAATTAATGTCGAAGCTCCAACACTCATAAAATTCTTCTTTTCTTACATGAAAGTTTCTCTTTTGCATTGTACATCGAACCCATTATTATTTTCTCTAGCTTTCTAGAACCATGTATCCTTCATACACTTCTTTCCTTCTGCTTTGTCTTCTCTAGTATTTATACCACTTCATGTAAATATGTTGACACTTATATCTACTTCGTGCAGTTCAGATCTCATCATTTGTATGTTTTGGGCAGGCTCATGATTGCGCTCTTCTGATATTTTAGCTAATAATGTCCGAAAATATTTTATTTCATGATAAAATGCATGACACTACCTAGAATATATGGCAACAAGATTCTGACAATCCCTGGTGAAATTTCCAGGCTGACAACAATTATAACATATGATCTGTCTTCGCCCTAGTCCAATGCCTCCTCCTTAGCAACACCCTCAACCTTGGAAACCTTCACACGCTATAGGAAAACCTGGATCTCTGAAACCTTCAATTTCATTTAGTATGCTCTAGGAATCTGCATCATTAAATCGTAGCTTCAATAGCTACTGTCATCATGTCCCATCAAACTATAGAAATTATATAAAAATTCCTTGAACGACGGGACGCACTTTTGCAGTAGATGACAATAGTATGTGGAGTGCTAGCCTGCAACTTCACATAAGCTATCCCAGACATTTGGTACCACATCTGTTCTAGTGCTTGGCCTAAGATTCAACGGACTTGAACCCTAGTGCCCATGTAATCTCTATAAAAATTACATTCATCCTTATGGTGTCCCTCCGCTTTGCACTTTATGCATCAGACTTCTAAGAACTTATCAGTCTGTACCTATTATCCTTCTTCAAATATTTGAGTTCCATATGTAAGATTTCTAGTTGGCTTTAGATCTGTTGAAGCCTTATGTTGGTATCCACTACTCGCAAAGCTTCTATCTTGATCGTAATATACAAGGCTTCTGCTTGGGTTGCGATATTTTGTTGACACAATGGAAACCTAATATGTGGAAATAGCGGTTCTATAAACCATTTGTTGTACTTCTCATCATGGATATAGAAGAGGACTTGAATTAGCAGTGTCTTAAACCTTTGATCTACTTCCCACACAGTTTCAATGAATAATTTGTTGATCTCTTTAATCTCCATAATACATTAAGACTGCGTCTTCAACTTCTTAAATTTAACATTCAGTGCAACCTTTATCTGGGATACGTGGAATTTTGGTTCATTTAGGATTAATTCATATAACAGGATAATTATCCATCCTTTAGTGCCATGACCAACTTTTCTTTATTCATATTCTCATCACTGATGTTTTTCGATCTCCATATTGCTTCTGCAACAAACCAAAACTCCTTGGGAGCATCTGATCCTTTGAAAATAGGCATCTTGGGTAAGTGATCCGTGGAGAATAGGGGAGCTAGAGGAACAGTATAGGCATTAGTTTTTATGAGATTGGAAGTTCATGGAATTCCGGAAAGAACTTGATGATCCTCATATTTTATCGAGGCACTTCTATGGGTAGCAGGTTGGCGTTCTCCTTCTTCATTTTCAGACCCGAACAGTGGACTATAGTTAGACTCAACATAATTATTGGTATATACCCTATATATCTTACCGCGTCCTGTAGTTCTGGTTTTATTTCCTTCGAATATCAATATGATTGCATCTGTAGTAGACCCTTTTCACACAATAACATCTTAATCCAAATATTTAATGAGTTTAAGTACTTACCTCGCAGGTCTTTGAAAAATTTGCGCTTTTCTTTGCTATAGGATAAATATGTATCAAGAACGAGCTCAATAATAAAGCCTCCAAGCACACTATCAATCCAGTAATCAATGGCCCTTGTGATATCATTATGAGTTTCCTTCAATTTCTTTATTAGCTACAGATTCCATGCAGTAGGCCTATTGTTACAATGGGTCATTTTCTCAGCTAGTCTTGATAGCCACTGGTATGACTCAGTTGAAAGCGATGAGAAAAATATCTCATGTTCATTGGCAAAGATATGCTTTTGTAACCACTATACAGAAGATATGCTCATACTTATGTTTTCCAGTGCTACAAATTTACGCTCTTTTAGATCGACCCAATATTGAACTTCTTTCTTAGTTTGAAGCCACAACCATATATCCCTCAATCAAATCCTGGTGCTGACAAAAAAACCATGTGCTAGCTTGATGGGGTCTAGACCTAGGTTAAGATATGGATGCACGAACAAAAAAAACCCACTATTACCATCCCTTTCGACAACAATCTACTACGCAAACCGAA
Organism: Pinus albicaulis; assembly: GCA_034641835.2. Classification (NCBI taxonomy): domain Eukaryota; kingdom Viridiplantae; phylum Streptophyta; class Pinopsida; order Pinales; family Pinaceae; genus Pinus; species Pinus albicaulis. The sequence continues at coordinate 1,024,516,887 of CM076572.1, forward strand.
GTCTCACCGGAGGCAATATTAGGGGATGCTAGAACTAGGTTTCTGCATCCATAGGGACAATGGGGTGTGGATTTAGAGCTTTTCTTCCTTTCAATACTTAACAAAGCTTTGCAGAAAAGCTATTCTAATTAGAGATATGTTGTTCAACACTTCTATTGAAATCTCTTTTCGATTACACAATTTTAATTTATCAAGTATAAAACAACATAAATAACCATAAATATGACCTAGCGATGAAATTATGTATAGAAAAACTTAACTTCACACATATGATATCAAAATAGAATTAAATAAAAAACATAAATGAAAAAATTCATATTTCCCTTCAAAGTATTATATTATTACTCAAATATTCTTGATACAACCATTTCCGCACTACGCACTTAGCTGCATGGATCTGCACATTTAGCTACAAATTTTCCATGGTATTTGCACACTCGGTAGTAGGAGCCTTCTCTTTCCCACAAAAAACAAAATATACACACAAAATAGCTTTGAATCCAAGTGCATTCTATCATTAGTATGAGATATGTTTTTTCTAAGACTATCCTAGTCTCTTATATAGTATTTTATTTTACAATACCATGGTACAAAAACCATGAGTGGAGCTCAATGTATACAAAATTGTCCCATCCCCTTACAAAATAAGGAGCTTTGACCTGCCCCAGAGCCCCTAAGACTCTACTACATTTCCGCATTGCGCGCCCCACTCCTTGATCTATGCATTGTTCCTCAAAATCTTGTATTGAGGGGTACACTGTCCAACGGGCCCCCAAAACAAAAATTTGACTCGTCCCGAGTCACTCTCCAAGTGCGTCCTCGATATTTTCTTTGATGCTGCTCAAGGCATCCTTCAGAGGCAAAAGTTTTTTGGCACATTGCTTTTAAACTTCATGGATTTTTGTCGAAAATGTCTCAGTGGCTAGCCTTGCAATTTTTGTGGCAATATCCTTGTCCGTATGCCACAATCCTTTCAACTTTTTTCTTAATATTTTGGGATTTCTGACTACCTTCAGCTTTGCACAACCTCATTTTGGTTGTGATAAGTTATTTTGTTTTGTAGAGCTCGTCGATATTTTCTTCCAAAAATTTATCCTCTTGGAGATGGGCATACCACTGTACTGGTGCTAAAGTCCTCGTGGTGAAATTAATGTGGTCCATATATTACAATTTATCGGGAAATTCCTATTCAATATTTTCCACTTGAGTGTCCTAATGCAGTGATGCCTAGACATCCATAACATATTCAAATACTCGGGTGCATTCCTAGACACTGGATTCAATTTGTTCATTGGCAACCTTAATCTTTGTTGTGTGTTGCTCCCGAACCTCTAGTCGAGTAGTGGGTGGAAATTGCATTTACAACTCAGTGATATTCGTATGTATCTCATGACACACCTTTTCAACTTTAGGTTTGGAATTCTTGAATTCCATGGTCATCATTTCAACTTTTTCCTTGGGCACTGTTGTAGCATTAATCTACAACTCAAGTACATGGCTGCAAACCTTGGTGATGGTTGTTTCCAATTTTTTTCTCTACACAACTACTTCATCTCACTCCTGTATAGCCTGTTTATTTTCCTCTTCCATCCTCTTCATTTCTTGCTTAACATCCTAGATAATTAATAGTGCACTTTGCTCTTATATCTCCAACTCTTCGGTAACGCCCTAGTGGAACTCATGCAATGTTTTCAAAGGCAGCACAACAAGGTTGAGCCTTTTATTTTTCCAATTTGTCACCTACGCTAGTTCCTCAGTAGTGTCAAAACATAAGGTACCTACAGGTATCGCCATCATGTGGGTATCAGTTGTAATTTCCATCTTTTTCTTTGTTGTACTTGCACAAGCTGAAGCCATGCTCACTTGACTCACACTCTTTTGTACTACTCTCGTTTGAACCTATAATTCCTTGAGGCACTGGTGGATGTTAGCCAATACCTCCTTGTACTGGTCCTCAATTTTTCCACACAAATTTTTAGTGACGTGCCGAACAATGTCGCCAATTTCATCAAAATCCCCCTCATTGAGGACCAATTCTTCTGGGTCATAGGACCGATTTAACTTCACCTTCTTTCACACACCTCCACCCTGTCTTTGTCAACTCATAAAAAAATAAGGGAAAGGGGGGTCTTGTGGATCAATAAATGTGTCGTCACCACTGTTGGGTGCCAATTTTGCACATTTTTCCTACATTTTTTTCCCTATTTTTCCTCATGACCATAACCAATGCGACTATCTTTGCCTCTTTTTCCTATCTTTCTATCCTACCTTGTGATGTTTTACCTTGTTTTCATTACTCTACCATTTCATCAATTATTGTGATATATCTTGCCTTTTTATGACTAATTGAGGATGAATGTTCGGAGAAGATCTATGGTCTTTGTGTTGTCTTTCTAGATGTTATTTGTCACACCAAAGATCCTGAGCACGAAGTACACCAGAGCAGTTAAGGGAATAATGTTACATCGAGCGATGTTGTTACACCTTGCTGTTACAGATCCACCGGCAACTGCTGTTACACCTTGTTGTTACAGATTCGAAGACAGTTGCTGTTACACCCTATTGTTATAGTCCTGCTAGAAAAACGTTGATACAGTTGTACCATTGACCAGATCCCATCAACATCTGCTGATGATCTGTCCTTTAGCTATCACACTACAATTGTGGTTTTATTGTGATAGTTGTAGAAGATGTTTAGAATTGTATTTTTAGGATAACGGCCTAAGGGCGGTTTTGATTGTAATCTATAATTTTATAGTCAGAACTTTATTAAGGAGAGGTTATAACCACATGTCTTCTATTTCGATCAGCATGAGAATCATAAGATTCTCATGCCTGATCCATCCCTTGATTTTCTAAGATGTAATCGCTATATAGATCTCGGCCCTAGAGGTCGAGAGGTTAACAGAGAACAAAATTATTTTGGCTCTATAATTGTGCTCAGATTAATACACATTCTCCTATTATTTATTTTATATGCATTATTCAATTTAGTTTATGTTAAGTTCTTCCTCTACCTACGCCCTACAAGGGAGGAAGGGCCCTCCTTGTTAGCAGGGATTTCAATTATTAAATTAGTTGTTTGTATGTAATTGTATTTCAGTTTATGTATCAGTAGAGTGATGTTGTTGTTTTTCAGCTGTGAATATATCCGCTTTAATTTCAATACTTTGTATATTGTTACACATCTGATATTAGAGACACTAGCTAGATACTTGTGGTGTGGCACGCTAGAATAGATTAATTGAAGTGTGATTCAAGTCTTATAGATCCTTTTATTTATACATGAGTGACTTACGTCCAAGATTTACTTCAGCAAAGATTTCTTTTCTTTGGAATTTCTTCTGGTTGGTGTATCGGCACAGACAATGCAACTCTCATTGGAATAAAAAGACGTCCATAGATTGATAATTAATGTGTATTATTTAGTCATTTAACAATAATTTATATAGGCCAACGTTTTGGCACTGTTGCTGGGGATGGCAGTGATGATCCAATCAATCAGAGTTGTTTCTTAGGAGTGTAATTTCCATGTGTTTTTTTTAGAGTTTCTCTAGCGACAAAATTGTCAGTCAATAAGACAAGAGGTAAGAACCTGCGCAATGATCTAAAAAACTTGAGCAGGGTCACAAATGTCTTGCTGGGACACTTAGGAGAGAGAATTTCTGAGCTTTTTTTTTTTTTTAGTGTCTCCAGTGACACAATTGTCAGGTGGTAAGACGAGAGGTAAGAACTTGATAATTTCTCTAACAAACCTGGGCGGGCTCACCAATGTCTTGCTAGGACACTTAGGAGTTTAATTTTGGGTGTTTTTTATAAGGTGCCTTTAGCTATATAGTCGTTGGGTGGTAAGACGAGAGGTAAAAACCTACGCATTTCTGTAACAAACCTAGGTGGGCTCACTGCTGTAAAAGCTGTAGCACTCATAGGATGAATTGATACACATAGGGCCCCTGTATGACGGTAGGACAACATCAACATCTACAAACACCCGCCACTCTACTGACTACAGGAAAGTTGGTTCATAAGAAGGAAAAGAAGAGTGCAGATTTAGGAAGAAAGACATTCTTTGGAGATCTAATCTCAAGGGCAGAAAAGGAACAACCCGCATCACATAGAGATAATAGGAAGACATAACCAAAGAATTCAACTACCATATCAAAGCCTGGGCCATCAGTGTCTCCATGTCTAGAACTCACCATCCTTCGAAAAACATATCCACCGCTGATATCAAAAATCCAGATCCAAAATTACAGTGGAGAGTAATTGATCAGGATCTAAGAATTGAAGGACACATCGAGTCTAGTGGGGAGCATCAAGGACCTAAGGAACAACATTCAGTTGATCATCAATTGCACGCTGGTAGTGTTGTTAAAAATTTGGTCCTAGAAAAACCTGACCCTTTTATTTGTCAATCTCCAGTACACTCTGAGGTCAGTTCATCCCATGAAGAAGAATCAGCCATGGGGGATGAGAATGTCAAAATAGATAGCCTTGTTACTTTTTAATTCCCAATAGTAGTAACATGGGATGAGGATCCTATGAAGAATATTCCTCTATCATCCCTACCATGTTTTCAAGGGATGGCTATTGAAGACCGTGATACCTTTCTGTTTGAATTCGATGTGCTGTTTAGAGGCTATGACTACAATTCAGATGCCCAGAAGTTGAAATTATCCCCTACTACTCTGAAAGGAGAAGCATTAAGATGGTTCATGAGACTGGATGCTAGCACGATTCGAACCTGAAATGACATGAGAGAGGACTTCCTCTTTAAGTATCAGGATTACTGTTGAACCAAGGATTTGAAGGATGAGATTTTCAGAATTGCACAGAAGGAGGAGGAAAGCCTGGAAGACTATTTGGAGCGATTTAACTACAATTCATAGAGGTCTAAGTTCAGTAACTTATATCCAGAAATTATAAATCCAATATTTCTAAGAGGTATAAGAGATGATTTTCTGGAGCATCTAAAATTATAAGGAAAAGGAGACATATCTCAAGAAACGCTTGATGAGATAATGAAACTTTTCCTGTGTAGCTTAGGAGGATCAGTCAAATGGAAAGTTCTAGTTCAGGATTCTTTAGTTTGGATATAGAATTCCACGAGCAGGGGAGTAACTAGAGTAGAGATCAAGAATTTATTTTAGGATTTTAAAACGAACCTCCTTAGTACTCTCTCTGCCTATATTACTACAGTACAAGTAAAGAAAGCCCAAGTAGAAGCTGAAGCATCCTTAGCAATATTTTGTCCCTGATGCAAAAAGAAACATTTTGAGAGAGAATGTGGACTGAATAGCGTCAGCCTATGCAACATCTATGAGTTTTCAACTCTACGAATAAATGTCCTGAGTTTCCCAGACTGAAGGTGGTACTCCAAGAATCAAGCAATGATGTTCATTATTATTATTTCATCATATCGAAGAGACCATGGCAGTCGTGACCTATAGGTATGCCTTCAATTTTTTCCTCTTTTTACCGTTGGAGTTAATAGTTAGCAATATCCATGGAATTATCCTACTCCTTTCTCAAAACAATTTCCTTCACCATGGAACTAGTGGCCATCTCCTCCACCAATGCAATATCCTCCATAAAAACCCAATCATTGGGGTCATAACTGGAGAGGTAATGGCCAAGGTCTAGTACCCCCTCCAATACCAATGCAACAACAACAGTTACAACTACATTCTATTCAAAATTATACACCTTTTGTCCAACCCCAATTACCTGAGCAACCTAATCGCAATCCAAATAATAAGGCAGCCAAGAGCATGGATGCTCTAGTTACCATCCAGAATTATCTTATTACTCCTATTAGACTTAACAAGGTTCAACTTCAATCAACGAAAGTAATCATATCTGAACACACTCCCATTATTACCTAAGAATGTGAATCACCTGGGAAGGATATGGACGATTATGACGCAGTTGTTCCACATGTAACGACTGATACTGCACCCGCTGCTACATCTATAGCAGCCAACTCTAGAGGATCTGTTGTTTCCATAATAGCCAATCCAAGTAAGGCTGGTACATCTATGATAGTTGACTTAGCTGTTAGCATTCAGAATCCTCCATACCCTCAATGATTAACTAAAACTAGATTAGTCTCACAACCTGAATCTGAATTCCTCAAGGAGTTGAAAAATCTGTATCTGTGGATTCTACTGTTACAAGCTCTTAAATAAGTTCCTATATATGCTAAAAAATTAAGGGATATATGCATAAAAGGACCTGGAAGGAAACCTAAAGACCCTGCTACTATCCATGTCATGGGGAAATTATCTGATCTTATGATTGATTAGCCTTTTTTGACTAAATATAACGACCCAGGGAACCCTATAGTGACTGTCCATATTGAAAATCATGACATAACCAATACTTTGAATGATCTAGGGGTAGCTATTAATGTCATGACTAAAGACCTCTTCATCTCTCTAGGACTTCATGGACTTAGACCTACATCCACAGTACTTGAATTAGCAAATACGTCATCAAGCCGGAGGGAATGATAGAAGATGTGGTTATCACTGTGGCTTCCTGGAATTATCCGACTAAATTTCTCATTTTAAAAACCAAATCCAAACTGGGGGGTCATCCTTTAATATTGGGAAGGCTGTGACTAGCCACTGCAAAAGAATATATTGGATGTAGGTCTGAAACTATGGTTATCTCAGATGGGTAGGTCACTCAGAACCTAAACCTTTAACCCTCAGAAAAACCTCATGTTTTTTCAAGTAGTCCATGGTGAGATGAATTTTCACTTGAATTTGATCTTTCCCTACCTCTTCTCATGCTTGGAAAAGCACACTACTTTAAGGATGAAATAGAGGACAATATCATTAATGGTTTTATTAGTAATTCACTCCCTATTGTCTCCGTTAGAGATTTGGGAGAAGAATAGGAGGCTAAAACAACGCCACATACTATCAGAAATCCAGCTGAAATCAAACCTGGAAAATATTTGAACATCAATCCTAACCTGACTGCTGAAAAAAATAAATTACTGATACAGTTGTTACAAAAATACAAAAATTCATTTTCATGGGACTATATGGATATGAAAGGAATCCCTCCTAGCCTATGCACTCACTGCATTTACCTTAAAGAGGAGTGAAAACCAGTTATACAACCTCAATACCGAATGAACCCCGCACTTAAGGAGATAGTGAAAGAAGAGTTGCAAAAAATCCTTAATGCTAATTTCATCTACCCTATTTCTGATAGTCAGTGGGTGTCTCTGATTGTCATAGTTCCGAAGGAGAATGGAAAATGGAGAGTCTTTTTTAACTATAGATAACTTAAAAAGGCCACTTGAAAGCATAATTTTCCATTACCATTCATTGATCAGGTCTTTAACACTCGTTCTAGAAAAAAATTATTTTCATTTCTAGATGGGTTTAGTGGCTATAATCAAATACAGATTGCCTCAAAAGGCCAAGACAAGACAACATTCACTTGCCCATGGGGTATTTTCTCATACAAAGTCCTTTCCTTTGGCCTCCGTAATGCACCAGCAACCTTTCAGAGGGAAATATTGGGTATTTTTTCTGATCTTTTCAATGATTTCCTTGAGATATTTATGGATAATTTTACACCTTACGGAGATGCCTTTGAGACAACATTAACTAACTTGGAAAAAGTGTTGGAACATTCTAAAAAAACTAATGTAGCTCTGAGCACGAAAGAATGCCACATGATGATGACCGAGGGAGTTGTGTTGGGACATTTCATTTTAGTAGATGGAATGAAGGTAGATCCTGCAAAAAATCAGGTAATCTCAAAAATTCTGACCCCTAAGACTCCAAAAGTGGTACGTATTTTTTTGAGACATGCATGATACTATAGGAGATTCATAGAGAACTTTTTAAAGATTGCATCTCCTCTATTTTCATTACTCATGAAAGATGCAGAATTTGGATGGAAAGGGAAGTGCAAACAAGCCTTTTTAAAGTTGAAAAATTGTGTAACATCAACAACTGTTTTACAAGGACCGAACTGGGAATTTCCATTTCATATTTTTACGGATGCATATGACATGGATGTGGGTTCTATTTTGTGGCAGCTAGAGGATAAGAAACATTATGCCATTTATTACATTATCAAGGTCTTAACTCTAACAGAACTCAACTACACTGTTAATGAGAAGAAATTCCTAGCAGTAGTGCATGCTATCACCGGGTACCAAGTATTTTTACACACTGACCATGCTGCAATTTGATTTTTGATGAACAAGCCTGTTACTAATGGTAGAGTTACACAATGGTTATTTTTGTTACAAGAATTTCATATTACTATTTTAGATAAACCTGGAAAAGATAATGTAGTTGTTGATTTTCTTTCTAGATTAAGCATAAGTGATGACTACACTGCCACTAAGGATTATTTTCTAGATGAATATCTTTTTTCCATCTCTACTCACTCACCATGGTATGCAGATATTTCCAATTACCTTGTTGCAGGAAAATTCCCACACCAATTGTCTTTCAAAGAAGAAGGAAGATTATACAACAGAGTGCCACCTACTCCTAGATAGAAGGCAATATATATCACACTAGGCCATATTTTTATATTAGGCGATGTGTTAGAGAAGATGAGATATTTGAGATCTTGAAGGCTTTTCATGAGGAACCTTATGGAGGACACTTTGTTGACAAGAGGACAGGACATAAAGTACACTCAACAGGGTACTGCTAGCCAACTATATTCTAGGATGCCAAGAAGTTTGTGAAAGGTTGTGATAGCTACCAAAGGATGGGCCAGCCACTAAAATCAGATGAGATGTCATTAGAGCCTTAGATAGTGATAGAACCATATGAAAAATGTGACCTAGAGTTCATGGGTCCAATTAATCATTCATCACAGTGAAATTCATACATATTGTTCCACAATGATTGTGTCACAAAATGGGTCGAAGCATAGGCACTAGCTAGAGACACAGAGAAGACTGTTTCAGACTTCCTGTTCCAAGATATTTTTGTTCGCTTCAGGATACCTAGAGAGATAGTGATAGATGGGGGGCCTCAATTCAAATCTCATTTGATCATGAAGCTAGTTGAAAAGTATGGAATTCAACACAGAATCACTTCACCATATCACCCAAAAGAAAATGGTCAAGTAGAAAGCACCAATAAAGTCATTTAGGGAATCTTAAAAAATATAGTAGCCAGCCACTGAAGAAACTAGACCGAGAAACCTCTAGAGGTATTATGGGCTTATAGGAAAACATGGAGGAATACTACATGCTTCTCAGCATATGAATTGGTTTATGGTAAGAATCCCTTATTCCCCATAGATTTTGAAATAAATACATTAAGAGCAACATTGCAGCTTGATCTTAATTTAAGTATAGCACAGACTCAAATACTGAACCAGCTCAAAGAATTGGAAGAGAAACAACTAGCTGCCATTTAATAGACAGAGATCATTGAACAGTAAAGAGATAGATGGCATGATGGATTTATTAAGAAGAAAATTTCCAGAAACGAGTTTGGGCTCTTTTGTGCGATTCAAGGTTCAAATATTTCAAAGGCAATCTCTGCACCAAATGACTAGGTCCTAGCAAAGTGGATATGGTCTTTGACAATGGGACTGTACAATTGGTCACCCTTGATAGTGCTAAGACACTATTGATATTTAATGGGAACCGTCTAAGGTTATATCATCAACCCACTTTGAAGGAATCATTTACCAAAATTGTTGCGGACTCTAATTTTTATGTTACAACAACAAGGGAAAATTCTCCTGTGCAGCCTAAAAATTGAAATTCCAATGAGTGAAGCAGTTGAAAACCACCTTTGTGGAAGATGTTACACCTGTTTAAAAAATTAAAAAGAAAATAATAAAAAAATAAAAAAAATAAATAAATAGATAAATAAAAAGAAAAACAGAAATAATAAATCTAACTGTGAAAACCCCTTTCCGGGGCACAGTCAGATAGTTGGTAACAACTAAAAACCATTCTTTTGGTGGCTATTACACCCATGTTTTTCTTTTCGAAACATCATATTCCCTCTCTGATATATTTTATAGGATAATGGTATTCATGTAATTTCCTTTTCCGTACCAACTTCTCTTGATTATTATGTTTTTTCTTTTAAGAATAATCTAAGGGATAACTTGGCTGTTACACATGTAACAACCGACAACCACGAATATTGTTTCTTATGATTCATTCCATAACAACAATAACTTATAGCCAAAGACAACAACACGAGTGCTGCAAGCGGGACACCGCCAATTCTAAATCTTCCTCCACGTCACCTCAGGTATGTCATTAAAACAGTAAACATTGTCATTAATGATTCGATGATTAATTAGCAGAAGTAATGATACCCCCATGACGCCCATTTGCGACTGTCATCATTAAGTTGGGGGATGGGATATCTCTTGGAATTATTGCAAAAATACATAGTCCTAAAAATCTATCAAATCTACATGTACATAATTAATAACATAATTTCCAATGATGACCGAATGCGATTGGAAAGAGTGTGTGTACTAAATCCCATTACTTTGCATATTGAGCCATTTATGAATATTATTGTGAGGTACAATTTAGTAAATCTATAAAATTCGTCACCTCCCATCAAACTCATCGACTGAAACCTTGCATCCTCATTATAAACTCGTCGATTAGGATAATCAGAGACGCCGAAAAGCAAAAAATTCAGAAGTGCGGTGATATTACAGTGGGGCTGAACAACACGAAGTGAATTCAGAAATGCAGTAACATTATAGTGGGGTTGAGTAGCAAGAAGCGAATTTCGAAACAAACAACAAATATGGGTGGAGCAGCGGTCAGGCATGAGCCAGATTCTATGCACGCCTGCAAAATTTTCTAGAAGCCTACAATATATTCATAGATGCTAGATGGATTGAGTTTTTTCAAAAGCTTGAAGGCTAAGATGAGGCGATGGAAATTTAATTTTCTTAGAATTTGAACAATAATCAAACCCAAGTAAGGGGAATGCAAGTGGAGGTGTCTGAAGAGGAAATTTCCTAAGTAACTTCATTGCGAGTAGAGGAGCGAAGGTGGATTAACAGAAAAAATATATGACCCCTCCTTGAAAGAAGACTTCCTATTAGGAGAAGAAAAACTGGAGAAAAAAGGGAGAGGAATTGACAGGTTGTCACTTCCTCATCCTTGAGAATATTTTTCCCTAGGTTTAATTAAATATATCACTTGTGAGGGAAGATCCATGATAGTGTTCAAATATCATTTTCCTCTACTTAATCACGTGCGGAACCAGCAAAGGATTAACCTTCCATTATATTTTTAAGGGAAAATCAAGCATATGGTAGTAGTAGTAAAAATAGCAGCGCACCAAAAGACATATGCAGCTAATCACAGACTCATCAAGTTAATCATGTTGGAAGCCCTAGGCCAGTAAGGAAAACCCTGGGACACAAAAGGGCTAACACACAAGGACCCACCGAGGAAGTTGTTGTTACACAAGAACCAATAACGAAGGTGGAAAAACCCCATTTAGAAGAGGCTTATACACCCATTATTGATGTGGATATTGAATTTAGAAGAACATTGGGTCCCAACGTGGGATGGAGTTCTGAGAAATTTTTGTTAATTTCCAAATTATAAAAGTGGAAATAGGAAGCAATCTCCCTTCGGGAGGGGATGATTTTGCTAAAGGAAGATCAGAGAGAAATAGACACTTTACATGAAATATGGATGAAAGAAGAGTTGAAGAAATGATGGGATAATTATAAGAAAAATGAAGCTATGAAGAAACAGGAGGAACATTTGCTGCTGTTATAGCAGCAGGTTCGAGACCTCACCATAGACAAGCAAAAACCTCATGACCTCGCCCTCAATTTGCTAGGTTTTAGGTAGCCTTCTCAATCCTATCCTATTTTTCTATGGGAATGTTACTTCTTGTTCCAGATGAAAGTCGTTATGAAGGATATACCCTATTTATGTTCTTCCACACGCACATTTATAGATGTTTTCCATGCCTCCGATTTCGATGAGCAAATTTTGTTGTGTTAGTTGTTCTTGCACAATATTATTTGTGAACATGTAACTATGTAGACGGTTGTGAAAGTATTCTCCTACATGGGAGATCTCCAGTTTATAGCTTTTGTATCCTTCATGGAGAATAAGATTGAATGGAATATGCCTATGAAATCTATGGAGACTAATGAGGAGAAGATTGCATTATGGGTTTGGGCAGAACTACGACGAGCTGCCGAGTTAAGGCGAGAATTTAGGAGAATGTTAAGTACCCCTGGGATCAAAGAAATGGCTTCCACTTATAGAAGAAGAATTTTGAACTTCTCCCTCAATCAGTTCTCAATGATGAAGTGCCGAGCCTTAACAGGGTGCTTGAAACAAAGGAAGCCTACAGTGCTGAGATACTGAAAGGGGACCCATTAACATTCCAGAATTTCGTGGTGGATTTTACACATGTACCAATTTATGCACAGATTGTATGATCCCTTAGTGATTTATGGATGGGATTGAGATTAAAGTTTTCTTTGATCTAGCTGCCAGTTGAGGATTATCAGAGTAATTATGAATTGAGTATGTATGATTCATAGTCTTGGGTTCGACAATAGATGGCCAACCAGGGGTATAGGTCTACAGATGAAGATATATCTTGGGCTTATGATCTCACCGACCTGCATCAGAGATATTCCCATGAGAGATGAGTTTGCATGAGGACATGCAAGTATTTCAGTTGGTGGGAGATGCTAGGTGCCAGTTTTGCACATTTTTCCTTCATTTGTTTTCCCTATTTTGCCTCATGACCATAACAAATGGGACTATCTTTGCCTCTTTTTCCTATCTTTCTATCATAACTTGTGTTATTTTACCTTGTTTCATTACTCTTCCAGTTCGTCAATTATTATGATATATCATGCCTTTTTATGAATAATTTAGGATAAATGTTCAGAGAATATCTATGGTCTTTTTGTTGTCTTTCTAGATGTTATTTGTCACACCAAAGATCCCAAGCATGAAGTACACAGGAGCAGTTAAGGGCATGTTGTCACAACGAGTGATGTTGTTACACCTTGCCGTTACAGATCCACTCGCAACTACTATTACACCTTACTATTACAGATACACCGGCAACTGCTGTTACACCCTATTGTTACAAACCCACTGGTAATCTGTTAATACAGTTGTACCATTGACTGGATCCCATCAATACCTGCTGATGATCTGTTCTTTAGTTATCATACTAAAACTGTGGTTTTATTGTGATAGCTGTAGAAGTTGTTTAACATTGTAGTTTTTGGGTAATAGCATTGTGAGGGTCCTATAAATATAGGATTCATAATTTTGAATTGAATTTTGATAGTCTTGTAAAATATGTACATACCTCGCTTTTTGGAAGTTATTTTCCCATATTTTGAAAAAAATAAAAAATAAAAATAAAAAAGAGGGTAAAAAGTCCTAAAAGAAAAATCAAAGGACTTAAAAATATAGACTCCAAAAGAAAAAAGATGAAAATAAAACATGAAAGTGTTCAAGTCCAAAAGCCACTACCTTTTGCAAATGATTATGGCAGAGTGTAGATAAATGCCATAATCCATGATGAGTTAAAATATTTAAACTTGACTTGTCATGTTTTCAATTTCCATGTTTTAGGTAGTGAAGAAAGATTGGTCAGACAATTTAATCATGAATAATAAGTAGATAGGTAGAGAATAATGAGGAGCTCATAAGTTCAATCTAAGCCCTCGGATGAAATAAGGTAGAACTAGATAGTTTTATGCTTTCAAAAGAGTAAAATATTTCAAGGTAGAAAAGTTAAATGCACCTTCTAAAAAGAAGAAAAAAATGTTAGAGTGATGTTGGGTAGGTAGAAAGAAGTGGGAAAAAGCAGGTAATATTCATCACCGGGAAGAAATCACAAATTTCCCTTCCCCTGTAAGTATTCAGTATTCTACACTACCATTAAAAAAGGCTCAAAGCATTTCTCTGACTTTTGTTGGGACCGGACCCAAGGCTCGATGACTGGATAGTGGAAAATGTTGAATTCTTATGATAAAATCCCCTTTGCCATCATTTATCCCTCATTCATACATTTAATTCACCTTCATAAGTAAATAATCCTTCTTACTTAAAGAAACCCAAAATCCCATTTAATTAACTTCCTTCATTCATAAATAATACAAAAACCCCCAAAAAACACTCTATCCTAATTAAATTGGTGAAATGATGAAATAATAAGCTTTTCTTGCTTTTATTCACTTTACTTGGCCATTTAGTGTATTTTTGTGTATTCCATCTCCCCTTGTCATATTAATTTTTAACTTATGCTATTAATTCCGTAAAAAAATACCTTATCCTATCTATATAATTCCCTTTATCTAAAATACCCCCTAAAACCCACTATTATAAAGTTTTTAGACCAAAGTTATTGTCCACATGCTAAATTAAAAACCCAAATAATACTCCCTTTGGTCTAAAACTAACCTTAATTAAATACCCCACCCCCTATGGTTATTAGACCCTTCAACAAGTCTAAAAAATATATAATAAAATAAATAATATGGCTTTCCATGCATATCCTATGTATTTGGAAAATGCAAAAATATTGCCCCGCTCACCACATTTTTATCCGAAGTGATAAAAAGAAATTAAAGTATTTTTTAAAGGTTCAACCCCCGTGCCTTTGAAAAACACTGAACAACCTTTTCCTCACATCATCTTTTAACTCGAGGTGCTATCACGATTAATACTAAGGTTTATTTTCATTTGAAATCAAAATTTCCCTGGTATCCTATCCCCGTTATGTAAAGCCCCAAGTTTTACATAAGCTAAACCATAATTAGCCATATAACCCCGCCTCATGTGCCTCTGACCATATATGTAAAACTATTATATATATAAAATAACCATCATTTAACCGTACTTATATCCACCATTATATTGAAACCTTGGTTAAAAAATAATATTTTATAAAGGTTTTAAAACTTCAAACCCCCGCTTATATATTTAAACCTCGGTCCCATCATATTTTAGATTGCACCTTCCCAAGTAAATCAAGACCATTCACTCCTTTTCCGTAGATCCAACGGCGCAAGATTGATATTGCGTTCACAAACTAATCGTCTGTTCAAAGCCCAAATGGACTCGAAATGGGGCGTTTTATCAATTCTGCCTCCTGTGAGGTGGCATCCTCTCATAGGATCACATTCGTTTCAATAAAAAAAACTTACCGCCTAAACTCAATGCGAAAATCATCTTCGGGTTTTTCATTTTAAACTAAAACCACTCCTGCAATTTGATAAGACATGAATTTAATGCATTATATGGTGATTCATATCAAATGTTAAAACCTTTCATATATCATTTTTGATGTTTATTTTCGCTTTTGAAACTGTTAAAAAGCTCCACTCGATTGTGTAAGAACCCTTTGCTCAAATTTTTGACTTATACAAAGAGAAAATAAAGTTTGACCATAGATTCCCCATTGAAGACCAGTAAAGCCATTCACTACACCAACAATCTAGACCAGTCCTCAGAATAAACCAATATCTTCTCAAGAACCCTTCAAGCAACTAAATACCTGCGTTTAAAGGTATTTATCGACAGTTAAAAACCTACAATTTCAAGTTTAGAACACGAATGATTAAAGCAGGCCTGTAATTAAGGTTTTTTCCTAACCAATTTGCCTAGAAAAAGCCCAAAAAAGAGGCCCAACCTTAGTCAATTTTTCTCAGAAAATTTCGAGTCTGGGAAAACCAATTTTTAAGCCAATCTTCTCAATTCATAACCTTTGAAGATCAATTTCGAAGACAGAAAAGGGTTTAAATCTTAAAGATATCCTTAAAACCCCTTTTGCAGTCAATCTATTTAGGAAACCCTCGTTTTTTGTCTTATTCCAGTTTATATCCTGGGACAAAGAAAAAGAAACTCTTGCAAAAAATTTAAGCTTGCAGTAGTTATTCCAAAATGACCAAAAATCAGATCACAACCAGACCTGGAGGTTCTAAACCAACCAAGCCTGGAGGATTCAAACCTCCGAAATTTGTAACACCTAAAGTTGTTAAATCTACTCCAGTCTTCACTTCCAAATCCACTGAATCAGTAAATCCTCCCCAGCCACCTGTAGCTACTAAAAAAACCCTTCCATTGACTGATATGGACTACAAGATTGTTGATCCAGTGGTAGAATTTAACCTTTTAGAAGTACATCATTGTTGATCCTCAATAAGTCCCCTATCTATAGAAGCTTTGACCCAGTTTCACTTAGGCCTGGATTTCCCCAAGAAGTTTATGATATTTCAAAACTTTTTGCCTTCCCATGTTGACATTCATAAGTTGAACCCTCCTTATTCCACTGCCAAATTTCGTGAAAGGTCTGGACATATTATCTCAATGCTATCTTTTATATTGGGATACTTTACAGATGGATTCACTGATGAATCCATTCTTGGTTTTCTATCCACCTTATCTCCAGGCCAACCTCCAATAATAATTTTTTATTATGCCAGATTCATAGTAGACAGTATTCATCATCAGCTAAGAAAACTACCCACTGAAGGGGTTTTCAGATACTAATCTTACTTGTTTCACTTATTTTTATTCTTCCAAGCTGTTAATTTTCCAATTGCATTGCAAAATATGGACTTGGAGGGTAAGCCTTTATCCATTATCTTCTAGACTTCCTTGCTCAGGAAAGAGGGTAGTGAGTTCACCTACACATATTTTTTAGACCTCTTTCTACATCCAACAATGAACATTTTGTACAAAGCAGAGCAGCCCAGAGTTAATGAAGAAATGAAAATAATCTTCCAACTATCAGAACATAATATAATGGGAGACTAATTTCTTTATGAAAAGCATACAGAGATAAGAATTTTTGGATCCAACGTATTACCTTATAAGTTGCCAAAATATATGAGCATGAGAATTTTAGCATTGGAATATTTAAGACAAATTCTCAGTTCTGACACTATTAACTTCTTAGCTACCAGGAAAAAGACTCAATTCAAGCTAAAGAGTCAGATTGGTCCTTTCATCATAAACAACAGAGAGGCAGAAAAATAAATCACAAAGAGACTAGCAGATATAAATTTCAAGAAAGTTTTCCATGGAAATATGATCCTCAAGGGATCTTGAGCAATTTAAGGGTAAAATGTAAACCAACACCCTTCATACATGAGCTGAAACCAGAGATTGAGAATTTTTCCAATGAGGAAGAATGGGTAGAGAACACACTGACAGATACAACTACTAATACACAGATAGCAGGAAAAATGGTTACAACAAGCCCTTGAAGTTATAAAGCAGCCAAAGACTTCAGTCAAAAGAGGCAGCAAAGAAGGAGCATACACAGCAGAAACATCTTCAAAAACTAAATTCAAACTAATTTATAATAAAAGGCTTAAATTCAGTTCAATTGGGAAATAAAAGGTAATTGGCAGTGAAGATACAAATGAGCCAGAGGTAAATAATGATGAAGCTATAGTGATAATCAATGAAACTCTTCCAGATATTGAAAAATATCAGACAACAGGTAAAAATGATACTCAAATGATTGAAAAGCCAAAAAATATGGAGGCCTCTTCCTCACAAACATCTGAGGAAAAGGATTTAGATATCAAAGAGAAATATAAGAAGATAAAGCAGAAGAATGAGGAAACTAAATCAGAGATATATTCTCAATTCCTAAAAAAAAAACCTTAGAATAAAAATAGGCTACTAACAACCTTTGATTATTCTACAAACAAGATAATTATGTCATTTTTTCAACCAACTACTTCAGCACCAAAGAAAGTGGCAGATTATAAAAAGGTGTACTTTGAAGTAGACACTGAAAATTTTCATGAGGTGGACCAAATTGAATTTCATAGACATAGCTCTAAAATGTTATATTCCCCAGTGATGACAAAAGAAATGAGTGCTACCAAGTTTCAGAATACTATTATTAATATGCAAGATCAAATGAAGTTAGACAAGGGATATTTATATGCAAAGGACCTAAGGATTAAATCCTTAGATGATTTAGTTTTACAGGTGGAATCTGATCCCTCAAATATTAAAGCAGCAGAGTTGTTGGTTAAGAAAAAGAATGATGATATTGCAGCTTTGAGGAAAAATCTTAAGCTTCCTCAAAGTGAGCATCTAAAAACCAAAGAAATCCTTCAAGAGAAAAGTGAAAAAGAAGAGATGATGAAGCTCATCCTCAAATTAACTGCTCAGATCAAATAAATGGAATCCCAAATGGACCAGCTTGTTCAAGAGAAGGAAAATGTGAAAGAAACTAAAACTCCTATCATTCCTTCAGTTATACCAGTGATTACCACAACAGTGGCTTCCACATTAGGAGAAAAACTACCACCAAAAGAACCACTGGCAACTGCAGTGCCAATGAGTTCAATTACTACTTCAGCCATAATTTCTTCGACAACACAGGTTCAACAAACAAATGGAGTAGGTCATATTTTAAGAGCTATGGAGGAATTGTCTTTGAAAAATAATGAAATCAACAACCTAAAGAATATGATTGATAATATTGAAGCCATAAATAAGTTAGCTTTGATAAATGCTAAAACTCATGGACATAAGGAAATTAGACTTGGAAAACAAATCAAGGGCTTAAAAAAAGAGCTAACTTTCACTGAGAAAATTTTGTTTGTTAAAAATCATCTATGGAAAAACATAATTGAAGCCATTCACACTCAATGGCCTTCAATTCAGGTTATATATGAGTAGAGAAACTTATTATTCGCATCTCAAGCAGAGATTCAAAAGACCGAGGATGAGTTAACTGATAAGCCAACTCAAGCTTTAAAACTCATCACATTCTTGAACAACAAGAATAGAGAAGAATTGGAGGAATTACAGGTATTAATAGAACATAAACAATTTTAAAAATTAAAAAGGTCGTAACCAAGAAAAATTTGATGAACTAGCTAGAATAAAAATGTGAATCAATGAACATTTCCATAACAAAGTTTATGGTAAAATACACAAACTTAAGACAGAGGGGTTTTCCAGACATCCATGTTTTTAATGAAAACCTGATGCACCAGAAGGATTATGATAGAAAGATCAGGGAATTTTCCAAGGAGCAAGTCAGCAAACCATTACCATAGGGCACTCCCACATGAAAAGTCCTCCATTAGCACTTTGAAGATTTGTTCTTTCTACAACATGAGATTAAACATCTCTTTGTTTTTAAGCCCACTTTTTCTAAATACATGGAGGCTAATGAGAATTTTAGAAAGCTAAAGAATGTCAAAATTCCCAATGAAGAACAATGGAAAAAATTTACAGATTTAATGTAACAATGAGAGGTAAAACGGTGAAGAAAATTACCTTGAAAAACAGTCAAAAGGAAACAGTGAAATAAAAGGACAATCTATTGATTTTTACTGCAGAATGATATATTTTTACAGCAGTAAACAGTGGAAATATCAGTCAAAAGTGTATCAGCATTAAAAAATAGTGTTAAAGAGTATCAGATGAAAGAGTATCAGCTAAAGCAACTCAAATGAAGATATTTTATAGCAGCCAGCAAAGCAGGACAGCTAATCACCAAAAGCTCCTTGATTAGATAACGTAGTTCTATTTATTTTGGATAAGAGGACAACTTGCTGATTTGTTAAGCAATTGTCCCTCTTATTTTGTAAAGATATTTTCGATTTCCTAAAGATATTTCTAGATGTCTCCTAGGATATTTGTAACTAAATTTTGTATAAATAGTTCTACATTAGAAGTTTCAGTGTGGAATAAAATTGTTGGACTTACTATAGTATTTTTGCTGAACATTGGAGGCTATTGTGTGTTGATTTCGAAGTAGCATACTATAAAAAGCTAAAATAGCATCATAATTTAGGATCCCTGTGATAATTTGATGAGTGAAGTACTTCCTTCTTTTCATTGTTTTCTTTTCTGAGTTTCATGCAATTCATTATATGTTTGTTCTATCTGAATGTGTAACTAGGAATATTACTACTGGTTATTCTAGCGCTCCCTGTTTTTAACTAGTTACCATTTTAATGTTTTCTGCTAATTTCTGGTGTTAGGAATACTTAATTGCTCCTACTCCCATTTGACCCCTACCTCCTTCTTCCATTTTCTGGATCAAAGGGATCCTTCATTGTGCTTTATCCTGATCATACCATTTCACCAAAAACCACTTTCCCAAATCTCTAAGGGTTATCTATTTTTCCTTGAATACATTTGTACCTTTTTGGCCTTGAATTCTAGTGCTGCTAGCCAGATTTAGACTCCATAGCCCAATGGAAAAGCTGATTTATCTCTAGTTTACCTCTAAGTTTTTTTTTCCCACCAAAACCATTTAAAACAAAAACAATTGTTCTTTCATAACTAGCCTAATATTCACAAATTTAAGAAAAAATAAATATTAAAGAGAGAGCCCTCTCTAAACTTTAGGAATGCTATATCCTAGAGTTCCAGGTAGGTTTGTGGTTAATCTAGTGTTCTTCGACTAAAAACTCAAATCCCACAACTTAAGAAATTACTAGAGTTATTAGATACGGGCGACCATACTGGGGAACTAACCAATCTCCAGTCTTAAATTTAGTCTTAAAGGAAGATATTTCATTTATTTTTTTACTTTAAGATTATTTTTATAGGTTGTGGGTATCTAAAACAATCCTTTTGGCTTCTAGAAAAACCTACTAAACTAGGTCTTACCAGGATCCTAAGCCTGCAGTTATAGTAGATAACGCCGATCATATTGGAAAAAGGAAAACACAAACTGTCAATTTAGAAACTGAAGTACCATTAAGAAAATCCAATTCTCTACCCAAAGAGTTAGTGTGTCTAAATGATATTGATTTTGATCTGAAGTTTGAATATTCATTGTTTAAAACTAAATCTGAAACTTATTTGAAAAATACTGTTATAGATCCTGTTTTTATTTCATCTCTAAATGAAAAATAGAAAAATATTTCAGTAGAAACAAAATCAAATAAATCTGAATGTCAAATTCAAATTGAAAAGATTAATGTTACATTGATTAAAGATATTGATGAAGCTATTGAATTAGCTCATTTGTTGTCTTACATAAAACCTCTAGTTTCTCAATTGCATACAACAATAATACCAACAACAGATTCATATTTATATGTTGTTACTTTATTTATATATACCATTACAAGTTCATCCATAGATCATTTCATTCCTAATTGGCTTTGCAGCCTAGGATATTATTTCCTTCATCCATTCAATCCACTGAATCCACTACTTTACAGTCAGATTTTGTAAGCACCAAATATTTATTTCCCAGCAATTCCATTTACATACCATCTTCATTTCCTAGCTCTTCAACTGTAGTTTTTAGTTCATCAGCTACCATATCCAGCACTGAACCTATCATTACTATTTTACCTCCCATCTCAGCAAAGCTTCAACCCATGGTTGCTAGGTATGATCCCCTTATCTTACCTCAATGGTTGCATAACATGCCTCAAGATTATCAAAAAAAAATACCACTGTTTGATGGTACTACACAATATACGGCTCAGCAACATGTAACTAAAATCAAAGAATTCTTTGAAATTTATGAAATAGATGAATCAGATGTTAAAATGAGATTTTTTGCTCAAAGTTTGAATAGAGAAGCTACGAAATTGTTTAAAGATCTAGCTGCTGGTAGCATAACTGATTTAGCTGTATTTCGTAGGACTTTTTGAATAAATTGGAAAAGAAAAAGAACCCCCTTCAAATATTATCTAAATTTTATGCATTAAAAAGAGCTCCAAATGAGTCGGTTTAGGATTACTGCACTAGGTACAATACTGTTTATAATTATATCCCTGCAATTCTTAAACCAACTCCTTATTCTATTCTTCTCAAATTCCCTGATGGATTTGATGCACATATGGCTTATCAATTAAGGGAAATATGTGTAGACACTTTATAAAAAATGCAAGAAGATGTTGTTAATGTATAAATAAACATGTTGGATAAAAAATCTAGACTCAGAAATTAAAGGAGAGTGACTATCAAAGAAGAAAATTTAAATTCAGATGCAAAAATAGATAGTTTAGCTAAAACTTTAGAATGGGTGGTATAAATATTAGATAATATAGATAGAAAAACTCAATGGGATAATCAACCTCAGATTAGAAATCCTAATTTCAGGAAAAACAATAATTTTGGAAAAGTTAAAGAAGCAGCTCAAGACCAAAAAATTAGGCCCCCATTTCAAGAGAACTATGCTGAAATTTCTCAAAATAATGATGAAGATGAGGATGACATCAATAATCTAATGGGAATAGATGGAAACAACACCATTTTCCTCACTCGGGAAGATCTTGAACTATTTGAGCTTCAACAACTCAAATTAAACTCCAGTGAATCCTTTGACTACAAACAAGGTTATGACTTTTCTATTAATGAAATTCACAGTTAGTATAACCTTAGAAACAAGAAAAAATAATGAGTATTCTATAAAAAACAATTCCCAAATTAAAAACAAGAAAAATGTAGAAGCACCAAAAACAAAAGTTTTGCAAATTCTCCCAAGGAAAAATAAGGAAAATTCCAATCCTTCCAGTCCTAAAAAATCAACAACTCCCAAAATTATTGATTTACTGATGAATTAGCTCAATATTTCAAAGAGACACAAAAATCTAATACTACTAAAGCTTCTAATTTAGTAAAAATAATGAATTCTGATCCTAAAAAGATTCCATCTGATTCTAAATCAGCAAATCCTAGAACAGATAATCCCAGAACACTTGCTGATAAGTTCTAAGTCGGATAAAATTTCTGCTGCCACACAAACAATCCTTGAAAAGAGAATTAAAAGAAAAAAAACTTAAGAAACTAAGATAGAGAATGCCAAGACAATTGAAGATAAAAATACAACTGTTGAAAATCAAGAAAAACCAACTCAGATTACAGTTACTAAAGATGAATTAGTTCAAATTAGTAAATATCAACCCACATTCAATATTTAGACTAAAATTGCTAAGCTAAAAATATATATTCCTTTAACAAAATTAGTTAAAAATTGCTTATACAAATCGACTATAGCTGAAACTTTGAATATGAATGATGGTGAAGATGCCATTACTTTGAATGATGATCAATCAGAGTTGATTTCCAGCCCTGATGTGAATGGAAAGCATTCAGATCGATCAGTTCCTCCTTTCTACATCAGTCTTACCATTCATGATTAGATTTTACACAATGTTATGTTAGATTCAGGAGCTTTCCATAACAATATAATGCCCAAAGCTATCATGGAAACTATTAATCCAGAACTAACTAGGCCTTATAAAGATTTATTTTCATTTGAATCTAGTAAAGTTAAGTGCTTAGGATTGATTAAAGACTTATGTGTTACTTTAGTTCAGTACCCTGGTAAGAGTATGGTAATGGATAGCTAACATCCCACCAAAGTATGGTATGCTTCTTTCTCGCTCATGGGGAGAAAAGTTGCAGGGATGTATACAATTGGACATGAGATATGCTACTATATCAGTGTTTGGTCAACCCAAAAAGATATATAGGGAAACATTAATGAAATTCTTGGTCAGTAGAGCTGAGAGATCCATAAATTACCCCATTTATTCTACACCAACTAACCTTGACTCTTTTATTTTATGTAACTCTGATAACAATGAAATCCAAACTGAACTGATTGATAAAAAGCCAAAACCAAACAATGACAACATATTTCATGATTCCCTTTAGCACTTAGACTTTGATGGATCTGTAAACAAATCAGGAGCAGAAGCAGGAGTATGGATTACAAATATTGAAACTAATCATTTAGAAGGACATACCTTCAGACTCAACTTCAAATGTACCAACAACATGGCAGAGTATGAGGCACTCATTCTAGGCCTCTAGATCATTAGAAACTTACGAGGAAAAAGAATACTAGTCATGGTAGATTCAGAATTAATCATTAATAAATTAAATGGAGATTATTCTGTTTATAATCCTAGACTATCGAGATACAGAGATACAACAATTGATTTAAATGATGATTTATCGAAATGCAAGTTTGCTGGTATACCCAGAACACAAAACATTCAAGCAGACTATCTAGCAAATTTTTCTAGTACTTGTAATTTAGCATTCCAACCAACTCATAGCTATACTGCTGAGGTTAAACATAGACCAATTATCCCAAAAAACCTCAAGTACTAGAATATTTTCTCTCAGGATGAACATATTTACCATTTCTTAAATAATGAGGAAGAATTTCAAAATTGTAAAATAGATACAGACTGTAATATAAATTCAGATTTTTATTGTGAAATAGATAACATAGATGTACATAAATTTAAAAAACCCACCTTATTTACTCAATGTGACATAGATAACTTAGAGAAGGTAGATATAGAGGAAATCATTGAAGAAGAAATCGACATGTTAGATCTAAAAGATAATTTTTTGCCTAAAGGTTGGAGGACCTTTTTGATTCCAATGATGTGCCTAAAAAGCCAAAAATGGAACGAGTTAGGTTTGACATTGAAGAATGTAACATTGGGATAGAATTAAAACAAAAAATGATTAAACTATCTAAATCTTTACCTCCACAAGAAAAGGAAAAATACATTGATCTTTTAATGGAATATAAAAGACGTGTTTGCTTGGAGTTATTAAGACATTAAAGCTTATGAAAAGAACATAATCCAACAAAAAATTCCCATAAAATATGATCAAAATCCATTCAAACAAAAATTGACGAGAATTAATCCTGTTCTATTACCTTTGATAGAAAAGGAAGTAAAACGCATGTATGATTATTGCACCAATTAGATATTATGATTGGGTTTCAAACCTAGTACCAACAAGAAGGAAAACATGTGAAATTAGATTATGTGTTAACTTTAGAAATCTTAACAAAGTATATTTGAAGGATAATTACCCTTTACCTAAAATGGATCATATATTAAAAAGGGTAGTTGGCTCCACTAGAATTTATTTGTTAGATGGTTTTTTAGGATATAGCCAGATCCTAGTCCAAAAGGAAGATCAAGCTAAAACAACTTTCACCACTCCTTGGGGCACTTTCATGTATGTGACAATGCCCTTTGGTGTAATGAGTGCAGGAGAAACCTTTCAAAGAGCTATGGATAAGCATTTGCTAAGGAGATCCATGACTTCTTAGTAATTTATCTAGATGACATTACTGTATTTTCCAAATCAAATAATGAACACTTGGATCATTTGAGACAGGTCTTTATTAAATGTAGGAAATTTGGCATCTCTTTAAATCCCAAGAAAAGTATTTTTGGATTAGAGGAAGGTAATTTACTAGGACATATAATTTCAAAAGAAGGAATTAGAAATGATCATGCTAGGATTGAAGAAATTTTGAACATTCATCCACCTAGAAATATCAAAGAGTTACAAGAATTTTTAGGTAAAATTAATTTTTTGAGAAGATTTATTTCTAACTTAGCTGAAATTATCAGAGAACTGAATAACATGATAAAAAAAGACCCAATTTTAAAATGGAAAATTGAAGCCAAATAATCATTTGAATCCATGAAATAGGCTTTAACTAAAACACCAGTCTTAATCAGCCCAGATTTCAAAAAATAATTTATAAATTTTTCTTTTGCCTCAAAGCATACCATTGATGCAGTTCCTACTGTAGAAGAAGGATCAAGGTTTTGAACAACCTGAAATGACATGACAGAGGCCTTCCTCTTTAAGTATTAGGATTACTGTTGAACCAGGGATTTGAAGGACGAGATTTTCAGAATTGCACAGAAGGAGGAGGAAAGCCTAGAAGACTATCTGAAGTGATTTCACTACAATTTACATAGGTCTAAGTTCAATAACTTAGATCCAGAAATTCTAAAGACAATATTTCTAAGAGGTATAATAGATGATTGTTTGGATCATCTAAACCTATAAGGAAAAGGAGACATATCGCAAGAAATTATTGATGAGATAATGAAGCTTTGCTAGCATAGCTCAAGAGGATCGGTCAAAGGGAAAGTTTCAATTCAGGATCCTTTAGTCCAGATACATAATTCTACGAGCAGGGGAGTAACTAGAGTAGAGATTGGGAATTTATTTGAGGATTTTAAAACCAACCTCCTTCGCACTCTCTCTGCCTAGATTACTACAGTACAAGTAAAGAAAGCACAAGGAGAAGCTGAGGCATCCTAGGCAATATTTTGTCCCCAATGCAAAAAGAAACATTTGGAGAGAGAATGTGGACTGAATAGTGTCAGCCTATGCAACATCTGTGAGTTGGCACACTCTACGAATCAATGTCCTAATTTTCCTAGACTGAAGGCGGTGCTTCAAGAATCAAGCAAGGATGTTCAATATTCTTATTTCATCAGATCAAAGTGACCATGGTAGCCGCGAACTACAGGTATGACTTCAGATTTTTCCTCTTTTTACCCTTGGAGTAATGTTTATAATAGTCAACAATATCCATGGTAGTATCCTACTCCTTCCTCAACACAATTTCCTTTACCATGGAACCAATGGCCATCTCCTCCACCAATGCAATATCCTCCATCAAAACCCAATCGTTGGGTTCATAACTGGAGAAGTAATGGCCAAGGTCTAGTACCCCCTCCAATACCAATGCAACAACAACAATTACAACTACATTCTATTCAAAATTATACACCTTCCGTCCAACCTCAATTACCTGTGCAACCTAACCCCAATCCAAATGATAAGGTAGCCAAGAGCATGGATGCTCCAGTTACCCTCCAGACTTATCTTATCACTCATATTATACTTAACAAGCTTCAAATTCGATCAAGGAAAGTAATTAGATCTGAACATGCTCCCATTATTACCGAATAATGTGAATCACCTAGGAAGGATATGGACGATTCTAAGGCATTTGTTCCACATGTAACAGCTGATACCGCACCCATCGTTACATCTATAGCAGCCAACTCGAGAGGATCTGATATTTCCACAATAGCCAATCCAAGTAAGGATGGTACATCTGTGATATTTGACTCAGCTGTTAGCATTCAGAATCCTCCATACCCTCAATGATTAACAAAAACTAGATTAGTCTCACAACCTGAATCTGAATTCCTCGAGGAGCTGCAAAATCTCTATGTGTAGATTCCAGTGTTACAAGCTCTTAAAGAAGTTCATATATATGCTAAAAAATTAAGGGATATATGCATCAAATGACTTGGAAGGAAACCTGAAGACACTGCTACTATCTATGTCATGGGGAAATTATCCGATCTTATGATGGATCAGAATTTTTTGACTAAATATAATGACCCAGGGAACCCTACAGTGACTGTCCATATTGAATTTCATCCCATAACCAATAATTTGATTGATCTAGGGGCAACTATTAATGTCATGACTAAATACCTCTTCATCTCTCTAGGACTTCATGGACTTAGACCTACATCCACAGTGCTTGAATTAGCAGATAGGTCCCACGTCAAGCTCGAGGGAATGATAGAAGATGTGTTTATCACTGTAGCTTCCTGGAACTATCCAGCTGAATTTCTCATTTTTAAAACAAAATCCAACCTGGGGGGTCATCTTTTAATATTGGGAAGGTTGTGGCTGGCCACTGCAGAAGCATATATTAGATGTGGGTCTAGATCTATGGTGATCTCAGATGGGCAGGCCACTCAGAACCTAACCTTTAACCCTCAGTAAAACCTCATATTGATTCAAGTAGTCCATGGAGGGATGAATTTCCACTTGAATACGATCATTCCCTACCTCTTCTCACATTTGGAAAAGCACAATACTTTAGGGATGAAACAAAGGACAATATCATTAATGGTTTTATTAGTAATTCACTTCCTGTTGCCTCCATTATAGATTTGGGAGAAGAAGAGGAGGTAGATGATACAATTAATGAACATTTTAAAACAACTCCACATACTATCAACAGTCCAAATGAAATTGAACCTGGAAAATGTTTAAACATCAATCCTAACCTGATTACTGAAAAAAACAGATTATTGATACAATTGTTACAAAAATACAAAAAAGAATTTTCATGGGACTATACGGATATGAGAGGAATCCATCCTGGCCTATGCACTCATCACATTTACCTTAAAGAGGATTGCAAACCAGTTATACAACCTCAATTCCGAATGAACCCCGCACTTAAGGAGATAGTGAAAGAAGAGTTGCAGAAAATCCTTAATGCTAATTTCATCTACCCCATTACTAATAGTCAGTGGGTTTTTTATTGTCATAGTTCCGAAGAAGAATGGCAAATGGAGAGTCTGTGTTAACTATAGATAAATTAACAAGGCCACTCAAAAGGATCATTTTCCTTTACCATTCATTGATCAACTCTTGGACACTCTTTCTAGAAAAGAAAACATTTTCATTTCTAGATGGGTTTAGTGGCTATAATCAAATACAGATTGCCTTGGAAGAGCAAGACAAGAAAACTTTCACTTGCCCATGGGGTACTTTCACATATAGATTCCTTCCCTTTGGCCTCTGTAATGCAACAACAACCTTTCAGAGGGAAATATTGGGTAATTTTTTTGAGCTTTTGAATGATTGTCTTCAGATCTCTATGGATGATTTTACACCTTATGGAGATGCCTTTGATACAACATTAAATAACTTTGAAAAAGTGTTGGAACTTTGTGAAAAAAATAATGTTGCTCTGAGCATGGAAAAATTCCAGATGATGATGACCGAGGGAGTTGTGTTGGGACATTTCAATTCAGCAGATGGAATCAAGCTAGATCCTACAAAAATTGAGGTAATCTTGAAAATCCCAACCCCTAAGACACCAAAAGTGGTACATAGTTTTTTGGGACATGCAGGATACTATAGGAGATTCATAGAGAACTTTTTAAAGATTTCATCTCATCTATTTTCATTACACATGAAAGATTCAGAATTTGTATGGATAGGGAAGTGCGAACAAGCCTTTTTAAAGTTCAAAAATTGTGTAACAACAATAACTATTTTACAAGGACTGAACTGGAAATTTCCATTTCAAATTTCTATGGATGCATATGACATGGTTGTGGGTTCTATTTTGGGGAAGCTAGAGGAGAAGAAAACTTATGCCATTTCTTACATTAGCAAGGTCTTAACTCTAATAGAACTCAACTACACTATTAATGAGAAGGAATTCCTAGCAGTAGTGCATGCTATCACTGGGTACTAATTATTTTTACACACTGACCATGCTGCAATTTGATTTTTGATGAACAAGCATGTTACTAATGGTAGATTTACACAATGGTTATTGGTGTTACAATAATTTCATATTACTATTTTAGATAAACCTGGAAAAGATATTGTAGTTGTTGATTTTCTTTCTAGTTTAACCATAAGTGATGACTACACTGCCACTGAGGATTATTTTCTAGATTAATATCATTTTTCCATATCTACTCACTCATCATGGTATGCAAATATTTCCAATTATCTTGTTCAGGAAAATTCCCACACCAATTTTCTTCCAAAGAAGAAGGAATATTATACAATAGAGTGCCACCTACTACTGGATAGAAGGAAATATCTATCATACCGGGCCATATTTTTAGATTAGGCGATGTGTTAGAGAAGATGAGATATTTGAGATCTTGAAGGCTTGTCATGAGGAACGTTGTGGAGGACACTTCATTGACAAGAGGACATGACATAAAGTACGCTCAACGGGGTACTACTGGCCAACTATATTCCAGGATGCCAAGAAGTTTGTGAAAGGTTTGATAGCTACCAAAGGATGGGCCAACCTTTAAAACTAGATGAGATGTTGTTACAACCTCATATAGTGATAGAAAAATTTGATAAATGCAACCTATACTTTGTGGGTTCAATTAATCATTCATCACAGCAAAATTCATACATATTGTTCTGCACCAATTATGTCACAAAATGGGTCGAAGCACAGGCACTAGCCAGAGAAACAAAGAAGACTATTTTAGACTTCCTATCCCAAAATATTTTTGTTCTCTTTGGGATACCCAGAGAGATAGTGATAGATGGGGGGCCTCAATTCAAATCTCATTTGATCAAGAAGCTAGTTGAAAAGTATGTAATTCAACACATAATCACTTCACCATATCACCCACAAGAAAATGGTCAAGTAGAAAGCACCAATAAAGTCATTGAGGGAATCTTAACAAAGAAAGTAGCCAGTCACCGAAGAACTGGACAGAGAAACCTCCAGAGGTACTATGGGCTTATAGGAAAACATGGAGGAATAATACAGGCTTCTCACCATATGAATTGGTGTATGGTAAGAATTCCTTATTCCCCATATAGTTTGAAATAAATACATTACGAACAAAATTGCAGGTTGTTCTGGATTTAAGTACAACACAGACTCAAAGAATGAACCAGCTCAATGATTTGGAAGAGAAACAAATGGCTTCCATTAAAAAAACAGAGATCATTCAACAGCAAGGAGATAGATGGCATGATGGATTTATTAAGAAGAAAAATTTCTAGAATGGAGATTGGGCTCTTTTGTAAGATTCAAGGTTCAAATATTTCAAAGGTAAGCTCTGCACCAGATGACTAGGTCGTTATGAAGTGGATATGGTAATTGGCAATGGGATTATACAATTGGTCACCATTGATAGTGCTAAGACACTATTACTATTTAATGGGCACCTTCTAAGCTTATATCATCAACACGCTTCGAAGGAATCATTTGTCAAAATTGTCATGGATTCTGATCTTGATGTTACGAAAACAAGGGAAAATTCCCCTGTGCAGCCTAACAATTGAAATTCCAATGAGTGAAGCAGTTGAAAACCACATTTGTGGAAGATTTTACACCTATTTAAAAAATAAATAAAAAATAATAAAAAATAAATAAAATAAATAAATAGATAAATAAAAACAAAAACAAAAATAATAAATCTAACTGTGAAAACCCCTTTCTGGGACGCAGTCAGAAAATTGGTAACAACTGAAAACCATTCTTTTGGTGGCTATTACGCCCATTTTGTTCTTCTTGAAACATCATCTTCCCTCTTTGATCTATTTTATAGGATGATGGTATTCATGTAATTTCCTTTTCTGTACCAATTTCTCCTGATTATTATGTTTTTTTTTATGAATAATCTAAGGGATGTCTTGGTTGTTACACATGTAAAACCGACAACCATGAATACTGTTTCTTATGGTTCATTCGATAACATCAATAAATTCTATCCAAACAGAGCAACAAGAGCGTTGCAAGCAGGAGACCGTCAATTCTAAATCTTCCTCCACGTCACCTCAGGTATGTCATTAAAATGGTAAACATTGTCATTAATGATTCGGTGATTAATTGGGAGAAGTAATGATACTCCCGTGATGCCCATTGACGGCTATCACCATTAAGGTGGGGAAGGGGATATGTCTTGAAATTATTGCAAAAATCCATAGTCCTAAACATCTATCAAATCCATATGTACATAATTAATAACATAATTTCCAATGATGACCGAATGTGGTTAGAAAAGAGCGTGTGTACTAAATCCCATTACTTTCCATAACGAGCCATTTATGAATATTAGTGTGAGGTATGATTTGGTAAATCCACAAGAGCCGTCACCTCCCATCAAACTCCTCGACTGAAACCTTGCATCCTCATTGTAAACTCGTCGATTAAGATAAGCAGAGATGCCGAAAAGCAACAAATTCAGAAGCACAGTGATATTACAGTGGGGTTGAACAACAAGAAGTGAATTTAGAAATGCAGTAACAATATAGTAGGGCTGAGCAAAAAGAAGAGAATTTAGAAACACACAACAAATATGGGTGGAGTAGCGGTCAGGCATGAGCCAGATTCTATGCACACCTTGCAGAATTGTCCAGAAGCCTACAATATATTCAGAGATTCCAGATGGATTGAGCTTTTCCAGAAGCTTGAAGGCTCAGACGAGGCGGTGGAAATTGAATTTTCTCAGAATTTGAAGAATAATCAAACCTGAGTAAGGGGCATGCAATTGGAGGTGAGTGATGAGGAATTTTCCCAGGTAACTTCATTTCCAGAAGAGGGGAAAAGGCGGTTTAATATAAAAATCAATCACCCATCCTTGAAATAAGACTTCCTAGTAGGAAAAGAAAAACTGGAGAAGAAAGGGAGAGGAATTGACAGGTTGTCACTTCCTCATCCTTGGGAAGATGTTTCCCTAGGTTTAATTAAATATATCACTTTTGAGGGAATATCCACAATAGTGTTCAACTATCATTTTCCTCTACTTAATCACGTGTGGAACCAGCAAAGGATTAACCTTCCCCTCAATTTGTTAGGGAACATCAAGCATATGGAAGCAACAGTAAAAATAGCGGCACACCCACAAACATGTGTGACTAATCACAGAATCATCATGTTAATCATGTTGGAAGCCCTAGGCCAGTAAGGAAAACCCTGGGAATAATTCAAGTGAAAGAGGCAAAGAACAAGTGAAGGGAAACATACGAAAACTTCAGGAGGAAGTGAGGTATAAGTGGAAACCCAGACTCAGCCTATTGGAGTTAGAATTAGGAAAGAGCCTATTGATGAACCAATTGGAAATAGAAGGCCAAAAAAAAGAGTGAGAATTAGCATACCTACAGAACCTTTTCCTATGGCTGGAAAGAAAATAGAAGAAAAAATTTTAGAAGAAGAAAGGCAACCCTCCTCATCAGGAAAGGACGAAACCAATGTCCTAGTTTGAGAACTTGAAAATATAAGAAAGAAAAATGAAGAACTAAAGAAGAAATTATCTAAGGGGAAGGAATTTCTGGTGTTTGTATGCATGACATGTTTTCAAGACTTAACATCAGCAAGATATAAGGTCTGTAGAGAAAATATCAGCTCAATGGAAATAAAAATAGAACAATAGGAGGCTGTTACACAAGAACATGCTGATGATGTTACTGTTACACAAGAACCAATAGTTAAAGTAGAGCCTCCTGTAATAATTGACCTAGAAGCTGACCCACAAGACCCTATGGAGGGCACTCCTATTGTATAATAAACAAAAGTGGACACATAGGCTACTCTAGGAGGAAACAAAAGGGCTAACACACAAGGAACGACTGAGAAATTTGTTGTTACACAAGAACCAATAGTTGAGGTGGAACAACCCCATTTATAAGAGGCTTATACACCCATTATTGATGTGGATATTAAATCTAGAAGAACACCAAGTCCCACTGTGGGATGGAGTTCTGAGAAATTTTTGTTAATTTCTAAATTACAAAAGTGGAAACAGGAAGCAATCTCCCTTCAGGAGGGGATGATTTTGCTAAAGGAACATCATAGAGAAATAGTCAATTTACATGAAATATGGATGAAAGAAGAGTTGTAGAAATTATGGAATAATTATAAGAAAAATGAAGCCATGAAGAAATAGGAGGAACATCTGCTGCTGTTATAGTAGTAGGTTCAGGACCTCACCATAGACAAGAAAAAATTTCATGACCTCGCCCTCAATTTGCTAGGTTGTAGGTGGCCTTCTCAATCCTATCCTATTCTTCTGTGGGAACGTTACTTCTTGTTCCAGATGAAAGCCGTTATGAAGGATAGACCCTAGTTATGTTCTTCCACTCGCACATTTCTAGATGTTTTTCGTGCCTCCAATTTGGATGAGAAAATTTTGTTGTGTGAGTTATTCTTGCACAATATTATTTGTGAATATGTGAGTATGCAGACGGTTGTGACAGTATTCTCCTATATGGGAGATCCTCAGTTGAGAGCTTTTGTATCCTTCATGGAGAATCAGATTGAATGGAATATAGCTATGCAATTTATGGAGACTAATGAGGAGAATAAGACATTATGGGTTCGGGAAGAACTAGGATGGGTTTCCAAGTTAAAGTGAGAATTCAAGAGAATTTTGAGTACCCCTGAGATCAAAGAAATGGCTGCCACTTATAGAATAAGAATTGTGAACTTCTCCCTCAATTAGGTCTCAATGATGAAGAGCCAAGCCTTAACAGGGTGCTTGAAATGCACGGAAGCCAGCAATGCTGAGCTACTGAAAGGGGACCCATTGTCATTCCAAAATTTCGTGGTGGCTTTTACACACGTACTATTTTATGCACAGATTGTAAAATCCCTTCGTTCTTTATGGATGGGATTGAGATTAAATTTTTCTTTGATTTGGCTGCCAATTGAGGATTATCAGAGTAATTATGAATTGAGTAAGTATGAGTCAGAGTCTTGGGTTTGAAAGTTGATGGCCAAACAAGAGTATAGGTCTATAGATGAAGATATATCTTGTGCTTATGATATCACCGACCTGCGTCAGAGATATTCCCGTGAGAGATGAGTTTGCATGAGGACATGCAATTATTTCAGTTGGTGGGACATGTTGGGTGCCAGTTTTGCACATTTTTCCTACATTTGTTTTCCCTATTTTTCCTCATGACCATAACCAATGGGACTATGTTTAACTCTTTTTCCTATCTTTATATCATAACTTGTGTTGTTTTACCTTGTCTTCATTACTCTTCCATTTCATCAATTATTATGATATATCGTGACTTTTTATGACTAATTGAGGATGAAAGTTCAGAGAAGATCTATGGTCTTTGTGTTTCCTTTCTATATGTTATTTGTCACACCAAATATCCTGGGCACAAAGTACACATGATCAGTTAATGGCATGCTGTTACAACGAGTGATATTGTTACACCTTGCTGTTACAGATCCACCGGAAACTACTGTTACACTTTACTGTTACAGATACACCGTAAATTGCTGTTACACCCTACTGTTACAAACCCGCTGGTAAACTGCTAATATAGTTGTAGCATTGATCGGATCCCATCAACACCTACTGATGATCTGTCCTTTAGCTATCATACTAAAACTGTGGTTTTATTGTGATAGTTGTAGAATTTGTTTAGCATTGTATTTTTTGGGTAACAACCTTGTTACGGTCCTATAAATATAAGATTCATAATTTTGAATTGACTTTTGATAGTCTTGTAAAATATGTAGATACCTTAGTTTTTGCAAGTTGTCTTCCCATATTTTGAGAAAAAAGAAAATCAAAAAGAGGGTAAAAAGTCCTAAAAGAAAGATCAAAGGACTTAAAAATATAGACCCCAAAAGAAAAAAGATGAAAATAAAACATGAAAGTGTACAAGTCCAAATGCCACTACTTTTTACTTTTTGTAAATGATTATGGAAGAGTGTAAATAAATGCCATAATCCATGAAAAGTTAAACTGTTTAAACTTAACTTGTCATGTTTTCAATTTCCATGTTTTAGATAGTGAATAAAGATTGGTCAATCATTTAATCCTGACTAATTAGTAGATAGATAGAGAATAATGAGGAGCTCATCAGTTTAATCTGAGCCCTCGGATGAAATAAGGTATAATTAGATAGTTTTATGCTTTTCAAAGAATAAAATGTTTCAAGATAGCAAGCTTAAATGCACCTAATAAAAACAAGAAAAAATGTTAGAGTAATGTTGGGTAGGTAGAATGAAGTCGGAAAAGCATGTAATATTCATCACTGGGAAAAAAATCACTAATTTCCCTTCCCCTGTAAGTATTCAGTATTCTACACTAGCAGTCAAAAAGGATCAGAGCATTTCTCTGACTTTTGTTGTGACTGGACCCAAGGCTCGATGACTAGATAGTGGAAAATGTTGAATTCTTATGATAAAATCCCCTTTACCATCATTTATCCCTCATTCATACATTTAATTCATCTTCATAAGTAAAGAATCATTCTTACTTAAAGAAACCCAAAATCCCATTTAATTAACTTCCTTCATTCGTAAATAATACAAAAACCCCCAAAAAACACTCTATCCTAATTAAATTGATGAAATGATGAAATAATAAGCTTTGATTTTATTTATTCACTTTACTTGGTCATTTAGTGTATTTTTGTGTATTCCATCTCCCCTTGTCATATTAATTTTTAACTTATGCTATTAATTCCCTAAAAAAATACCTTATCCTATCTATATAATTCCCTTTATCTAAAATACCCCCTAAAACACACTATTATAAAGTTTTTAGACCAAAGTTATTATCCACATGCTAAATTAAAAACCCAAATAATACTCCCTTTGGTCTAAAACTAACCTTAATTAAATACACTGCCCCCTATGGTTATTATACCCTTCATCAAGTCTAAAAACTATATAATAAAATAAATAATGTGGCCTTCCATGCATATCCTATGTATTTGGAAAATGCAAAAACATTTCCTCGCTCACCACATTTTTATCCTAAGTGCTAAAAATAGATTAAAGTATTTTTTAAAGGTTCAACCCCCGTGCCTTTGAAAAACACTTGCCAACCTTTTCCTCACATCATATTTTAACACTTACAAAACTAGGCTTGTAATTAAGATTTTTTCGTAACCAATTTTCCTAGAAAAAGCCTGAAAAAGAGGCCAAACCCTGGCCAATTTTTCTCAGAAAATTCCAAGTCTGGGAAAACCACTTTTTAAGCCAATATCCTCAATTCGTAACCTCTGAAGATCAATTTCAAAGATAGAAAAGGGTTTAAAGCTTACATATACCCTAAAAATCCCTTTTACAGTCAATCTATTCAGGAAACCCTTATTTTTTGTCTTATTCCAGTTTATATCCTCTGACAAAGAAAAATAAACTCTTGCAAACAA
Organism: Pinus albicaulis; assembly: GCA_034641835.2. NCBI lineage: Eukaryota > Viridiplantae > Streptophyta > Pinopsida > Pinales > Pinaceae > Pinus > Pinus albicaulis. The sequence continues at coordinate 1,024,553,383 of CM076572.1, forward strand.
TTTAAGCTTGTAGTAGTTATTCCAAAATGACCAAAAATTAGATCATAGCCAGACCTAGAGGCTCTAAACCAACCAAGCCTGGAGGATCCAAACCTCCTAAATATGTAACACCTAAAGCTATTAAATCTACTCCAGTCTTCACTGCTTAATCCACTGAATCAGTAAACCCCTCCAGCCAGCTGTGGCTACTGAAGAAACCCTTCCATTGACTAATATGGAGTACAGGATTGTTGATCCAGTGGTAGAATTTAACCTTTTAGAAATACATAATTGGTGCTATGATAAATACTTGGACAAAGATGAAATGCCTATTTGGGGGACTCATTTGCCCAAATATGTAGTTCCATTGACCCACCCTGGACAAGAACTTGTTAGATTATTTCAAAAGCATTATGAGCCAGACCAAAGGGCAATTATCAATGCTGATAGAGAAATCCTTTTTACCATCACAAGAGAGTCCATAAATCAAATTCTGCAATGAAAATTTGATCCTTAATCAGTCCCCCTATCTATAGAACTTTGACCCAGTGGTACTTAGGCCTGGATTTCCCAAAGAATTTTATGATATTTCAAAACTTTTTGCCTTCCCATGTTCACATTCCTAAGTTGAACCCTCCTTATTTCACTGCCAAATTTCCTGAAAGGTCTAAACATATTATTTCAATGCTATCTTTTATATTGGGATACTTTACAGATGGATTCATTGATGAATCCATTCTTGGCTTTATATCCACCTTATCTCCAGGCCAACCTCCAACAATCCTTTTTTATTATGCTAGATTCATAGAAAATAGTATTCATCATCAGCTAACCAAACTACCCATTGAAGGGGTTTTCAGATACTCATCTTACATGTTTCACTTATTTTTATTCTTCCAAGATGATAATTTTCCAATTACATTGCAAAAAATGGACTTGGAGGGTAAACCTTTATCCATATTCTTCTAGATTTCCTTGCTCAGGAAAGAGGGTAGTGAGTTAACCTACACATATTTTTCAGACCTCTTTATACATCCAGCAATGAACATTTTGTACAAAGTAGAGAAGCCCAAAGTCAATGAAGAAATGAAAAGAATCTTGTAACTGACTAAACAAAATAAGATGGGAGACTGGTTTCTTTATCAAAAGCATATAGAGATAATAATTTTTGGATCCAACTTATTACCTTATAAGTTTCCAAAATATATTAGCATGAGAATTTTTGCATTGGAATATTTAAGGAAAATTCTCAATTCTGACTCTATTAACTTCTTAGCTTTCAGGAAAAAGACTCAATTCAAGCTAAAGAGTTAGATTGGTCCTTTCATCATAAACAATAGAGAGGCAGAAAAATAAATCACAAAGAGACTAGGAGAGTATAAATTTCAAGAAATTTTTCGATGGAACTATGATCCTTAAGGGATCCTGAGAAATTTAAGGGTAAAATGTAAACTAACACCCTTCATACATAAGCTTAAACCAGAGATTGAGAAGTTTTCCAATCAAGCAGAATGGGTGGAGAACACACTAACAAATACAACTACTAATACAGAGACAGCAGGAAAAATGGTTACAACACAAGCCCTTGAAGTTGTAAAGCAGCTAGAGACTTAAGTCAAAAGAGGCAGCGAAGAAGGAGCATACACAATAGAAACAACTTCATAAAATAAATTCAAATTGATTTATAATAAAAAGCTTAAATTTAGTTCAATTGGGAAAGAAAAGGTAATTGACATTGAAGATACAAATGAGCCAGAGGTAAGTAATGATGAAGCTATAGTGATAATCAATGAAACTCTTGCAGAGATTGAAAAAAAGAAAACAACAGGTAAAAATGATACACAAATGATTGAAAAGCCACAAAATATGGAGGTCTCTTCCTCACAAACAACCGAGGAAAATGATTTAGATATCAAAGAGAAATATAAGTAGATAAAGCAGAAGAATGAGGAAATTAAATCAAATATATATTCTCAATTCCTCAAACAAAAACCTGGGAATCAAAATAGGCTACTGATAGCCTTTGATTATTCTACAAACAAGATGATTATGTCATTTTTGCAAACAACTACTTCAGCACCAAAGACAGTGGAAAATTATAAAATGGTGGAGTTTGAAGTAGACACTAAAAATGTTCATGAGCTGGACCCAATTGAATTTCATAGACATAGCTTTGAAATTTTATATTCCATAGTGGTGACAAAGGCAATGAGTGCTACCAAATTGCACAATACTATTCTAAATATGTAGGATCAAATGAAGTTAGACAAGGGATATTTGTATGCAAAGGACCTAACGATTAAAGCCTTATAGGATTTAGTTTTACAGGTGGGATATGTTCCCACAAATATTCAAGCAACAGAGTTGTTGGTTAAGAAAAAGAGTGAAGATATTGCAGCTTTGAGGAAACAACTTAAGCTTACTCAAACTGAGCATCCACAAACCAAAGAAATCCTTCAAGAGCAGAGTGGAAAAGAAGAGATGATGAAGCTCATCCTCAAATTAACTTCTCAGATCAAAGAAATGGAATCCAAAATGGACCAGCTTGTCGAAGAGAAGGAAACTATGAAAGAAAATGACACTCCTATCATTCCTTCAGTTATACCAGTGATTACCGTAGTAGTGGCTTCCACATTAGGAGAAAAACTAGCACCAAAAGAACCACTGGCAACTACAGTGCTAGTGAGTTCAATTACTACTTTAGCCATAGATTCTTCTACAACACAGGTTCAACAAACAGATGGAGTAGGTCAGATTGTAAGAGCTATGGAGGAATTGTCTTTGAAAACTAATGCAATCAACAACCTAAAGAAGATTTTTGATAATATTGAAGCCACAAATAAGTTATCTTTGATAAATTCTAAAACTCATGAACAAAAGTCAATTAGACTTGGAAAAAAAATCAAGGGCTTACAAAAACAACCAACTTTCACTGAGAAAATTTCATTTGTAAAAAATCATCTATGGACAAACATAATTGAAGCCGTTCACACTCAATGGCCTTCAATTCAGGTTATATATGAGTAGAGATACTTATTATTAGCAGCTCAGGCAGAGATTCAAAATACCAAGGATGAGTTAACTGATAAGCCATCTCAGTCTTTAAAACTCATCACATTCTTGAACAACAAGAACAGAGTAGAATTGGAGGAATTACAGATATTAGACAGAAAAGAAACAATTTTACAGATTAAAAAGGTGGTAACCAAGAAAAATTTGATGAACTACCTGTAAGAAAAATGTGAATCAATGAACATTTCCATAACAAAGTTTATGGTAAAATACACAAACTTAAGATAGAGGGGCTTGCTATACATCTTTATTTTTAATGAAAAACCGATGCCCCAAAAGGATTATGATAGAAATATCAGGGAATTTTCCAAGGAGAAAGTTAGTAAACCATTACCACAGGGCACTCCCACATGAAAAGTCCTCCATCAACACTCTGGAGATTTTTTCTTTCTACAACATGAGATTACACATCTCTTTGTGTTTAAGCCCACTTCTGCTAAATACATGGACGCTGATGAGAATTTTAGAAAGCTAAAGAATGTCAAAATTATGAATGAAGAATAGTGGAAAACATTTACAAGTTTAATGTAACAATGAGAGGTAAAACAGTGAAGAAAATTACCTTGAAAAAAATTCAAAAAGAAACAGTGAAATAAAAGGACAGTCTCTTGATTTTTACTGAAAAAAGATATATTTTTACAGCAATAAATAGTGGAAATATCAGTCAAAAGTGTATCAGCGTTAAAAATCAGTGTTAAAGAGTATCAGATGAAAGAGTATCAGCTAAGGTAACTCAAATGAAGATATTTTCTATCAGCCAACAAAGAAGGACAACTAATCACTAAAAGCTCCTTGATTAGATAAAGTAGTTGTATTTATTTTGGATAAGAGGACATCTTGCTGATTTGTTAAGCAGCGGTCCCTCTTATTTTGTAAAGATATTTTCTATTTCCTAAAGATATTCTTAGATGTCTCCTAGGATATTTGTAACTAAATTTTGTATAAATACTTCTACATTAGAAGTATTCAGTGTGGAATAAAATTGCTGGACTTACTATAGACTTTTTGCTAAATATTGGAGGCTATTGTGTGTTGATTTTGAAGTAGCAAACTAGACAAAGCTAAACTAGCATCATAATTTAGGATCCCTGTGATAAGCTGATGAGTGAAGTACTTCCTTCTTGTCATTGTTTTCTTTTGTGAGTTTCATGCAATTCATTATATATTTGTTCTATCTGAATGTGTAACTAGGAATATTACTACAAGTTAGTCTAGCGCTCCCTATTTTTAACTAGTTACCATTTTAATGTTTTTTGCTGATTTCTGGTGTTAGGAATCCTTGATTTCTCCTTATCCCATTTGACTCATGCCTCCTTCTTCCATTTTCTAGATCAAAGGGATCCTTCATTTCCCTTTATCCTGATCATACCATTTCACCAAAAAACACTTTTCCAAATCTCTAAGTGTTATCTATCTTGCCCTGAATACATTTGCACCTTTTTGGCCTTGATTTCTAGTGCTGCTAGCTAGATTTAGACTCTATAGCCCAATGGAAAATTTTATTTCTCTCTAGTTTACCTCTAAGTGATTTTTTCCCACCAAAACCATTTAAAACAAAACCAATTTTTCTTTCATAACTAGCCTAATATTCACAAATTTAAACAAATATAAATATGAAAGAGAGATCCCTCTCTGAACTTTAGGAAGGCTAGATCGTAGAGTTCCAAGTAGGTTTGTGTTTACCTCTAGTGTTCTTTGACTAAAATTTCAAATCCCACAACTTAAGAAACTACTAGAGTGATAACAAGCCCAAGGGTAGTTTTGATTGTAATCTATAATTTTCTAGTCAAAACATTATTAAGGAGAGGTTATAACTCTATGTTTTCTATTTCGATCAGCACGAGAATCATAAGATTCTCATGAATTATCCATCCCTTGATTTTCTAAGATGTAACTTCTATATAGATCTCGGCCCTAGAGGTCGAGAGGTTAGCAGAGAACAACATTATTTTGGCTCTGTAATTGTGCTCATATTAATACAGATTCTCATGTTATTGCGGTTACATTCATTATTCAATTTAGTTTCTGTTAAGTTATTCCTCTACCTGCACCCTACTAGGGAGGAAGGGCCCTACTTCTTAGCAGGGATTGCAGTGATTAAAGTAGTTGTGCATGTAATTGTATTTCAGTTTATGTATCAGTAGAGTGTTTTTTCTACTATTTAGCTGTGAATATATTTGCTTCAATTTCAATAATTTGTATGTTGTTACACATATGATATTAGAGACACCAGCTGGATACTTGTTGTGTCACATGCTAGAACAAATTAATTGAAGTGTGATTCCATTCTTGTACATCCTTTTATTTCTGCATGAGTGATTTACTTCCAGCATTTACTTCAGCAACAATTTATTTTCTTTGGAATTGCTTCTGGATGGTGTATCGGCACAGACAGTGCAACTGTCATTGGAATAAAAATACGTCCATGGATTTATAATTAATGTGTATTGTTTAGTCATTTAACAATCATTTATACAACCCAAAAACCACCCTGATCATCGCCCCATCCTATCTCTGGAGCATCCTTCTTTGTTTCATCCTCAACGTATTTTTCAGACTCCTTAGTAGTCACAAAGATGATGTGCTTAGGTTGGTTCTTGGTGTCCTTCTTTCGCGTCTATGTACTAGTATTCATGCTACTCATCTCCTCCTTCTCTATCTCCTTATCTTCAGTTGGTAGAGTTAGCCAATCACTTGGCCATGCAATTACTATTCGAGCATGATCATCCTCTATCACTAGGTACGACAAATCATACCAAACCTCAGCAAGTCCCTTCTTCACTTGGATGTGGACGTGCTAGAAATATGCTTTAAATTTTGCGACACATCAATATTCTGAAAAAATACTTGGGGTTTGTTGGGGCTTCTGGTTGATTGCTATGCACAGACTCATCTCAAACCCGATCCAAAATATTTTTTTCACCATCACCTGAGATGGCTCCATTGAATGCCATAGTGAGGCATACCTCATTTCCTAGCAGAGATCCGGATATGTAGTGGGAAACATCGATTCATCAGCTTCTTCCAGGCCATCGAAAAAATTAGGAGTAAGGCCCATGCGTAGTGGAAATTCTTGCCATCCTCCTATGCATCTATGCAATCATAGAAAAAATCCTTTCACAAGTATCCATCCCAATTGTTGATGAAGACTTTGCAACAATGCGTAGCCAAAGACACCACTGGCATTGAAACATCCTCTACGTGACACTTCTACATTATCTTGCTATCTAAAATATCGGTGGCCAAGCACACTGACCTATCCTTGATGGAGTTAATAGAGTAACCCCTGGTTCACTTCGACCATAATCCTGCTTCATCTTATCAGCCAACTTCTTATCCTGATCCTTGACTAAAATGATTCAATGGGGTCCAAGCCCATATAAGGGAGTGTCGTTATATATGTGATCAACATCACATAAATGGGTATTATTTCCCCCAATCAGAGAAAATAATCATGCATTAGGGCCAAAAATTAGCGCACACAGATTGTATTGATAATTCTACACCCAAAGTGCTGAACATATAACATGTACAACAACCCTGCATTTTGAATTTTTTCCACCCACTTGATTGGCTCTAGCCCTGTTAGTCCAATAAATTCATAGTGCATAGAGCGCAGATACTATCTTGGGTCAAATTGGTGGTATTTTATGTGGTCATTAAAATCCCAATCCTCCATGCACAACTGTGGAATTTTTCCCAACAACCCTCCCTCAACTAGTACTTCTTCAAGAAATAAAGGTGTACAAATATTGTATTTTACTATGTCTGGATCCTTCGTAGGTTTCGCATTTATTGATTTACATGGCAGAATATATCAGGGTAACCTAGAGATAGGCTCTAATTCTTCAACATCAATGTCTTCTAGTCCTCGGGGTAAGAATTTTTCATCTTTTGACTTCTAGCTCGATGACCTGCTTTTGACTATATTGCATCATCTTAGACTTTTGGTACTTCACAATTTTCTTCCTGCGTGATGTTCCAAGTACCAGTTTCTTCATATTTTTAGAAGGCGCTTCTTCGGTTTGTTTCCAGGGTGATATCAAGCCTGCGATAGTTACGAGTGGCATAACCATCATGGTGTGTCTTAGACCTAGTCGAATTGTGCGCATGAGACCTGCTTTGATCAATTTGTGGATGTCGTGGCCACTAAACCCCTTCAGCCAAAGGTTGTCTCCAAGGAGAAACAACAAGCAAGACAAGAGTCTTATCATGATTTCAAGTAGTGACTAGAAACTTTCAAGAAACAATGTTTACTCCTAATTATTCATTACTCATGAATGTAATGAAACATGGCAGAGTGCTCATTTTGGAAGTGTTAGGATGATCAAAACATGATCCTATATGTTGGACGTAGCCCAAATTGGCATATATTTTGATGAAGAATCTACATTATGAGGAGCAGAGAGAAAACTAAATATATCACGTGGTGTTAAAGGGACTTGGAAGCAAGTAGAAGTCCCTCTTTTTTGTAAAGCGTAATTTTGTAAGGGGTTTTTGATGATAGTTTCATGTTTTAGGGAGTCCATGATATTTGGACCACGATATTTTTCTAGTGATTTAATGTATATAAAGGGATGTAATTTTATGCTTAGGATATGATTTTTTATCAGATGATAGATGGCTAAGGGTGTAATGTTCCTTTTTGAGGATTTCTCATGAAACATGAATCAAAAACATATTTCTAGAAAAAAATGAAATAAAATAGTGAAATAGACTCTTTTATCCCATATATTAGACAATATGAAACTTAAATCCAAAAATAAATCTGAAACAAAGCAAACTAGGTGGGTTAAACAGATCTCCCACACCTAGGATTGCCAAAAAGTGCTAAAACCCCAAGACTGTAAAATGCCAGAGCAGCTGCTCAAGGGATTGCACAGTATAAGAGAGGTTTTACACATAAAATGATAATATAACAATATATATACTCATTTATTGATAAATAATGCTGAAGAACAAAGATCTAAGCTCCCTTTACAAAATACAAAAGAAACCGACAAGGGTTTTTTATCAAACACTCTACATACAAAATGGGATATTCAGTAATTTACTAAATCACCACTGAAAAAATGAATTACATGAGTGTATGAGGCTGAAATTTTTATTTTCTGATTTATATCCCTCAAGGGCTTCCTCCCATGAAAGGATGAACCTCTCAATCACAAGGAAACACTGCAATGGAGCTACCAAACCATGCAATGAACAATGCCTCTTGAATAACGCATTCCCTAGTAGAAAAAAAGTTGGGAATGTATGGGAAATGAGTGTTCTGATACCAAAAATATGAAATAAGCTTTGGAGCTCTCCAAACAGATCTCTCAAGTGAAGAAAACCTTCCTCCAATGAGAAACTAGCTCAGAAGCTAGGATTCCAATCCCTTCCACCGCTGCACCCAGCAACACTACACAATCTGATGATGAAGATGGATGAATCTTGGCCTAAAAACTTGATGTGGAATGATGAATACAAACTCTCCCAATGAGCTCCTCAGAGGAAAGAGGTGGGATTCCCACTCGGGAACACCCAGTGCTAAACAGCACTTCAACTTTGCTAAGCAGCAAAGCACCAACAATTCTTGGCAGCCAAGAATAATAATATAAAACATGATGAATAATTCTTCCATCCTCTTCCTTATATAATACATTATTTTTCTTTCCCTTGGCCCCACTCACTTAGGTTACTTCTAACCCAAGTTACATCTCCCTCCAAAATTGCATGATCCCTCCTAGGATTCCTCCTCCGCTAAAACTGCACTATTGACTTAGTCAAAGCATCTTCATTTTATCTCTTTTTACACATGGAGGTGTTTTATTAGGCTTTAAAGAATGCCCCCTTTCACACTTAGAGTGTTTTTACCCTCTTTAGGAGACTTATGGGCTTTCCTACCCATTTATTCACCGGCTACAGCTGCTGCTAACTCTGATGTTCCATATAGCTTTGAGGCTAAAATTTTGGGAACATGACAATCCTACCCTCCAAAATCATTACTTGTCCTCAATAAAATACATAAGGAGAACAAAATTTCTCCCCTCATCCTCATGTGGCCTCTATCAATGGCCTCCATCACTGCATCAAAAGAATCTGCAAATATACTGTCATCCAATGCTTCCTCCCAAGTGTGCAAAACCAAAGTGTCTACATCAATCAAAGGTGGAAAGTGTGAATGGAAACCTGCTAGTTCTCTCATGGCCTCCAAAAAGTAGGAGTGATGGACAACATGGTGAATGAGTGCCTCCTTCACCCATGCTATCATCCAAATGAAGTGAGTCACCCTCCAACATGGTAACTCATGAGAAGTCTCCTCCACCTTGTGCTCCTGAAATGTAGGCGGGCTGAATGAATGTACATGATAGGCAAGAGGGCCTATCCCACGTTGTCCTCCTCTCCACTCATGATAAGTGTAGAGGGCATGATGATCTTGGGCTGAAACATGATTGCCCTCCAATGGCAAGAAGAAGATTGAGCCTCCAAGGACTCTTCCTCCAAAATCATGAGACATGCCAACCCCAACCATTCCATTCAAGATGAATGGCACATCATCACCACATGGCACCCAAATAATAAAATGGCTGAAGGTTATGTGAAATTTTGGATGATACATATGGTCTCTCTGGTGGATATAGCGCAGTTCTTTCAACTGCTGATGTAGAGCATCAAGTGGTAAGTTGTCCTCCTAAGAATGTGTAGCTATGCATGTTAGCTCATCTACTATGAAGTAGTATGATAAAATATATACCAGATGTGCAAAATCAAAGCAATACAACACTTGCCCAAAGTCATGTAAAAATGGGTCATCAAGATCACAGGATTTGGCCCTAAAGTGACCATGAAACCCAAAAATAATCTTGCTCTCATGTGGAGCAATGCACTGTTTACATATGGTGAGAAAGTAAAAATACTCAATAGAGTAATCAACAAGCACATAAATGTCTTTCTTACCATGCATCATGTGGGAACTGAAAGTGAGATCCATGTATAAGTTCCCCCATGTGGATCCCCTCATAAATATCTACAAGAAGAAGGGATACGTATACTCCTTGGAACACCCCATCAATAAGGACACTCTCCCATGTGTTAGTGATGTAGGCCTTAGAAATAAGGCTCCATGACTCATCCCTTTGACATTCCACATGCCAAAGCCATCCACCATCATGTTGCTATGTGAGAAGATCTCCTTCCTACATGGAATTCTCTCATGATCCTCCAATGCTAAAGGGTAGCCTCCTTGCACCACGAATGTGCCTTCCTTTTCTTTAGAATTCTCATGAAAATTATGGGAATAATTTTTCCCATACTCTCTCAAGTGCAACCATAGCAACAAAAATTTCTGCTACTGCCTCATCTCCCCCTCATATAAGCCATGAAGTGAGATCATGATGATCAGCTTGTATGATGCCCCATACCAACATGTCTTCTGCTGCTCTATCATATGGGTGACATGTCATCCAATTGGCTTCTCTCTCCATACAAAGCTTCCCTTGAGTAAAAATTCATCAGCAATACATGGAAGCAAGATACAATAAAAACAAGTTTCCAGATGACAAACAAAGAGTGAATCATGGTCCCTCTCATGGAACCATCACAGTGCATCCTTTACATGCATCGAATTAAGAAATAACAAGTGCTCTACCAGCCACTTGTTTGCTGCCACAGTCATCTCATAAGATGAAAACATGAATTTATAATATGGTGTCACTGGTGCACACCAAGAGATGTATGGCTTCCCCCACAGCTCATCAAAAGGATAGCCAATATCAATGCTACAAGTAGCTACAAGTACATCATCATATAATATGCAAGAAAAAATATTTCCTCTTGTTACATCATGTTGCTCAAATAAGGGAAAGAAGTACAATACAAAAAATGAAATGATACCTCCTCCATTATGTACTTGAGGTCTTGAGCTGAAATGGCTCAACTGGAAATTCTCCCTCACTCCCAATGGCTAGGAAGGTGGCTATGACATCCTCTCTATCACCATCCGAGCTATGCATATCTCCATATGCTGATATATGTCATGATGGATTCCCTCCAAAGTGAACTCCTCCATCAACTGGAAATATGCATCAAAGTGCATAGAAGAGAAGTCCTCATGTGCTGCATGTAGCAGCTTCTCCTTGAGACTAGAAGATCTAGTCAAGAAGATCCTGTCATAGGAATAGATGACCACATCATCCACCATGTATCTGTCATCTTCATATGGGTCATCAACAATCATGAATGCACCAAGATCCTTGGATTACTCTTCCAAGAGCTAAGATCTCCAATAAGGATCAATCCTCCTAAGAGACAGCGCAGGTGATCTGACGTGTATAACTCTCCTCATGTTGTTGCCTACTACTTTGACATCCCCTATGCCAAATTCTTCCTCCAAACTCTTCACCTCTCCAAAATCCAAGAGTGGTGAACCCAAAGACAAGATATCTCTCATCAACTATAGATCTGGTGGCCTCCCTAGTGGAATGCCTCTATGTAGTGAGACATCAATGTCAAGAGTAGACTGTACATGTGATTGGGAAACTTTGTTCTTGCGCTCACTGCACAAATCAATCTTCCTCTTCCTTGCATTAGCCTTCTGAAATAGAGAAGGGTGTGTGCCTCTCATCACATGATGCTACCCTTCATCCCGTCCTTCTCCTTCCAGCTGCAACGCTGCATAATCATGTTGTTCACTAATTGTGCTTGGACCTCTATGTATGAGATCTTGGGGAGCTTATTGCAAAGATACAAGAATACCTCCTGTGGGAGCATGTGCTCCTCCTCCCTCTGCATGAGGCACTGTAAGTGCTCTAGATGTGACAGCATTTTTTCCCTCTTCTTCATTAATGTGTATAGGAAACATCTCAACAATTGGATCCCTTTGTGAAAAAGTGATCCCCATGCCCTTTTGTTCAATAATATGAACTGGAGGTTTTGCTTCTGGCAATTTGAAATGCAAGATATTAGCTCTTCCCATGGTTTTCTGAAATGGGGTTTCCTCCACCACATGCAAGGGTTTTTTTTTCTCAAGTTTTCCTTGCTCATGTGCCTTAGGAATTTTTTCACCAAACCTCCCCATCAATGTTTCTATGGATATTTCATAAGATGAAGTGTTTGCATTATTTAAAGAACAAGATTCAGAAATCCACCATGCATGAGCCTTACCTCTGAAATGCAGTGTTGCAACTCTGATAGCTTCATCTCCGAAAATATGGTGTAGCTGCAAATAGGAGTTTAACTCCTTCACCCAAGCTCCAACTGAACATGTAGGTGATCCAGAAAAAGTAGATAGAAGAAATATATCTGCATCCTGTTGCTTGCTCTTCTCCATATGGATCTTGCAAAACTCCTAGAAATCAGTATGATCTTGAAACCTCTTAGTTTGGGATTCATACTCCTACAAAAAATCACTAAAAATTATCCTCTTAGGCATTCTTCCTCCTCCTATCCATCTCAAGATAGCTCTGGGCACTTGAATGCACTGTGCATCATGGAGTGTAGCTGCATGCTCACACTCACCATGTGAAAATCTAGATTCAGCTCTAGATTCAACCTCCTTTTGAGATTTCATCTCCAATATTATTTTCTTCGGCTCTCCTTGAAAGCTCTTCATAGATTTTGGAAGAAGATTTGTGAGCTTGTATTCCTTTCTTCCTACACATACTAAAGCTTTCTAGATTTTTTCCATCTCTCCTTATTCTGATAGCTAGATCTCACAGTTTGGGCCAGAGATCATGCTTTGATACCACCATAATGTCCTTTTTCAGGATTTCTCATGAAACATGAATAAAAAATTCATTTACAACAAAAAATGCAACAAAAAAGTGAAATGGACTATTGTATCCCATATATTAAACAATATTCAACTTAAATCCAAGAATAGAGCTTAAACAAAGAAAAATAGGTGGGTTAAACAGATCTCCCACACCTAGCATTGCCAAAAAGTGCTAAAACCCCAAGACTGCAAAATGTCAGAGCAACTGCTCAAAGGAATGCGTAGTATAATAGAGGGTTTACACATAAAATGATAAGAGAACAATATATATAATCATTTATTGATAAATAATTATGAATAACAGAGATCTAAGCTACCTTTACAAAATAGAAAAGAAATTGTCAAGGGTTTCTTGTCAAACACTCTTCATACAAAATGGGATATTCAGTAATTTATTGAATCACCACTACAAAAAGTAAGTACATGAGTATATGAGGCTTAAATATGTCTGATATCATGTATATCCCTCAAGGGATTCCTCCCATGAGAGGATGAACCTCTGAATCACAAGGAAACACTGCAATGGAGCCACCAAACCATGTAATGAACATTGCCTCCTGAATAATGCATTCCCAGCAGAAACAACACTAGGAATGTATGGGAAATGAGTGATATGATACCATATATCTTAAATAATCTCTGGAGCTCTCCAAATAGATCTCTCAAGTTAAGGAAACCTTCCTCCAATGAGAAACTAGCTCAGAAGTCGGGATTCCAATCCCTTCGACTGTTGCTCCTAGCAACACTACACACTCTCTGGAAAAGTTGTGCTGATGAAGATGGCTGAATATTGGCCTAAAAACCTGATGTGGAATTATGAATACAAACTCTCCCAATGATCTCCTCAAAGGAAAGAGGTGGGATTCCCACCCAAGAACACCCAGTGCTAAACAGCACTACAACTTTGCTAAGGAGCAAAGCAACAACAATTATTGGGAACCAAGGATAATAATCTACAACATGATGAATAATGCTACTATCCTCTTCCTTATATAAGACATGATTTTTCTTTCCCTTGGCCCCACTCACTTAGGTTACCTTTAACCCAAGTTACATCTCCCTCCAAAATTGTGTTATCCCTCCTAGGATTCCTCCTCCACTAAAACTACGCTGTTGACTTAGTCAAAGAAGCTTCATTTTATATCTATTCACACATGGAGGTGTTTTATTAGGCTAGAAAGAATGCCCCCTTTCACACTTGGAGTGTTTTTACCCTCCTTAGGAGACTTATGGGCTTTCCTACCCATTTATTCACCAGATACAAATGCTTCTAACTCTAATGTTCCATTTAGCTTTGAGGCTAAAATTTTGGGAACATTACAAAGGGAGAGATTTGATATTTATTTTTTAAAAAGGGAAGGATATATAGATGAGTGCGTAGAGACCTGACAATAGTCTGCAGCTTAGTGCACACACCGCCTGCATCTTAGTGTGTGGGTCGAGGTTAATTCTATTCAAAGACTCATCATCATAAAAGAAGTTTTGTGGATTATTTTTTGTGTTCTTACATGCTTTGTGTATATACCTTATTAATATCTTTGGTTGCATATTATTCCTACGCAATAATGGTTTATGGACTTATATGATATGTTTATGTGATTAATTGAATGATGCAAAGTGATTAATGAAATTGTAAGCATAGATAATAAGAAAACACCACATACCGTAGTCCCTCAAGGCTGCATAAACGTGGTTTTTCATCCTCCCATATTCACTTTGTCTGAGATTGCGATATACTTGGAGGTTTTGCTAAAAGGGCCAATGATTAAGGTTTTTATTGGTGGACAATATAATTTGAACCTGTGTCAGCACGAAACAAGCCAACAAATGGTTTTTTTGCTAAGGATGGGATCTGTTTGAGGGAAATGTCGATGTGGCACCAGTCACAGAAGGAAATTCAAGATTGGATAGTCCTGAAAGAGCGAGATTTTGTAGATCAAGAAAATAGAAGCCCTTGTTTGACATCTAAAGCTTGGTTACAGAGGTATATTTTGAGAGAGCAGTACGAAATTTTCTTTGGTTCTCTTCCTAACAAGTTGTATGAGTGGAGATCAAGTTTAACTAAAAGAAAGGATTTCTTTAAGAATGGAAAACCCACAATGTGGAATCCTTAGATGATATGGTGACTCAAAAGCACTAACTACACAATTTCAAGGGTTTTCGATTTCTAGATTGATATTATCTTGGGATGATTCATTAATGAGTTCACAGTAGACTTGACTGTGTCTTACAACGAAGCATACTGAATATTCTTCAAATTACCATGAGGTAAGTATCTTAAATATTTGAAACTATGGATTAAGATGTTTCTATTTGAAAAGGGAGTTTTACAGATGCAATGAGATTGCTAGTTTACATATGTTTGGAGGAAGAAAAGGTAAATTTGAGCTAGAAACCGGTGCAATGTGAAGTCAAAAGTGATAGAGAGTAGATACCAGAAAGAGATATTGTGGAAAATATCTGAAGACCTTTGTAGAAATTGATTATAGCCCTCTGTTGAGAGAATCTGAAAGTGAAAGAAAATAAATCCAACCTTAGGAAACCTCGTAGTATTCCCCATCCCAGCTTGAGAGTTCGTTGAAGCCAAAATCTAGTAATAGCCACAGTATTGGTGGCTTTCCTGCCCCCCTAACCCTCCTACCCCCATCCCCCTCCCCATCCCCCTCCCTCCCCAATAATAGGTATGGATGAAAATATTAAGTTACATTTTTTAAGAAGATTTGGAATGGGGAATCCAGTGAATTTTTGATTTTTATACGAAGTTGTATAGGCAACAAACAAGATCAATGATAACAATATAAAGAAGGTGCAACTTGTTACAAAACTGCACGATAGAGAATTGATATGGTCTATGAATTTTTCAACTAAATCAAACAAATAATTTTGAGACGTTGAAACAATACTGGTTGGAGAATTTAAGAATTCGAAGTCCCAGTTGAAGTGCATCACTGAGTTCAAAGAAATTAAGCAAAAGCCTACTGTGTATGTTTGGGAGTTTGATCAGAGCTTTAACATTCTATTGGATCAGGTGAGCTTCAACATAGCTCTGTAGCAAAATTAAGAGTGGTTTATAGCTGTGTTGCTACCACATATAAGATTTCCATTGATGTAGCAAAAGATAGTAACTCAAGTTGAATCTCTGGATATTTCAATGAAGTTGGAAGCTTCGCATATAGGAGATACTAATGCAGATATGCAACAGATCCATAATTAGTTGGCAAACATAACTCTAAAATTACAATACATCAAGAAAGGTAAAGAATTTAGAGAAGAAGTATGCTGTACAAAGTGAAAATCGTAGGGCCATTCTAAAGAGAAATCCATTGTCTTCCAGGATTACATGGCTAGTGGGGCACAAATTCCTTAAACACGGGATCCATCCTATGGTGCGAAATGTGAAATATCACATGCGAACATCGCTCATAGGAATTTTATCTATTGCAAAAATATGTACAGACTCCAAAGAATGTATTTTTCAAATTGTGTAAATCAGGAGCACAAGATGAGAATAATTGTCGAAGTTATTACCTAATTATGGACCATAGTACTGATGCTTATAGAATACAAGCATAAGAGAATGGACATGAGGAAAATGGACAATGTGGTGGTCAAGGAGGCTATGAAGGAAGAGGTGGAGGAAGTGGAGTTGGTCGAGGATGTTGAAAGGTCATTTGCTATAACTACGTCCAACCAGGTAGTTTTGCAAGAGATTGTCATAAACCCCCTACGACATGTAAGTATTGTAAATATTTTTTCCATGTAATTGAAGAATGTATTGTACTTATGGTGAGTATGTAATAAAATATAAATCAGAATATGACACAAAATATTCAAATGATGATCCTTTAAAGGAGAAATAATGAATCTTGAATTAGTATTGTTACTAGAATTAGAGCTGCGAATGGTAGTGATAAGGAAGATGGAAATAAGGAATTTTTAATTCTAGGTGCACGAGTTAAAATAATGGAGAGAAATTTATTGTTTTTTATATCTAGAAAGAAAAAGGAGTATTCATGGAACCAAATAGAAGTTTTATGGATGTTGGATCTTTGACCTCTAGTGCACAACCAAGGCCTACTAACTTTGAAGTGTTATCAACTGCGACATAGAGCCAAGCTCCGATGCATGATTGAGCTCCGACACCAGGCTAGGAGTTAGAAAATCAAGTAAGTATTTTAAGGTATTTTATATAGAGTTGTATGAAGTTTTTAAGAGATCAAAAGCTTGTAGAAGGAATTCATGAGTTGATAGACTCCTGGGCATCTAAATAACGACCACGAAGAGAGATGCACGTAGTAAATAACAGGTATTGACATAAGAGCACAAGAAGAGAAATGAGGCTTGGTGCACAGATAGAAGAATATGAGATGGACCAAGTTATTATGGATCTTGATGAAGCAGACATGGGAATTGATGGGTAAGTTGAAGCTACAATGGTCACCTATTTAGCTAAGGATGGAAAATTAGCACAAGATCCTCCCTATGGGAAGATTATCAGGTGTGACAGTGGATATTGTACGAGTGCACACTACTACTGATTTTGATATAATAGAGATTTTCAATGAAAATAATCCTTATCCTTCGTTACTTGGACTTGACTGCGCATTTGAAAATTTAACCATAATTAATCTGAAGAAGAGACAAATGATATTTGAAGGAAACAATATGAGTGTAATTGTTCCCTTGGATCCACTAGAAAGAGTAAGATACATAAAACCAATCAAAGAAGAATAATGTAAAAAAAAAAATAGAATTTTTTTTTCAAATGATATCAAAGAAACAAGATCGGATTAACCCTACTATAGTAGGAAAGTTGAGTTGAGAGCATGACTATTCTTGTGCCTCATATTAAAAATAAGAGTTTGGAAATTGGTAGAATCAGATTCATGAAGTATCCACAAGGTGTTCTTTAAGAGTTACCAATTCAGTTCATTGTATGACATCTAAGGTACGTGACCTTCCTTCTTATGATGGCATAGGAGATGTGAATACTTTTAGCAGTGATTATGAATAATAGTGTCAAGAAAGTCAAAGGTTGTTAGCCTTGGATGTAGCCCTTAAATATACCCCTACTAGAAGGTCGAATAACATAATAACAATATAGAAGGTTGGAAGGAATTTCAAAGAAAAATGTGGATAAGGTTTGGAAAGATATAAATAGAAATGGAGATAAAATATGATGGTCAAACTAATCCCAGGGAGCATATCCAGTTATCCACTTCAACATGGAAAGAGATTCCACAAGAGGATTGGGTACATTGATTCATTCATACATTGGAGACCATTACCAAGCATTAGTACCTAGAGATAAAGCTTAGACCTGGTACTGAGATTTTGGAAGACGTGGTCGGTGCCTTCATATTCACATTCTGATTTTAAGATGATTTCCCACACATAGATTTGGCTCTTCTGGTAGTTAAGAAGAATATTTTTGAAAATATCACCTCAGCAACATTGCAAAAACCTGATTGGGATTCAGATATAGAATATGCACTGGAATGCTATAATATTATTAGATATGGAGAATAATAAGATATGCTTAACATAAAAATACAAGAATCAGTAGGATACCCCAAAGTGACTAGACCTAAGATACAAATACCATACATAATGAAACCACTAACGAATAATAAGGTAAACACAGGATGAAAGGAGGATCCAAAGTTTGCAACTATAGGATATTACTGGGATGAAGAAATAGTCATTAAAGTTACAAAGTTAATTCATGAATACCAAGAAGTGTTTCCCACAAAATTTTCATAAATGAAGGGTATACTAGGAGATCTAGGAGTCATGAATATTCCTTTGAAGCCTGATGCGAAGCTAGTCAAACAAATACCTTACATAGTAAATATTAAGTGTAAGGATAAAGTGAAGGTAGAGCTTGATAAGATGATAACAATACGGGTTATTGAACCTACTGAAGAATCATAATGGGTGAGTCCTATGGCGGTACAAGAGATGGGCACTCAAGGAGAAATCAAGGTCTGTGTTGATCTAAGGAAGTTGAATGATGCATGTCTACATGATCTATTTCCTACCCCTTTCAGGGATGAAATGTTGGACAATGTAGGGGGACAATAATATTATTCATTATAGATGGATTCTCAGGGTACCATCATATTAGGGTTTCACCTAAAGATAAAAATAATGACCACATTTGCTATAGAATGGGGCTCATATCAATACAAAGTCATGTCTTTTCAATTTAAAAATACCCCTGCTATATTTTCTAGGGTGGTGATTGCATATTTGAAGGAGTACATTCACATGTTTTTGGAGGTATATTTTGATGACTAGACATTATTTTGATTGTTGAGTAAACACGTGGTAAGTTTGAGACTTATGCTCAAAATATGCAAAAAGTATCAAATCTCTTTGAATTTAAAGAAGTGCATATTTTCTGCATCATTCACCATATTGTTGGGACATATTGTCTGTAAACAAGGATTAATGGTAGACCCTATGAAGATTTCTATCATTGTGAACTTGGATCCACCTAAGATAGTAATACATATTCACACTATGTTGGGAGATACTATGTTCTATAGGAAGTTCATCAAGGGTTATGCACAAATCACTATGTCCATGGAGAAATGGTTGAAGAAGGATGTAACTTTTCGATGGGATAAAGAATGTGAGATGACCGTCGAAATATTAAAATAAAATATGGTAGCTGCACCTATATTAGTTTTCCCTGATTGGACCAAGGAATTTCATGTCCATGTGGATGCCTCTTGTATAGCTTTGGGTGCGGTGCTGACATAACTTGGTGAAGGAGAGATTGATCACTCTATAGTTTTTTAAAGTAGGAAGTTATATAAAACATAAAATAATTACACCATTACATAAAGGGAAGGATTGGCCATGGTGTATGCTTTGAAAAAGTTTAGAAAGTATTTGTTTGGGTCACATTTGAATATGTTTACAGACCATTCTTCATTGAAGTATTTCGTTCATAAGCTTGTTTTTGGAGGCAAGATTTGCAGATGGTTGCTATTATTATAGGAGTATCAATTTGAGTTCATTGTTAAACTAGGAAGGCTGAATGCAGCACCTGACCATATTCTAGGGTTAGAATTGGGAGAAAAACCAACTAGCATAGAAGATAATCTCCTTGATGCATAGTTATTTAAAATAAGAGTGGAAGATGATCAATTTGAAGATATCATTCAATTTTTTACTACAGGAATGGTTCCTTCAGAATATACTACATAGAAAATGAAATAATTGGTGGTCAAGAAAACTAAATTTTTAATAATAGCATGAAACTTATATAAGATGGGGCCATATGAGATAATGCACAGATATGTTCCTGAACATAAAATACAAATTATTCTTGTAGAAGCTCATGGATGCACAAATATTGGATATTATGAAGGAAATGATACTATGTAGAATATTTTCAGAGAAATACTGTGGTGGCCTACACTACATAAAGATGAAAAGGAGTATTTTAGAGCATGTGATGTATGTTAAAGAATAAGGAAGCCTTTAAGAAGGGATGAGATGCCATTGGTATGACA
Source organism: Pinus albicaulis (assembly GCA_034641835.2). NCBI lineage: Eukaryota > Viridiplantae > Streptophyta > Pinopsida > Pinales > Pinaceae > Pinus > Pinus albicaulis. The sequence continues at coordinate 1,024,573,717 of CM076572.1, forward strand.
AGTTACATTGTAGGTTTTTAATAAGTGGGCCATTGATTTTTTTCGACCAATCAACCGACCTAGAAAAAGTACTGATGTAAGATACAAAGTTACAATAACTGATTACTTGACGAGATGGACCAAAGAACGACCAGTGAGGGGCTGTAATATAGAAACATTGGTAAAGTTTATTTTTGAATATATATTTTCTAGATGTGGATTTCTAAATATTTTGATGAGGGATCAAGGTTCAAATTTTCTGAATAATACTATTGAAGCATTTACTGATGAATTCCAAGTCTATCATCAAAAAATTACCACTTATCACCCTTAAGCCAATGGATCAGTGGAAGCATTTAATAATATTTTAGAGAATGCACTCACTAAAGTATGCAATGTGAATACATATGATTGGGACCTTAGGATTCCAACCGTGCTATGGGCCTATAAGACCACATGTAAGAAGTTGATAGGTTAGACACCCTTTAGGTTTGTTTATGGGAAATAAGTTTTGATTCCTATGGAGTACATTGTTCCTAGCTTGAGGATTGCAAATTTGACATATATGGTAGACCCTGATATAATGGAGGAAAGAATATCACAGTTGCTTGCTTTGGATAAATATAGATTCTTAGCAATATTCCATTAGCAGTTGCCAAAATCAAGAGAAAAATCCTGGCATGAGAGACATATTAAGCATAATAAGTTCTATGTAGGAGACCTTGTCCAACTTTACAATAGTAATTTTTTGAAATTTCTAGGAAAATTCATGACACACGGGTTGGGACCATATATCATCAAGAATATCACTGATGGATTCACAATTCAATTAGCGAAGTTGAATGGAGAAGTGATTAAATGAATATTAAATGGAAGAATATTTAATTTGTACAGGGACTAGCATACACCTACAACCTCACTCTAAAACATAAAGGAGAAAATTATTAGTGCCACCTATAGTTGAATGTGGGCACTGGAATATAAACTACGTTGCAGAGAGAGATTCGATGGAGGAGGTTACTTCGAACACCTTAGGTTATGTGAAAGTTTATAGAAGTCACGACGTAAGAACGGTTGTTCAGTATAACATGAACGCGTTGAATTTTTCTAGAAAAATATAACCGTTAAAAGGGAAAGTTGTCATTGGAAGGTTTGAGAGGATGCATTTATGAGGAGATCTTGGCAAGATATAGTGGAAAATATGTAGTTAATGAACCAAATATGAACCATATCTGAGCTAATGATTATGTCCCACCAATATTTTTACACTTTTCTATCTGAAAGCTGAAAAATTTGTATGTGACGAAAAGTTGCAAAAGTTACGCTCCTATATGAACATTGAGGAATTCATTCACATATTCAAAAAGAAGGGTATGAAAAGCATCATGGAAGCCATATAATCTAGTACACTAGCAACATCACCATCACCCAAAATAACATCACCCCTCACATAGCGATGATCTCCACGAAAGAAACCATCAAAGGAGCAGAGAACAAAGAAACAAGATTAGAAACCTATTAAGCCACAACTAGAGCCTAAAACTGTAACAGACAGTGAGGAAGAAGAATAGTAGGAACACATGGAAATGGAGGGTGCAAAATTTCCATCACCTCTTCTGACATATATTCCACCAAGAAAAACAAATGCAAAGGCAGTGAAAGACCCAAAGGATGCGAAGTATGGCACCTTTACACTGTTATTTCAAGAAGAAGTGTCATTTGAGGGAGAATTACTTGAAAACATTTCACAGTCAAAGTTCACAGATTTCAAATTCAATTACAAAAACAAATACCCACAGTTTGTGCGAGGAATATATTTGAAACATGTGTAAGGCCTAGAGAGTGGTGTGACAAGGTTGGAACCATAATAATGGGAAACTGGATTAGCATAGTCGAGGTTATTGAATATGCTGAATGTGCCACACTTCGCCATAAGTACACGAAAAACAAAATTTGTAATACAACTTCTCATGCTAGTGTACGATGGATGCCTTTGGATGGAAAAAATGATCTCCATAGATGAAATGTTTATTTGGATAATTACAAGGTTTTCATATGAATCAGACAAGCAGTGAAGATAAGGGAATGGATTTGATAATAAATATTGATAAAGTTGTCATTGTGATATAGATACTTTCGATACCTATCGGAGCTCTATCATATGACCCCGCCGAAGTACAACAAGAGGAAAAATTATGGGATCATGTGAACATGAACATCAATGTGTTGCTAATTCAGACATTGCATGAGTTGCATCAAGGAATCACATATGAGCTGAAGCAGGAAGAACAACACACCTCCAAATTGAATATTCAAGTAGAAAAAGAGTGAGCTTCGCTAAAGAAACAGGTTGACCAAGCCATCATGGAGAGGGAGTAGGCAGAGAAACATCAGCAAAATTTAAAGGAGGTGGGTGAATCCACATACCGAGAATTTCCATACATCGATATCCGCAAGGAGAAATCAGTCGAAGAGAAGGTTTCAAAGCTTGACTTTCAAATTAAGGAATCCAAGAAGAAGATCACAGTTGTACATGTTGAATATGAAATAAATAACAGGAAGTTGTAGATGAAGCTGCAACCAACCATGCCACTGGTAGTATGAGAGAAATGGGATACTGACATGAAGAATGTAGTGGTTGGTACCTTCGCATCAATGGAAGATTATGGAAATTTTCTGGATGACACTTTGCATACTTGGACTTTTCTGTAGTAGGATCCAAAAGTATAAAAAATACAATAATATATTTAGCAAAAGAAACAATATTTGGAGGAAATTTTGGCAACTCTGAAGACCTTTCTAGTCCCACATAAGCTCTCTAGGATTAGTGAAGGAAAGGTCTTCAAGAAGAAGATAGAAGATATAATAAAAAAATATGAGGTTTTGACAGAGAGAACTCATTCATGGCAGGATGAGGCTCTCCTACTATCTCAAGAAGCAGATGGGATGATTCAGCTACTTCGATAGAGAGAATATACAAAACTAAAGAACATTATAGGACAAGTCATATAGGCACTACTACCAAAAGTAGGTAGTGAGGAAAATAAAGTGGCAGAGATACTGTAGAAACTCAACAGTTCCTATAACAACATCACAACAAATATCAGGGGCAAAGAAGCTAAGTGACTCAAGATGAGTCACATGTAACTGTTGGGGGACTGTTGGGAATAGCCCAAATTGGCTTATATTTTGATGAAGATGCCTTATTTTTGGGAGTGTAGCGTGAAGTAAATATACTGTGTGGTGTTAAAGGGACTTGAGGGTGGGGTCAAATTCCCTCTTTTTTTTAAACCATAATTTTGTAAGGGATTTTGGGTCATAGTCACATGTTTTAGGAAGTCCATGGTATTTGGACAATGGTATGTTTTTTGATGATGTAATTTATATAAAGGGATGTAAGTCTACATTTAGGATATGAATTTTGATGATATGATATATGGTTAAGGGTGAGCAGTGATTTGTATTCTGTAGTGAAGGGAAGGTTGTGCAGATGAGTGCACAGAGAACTATGAAGTCTCTGCAACTTAGTGTGTAGAGAACGTGCAACTTAGTTCGTACGATGACATTTATTATATTCAGAGACTCATCATAATAAAAGAAGAATTTTTTGAGATGATTTTATGTGTTCTTACATGATTCCTATGTTGGTAAAAATACTGAGAGTGGGGGGGGGGGTGAATCAGTATTTACAACTCACTTGAAACTTTTACTTTTTCTTTACTAATTTCTATATGTGACTTTGATGAACCCAACTATCATATACACGTAGCTATATTTAAAGAAACTTGCGTATCTCGAGAGATGTTATTATGCAGACAATTCTTTACTTGGATCAATGCATCATTCATTTATCAGATGTTTAGTATATGCAGTAAGAATAGAATAAATCATCACACATAAGCAATACACATGAACACTAGGATTTAAGGTCGAAACCAAATTTGGGAGAAAACCACCGCTTCTATCATCTCTGTCTTCAATATTTATTATAAAGAAAACTTATTATGATATTGTACTAGTGTAGACTCATACCAGCACGCAACCTGTAACCTTCTCTCATTCTCTAGCTACTACTGGAAGGGAGCTCCAACCCCATGATCTCATTTACCAGCTGCTGCTGGAAGGGAGCTACAACCCCCAACTTCTCATTTACCAGCCACTCCTAGAAGGGAGCTACTACCCCCAGATCTTGTTTACCAACTACCACTGTAAGGGAGCTACAACCCCCTCACTGAAGGCTCCAACCCTCAGCACCACCGTGGACCATGTTTCATTAATTTTAACACTGGATCCAACAAATTCAACACAACACAACTTGTAGCCCTCTTTTCATCATATTTTCATAGTAGACCCACTCCACACATTTAAGCTCAAAGAACATACATCAAGTGAAACTCATGTCACATCAACTCATTCACTAAATCATCAGTCAACCAACCAACCACTGATCTTTAATCACATTCATCTAGCAACATAATCAATATATAAACAACCCAGATCTGTATGAAGCCATCATTGACAAACAACAGTAATACAACAAAATAGATAAGAAATTTTCTTCCTCAAACTTTAGCAAAACCCTAGATTCTATATGCGCTTTTGCTTAACTGAACCTGTGTATATACGCTCTTTTACAATGAATAACCTCCGTATAGATCTGAAAACATTTTAGGACTGCGTAACTCTTCATAATAAATAATAAACTCAAATCTTACCCTCCACTTAAGTAAACATTCGCCAGATCACAGATCTAAACATTTCATAAACAGATCTAGTAAATACATAGTCATGTAACGTCTATAGATCCTGATCCATCATTGTATTCATAGGTGCATTATTATTTTTGATCTACCAATAATTGTAGCCCATTCTATGCAGATATACTTTAGAGTGAAGTATTCATTTAATACCCAAACAGATGCACACCTTGTACTATGATCTTCTTCTCCTTATATAGTTGAACCTCTCCCAATACCATGAGCCAAAAGCACATAAGTTGCAATGGTATTCTTGGACATAATCAACTAGATGACACATCATTCATTATTGTGGGCTAAGACCATGGTAATGGCCCCTGGTATTATAAATTTAGAATTCAACAAACATACATTACATGGCTTTAGCACACCCACGTGTATATGCGACTTCTCTTTATAAAACCTATGCATACGTTGTGACATATTGTACTTCATTTCTCTGATACTGAATGGATTTCCTTTCTCTGACACATCTAACCTGACCTGTATGTACATCATTTTCACATGTTCAGTTCAACAAGAATAACTCATTAAGTGGGTTACCATCAAAGACAACATATTTTATCATAATTCCAACAACCCCCACTTTGGACTTGATGGAAACCATGTTGGTGTTTGATCACTACAACAAATATATACATAAATCATAAAAATTATTGAAACAAAAAGATTCTCTCCCCCTTTGAAATCAAGGGCAAAGGGTGGATCAATACCAAAACAAGGTTTCTCTTTTCTTGTAGAAAGAAGAGCTCTGTAGATTTGATGTGCACTATATTGACCATGATCCCCTCAGCTCATGCTGAATCTTCAGATAGATTTTTCAATAAAGTACATGATTCTATAAGTCAACCAAGTATGACCATTTGTATCACCAACGACTCATACTTACATCAATGATCCAACCAAGTGGAATTACATATTTGGTTCAACTACCCAACCAAGTGGGTTTACACTTTTGACTCAACTACCCAACCAAGTGGGTTTACAAATTTGAACAAGTCCTTACGTGAATCAATATAAAAGTTTTACATCATAGGTCTCAACATGAACTTTTCATCAAATAACATATATTAATTTGTATAACCAAGACCAAAATAACTTAAGGGAGAGACCATAATTCAACAACCAACATAATGCCAACAATGCATTATTTTCAGCAAGGCTAATGCTCCCCCTAAACTTGTCCATCCTGAACACCTTCAACAACCAATTCATCAAAGAATATTCATCAAATATTAATATCATATCATTAGATATAACCATCAACATCAGATCAAGAAAGTTATCACTGTCAACAACATATCAAAAACTATTCTTGAGTCTATCTCACTTCTTTTCTTATCAAAGAAAAACATACACAAATTTCTCCAATGAAAATCACATGTATACGTGACTTTAGTTCATGAAACCTGTCTACAAAAATTGAAATACTCAAATTTCACATCTCCATCTCCACCTGGATTTATACATACTATAGCTATCTTTTGTTATCACATCAGATGCACTGTTAGAAATAAACACAACTAGAATTACCAAACCAACCATGGGAATCATCATATATTGCTCCCCCTATGATGATACATTATTGAGTCCTATAATGTATCTCACTTCACTCTTGTAGTCATTATGAGAAGTAAAATTTAGAAATGGATGATTGCAGTAGGGTCAATATTCCCTACGTTTTTTACCAATGCTTCTTCTTTTTCCATCTTTGTTTGAAATTTATTATTGTGTGCTAGAAATTCTCAAATTTCTTAGATCTGTTCATCATACTTGACCTAAAATCAGTGGAATTATGCCAAAATGAGCTACAATATAAATAACATCCATGAAAGAATACTCTCTTTCTTGATCTATACAATTCTTCCATAACGATATCCCTTTATTTTATGGAATTATCATCATCCATGGTACATGCCATGAGAATTTGCAGATATTGATCAAAACCTTCTTCTTCATTTGAAAATCCATCATTATATTCTTTTGTATAATAACTCATTCCTTTTTCTAATTATTTCCCTTTATCATTATTTTCTTTATAGGGACATTTAGCAGCATAATGACCAAATCTAGCATGGGAAAAACACTTCAATGGAAGCTTCCCTCTGAATCTTAAAACTACCTGGTTGAAGTCTTCTCACAAAATTTGCTTCTTCTTATTCTTATATATAAAAATATTCCTTGAGAACTTCCTTTTCTTTTCCTTTTGCACAGGCCTTAAAAGCAACTTCTCTAACTTGTGAGGGACCTCCTCTTCTCATTTCAAAAGAAGTTAGGATACCATGTAGTTGAATAATAGTTAGAGTTTGTAGATCTTGCTTTTCTTCAATAGCTCACACTTTTTACTTGAACTTTGGAGTTAGAGATCTGAATATATTTTCTATTAAAGTTGAGTCTTTTATATCTTCACCCATATTCCTCATAGAATTCACAATATCATCCAATATTAGGAATAAACTTGCAATACTTTCATCATCATGCATTCTGAAATTTTCATATTACGTTCTAAGAGTTTGAAGTTTGGCACTTTTTACCTTTGCATCACCTTAATAGCCCTGAATGATCTTGTGTCATATTTCCTTTGTTGAATTTAGCTTCATAACTTTGACAAATTCTGTTTCTGATAGACTGCCTAATAAATCATTGACAAATTTTGCATTTATTTGATATCTCTTCCTTTCTGTTGCATTTGTAGGAACACTTGCTGGATACTGTTACCCTCCTTCCACAATTCCCCATACGTCTGATCCAAAACTTTGCAAATAAGCTTTTTTTCGTATCTACTAGAATAATATATTACTTCCATTGAACAATGATGGCTTGATAGAAAATACTCCTTCATGACCTCTCATTGTGACAGATCTCTTTCAAGCGATTAAGCTTCTTTTGAAGGACCTACTATGATTCCAACTGTTGAGGAAAATACTGAGAGGGGGGGGGGGGGATCAATATTTATAACTCACTGTAAAATTTTAATTTTTTTTGCTCATTTCTATAAGTGACTTTAATGAAACCAACTAGCGTATACACGTGGCTATCTTTAAAGAAAATTGTGTATCTCCAGAGATTTAATTATGGAGATAACTGTTTACTTATATCAATGCATCATTCATTCATAAGATATTTAGTATATGCAGTAAGAATAGAATAAATCATCATACATAAGAAATACACATGTACAGTAGGATTTATGGTGGAAACCAAATTCAGGAGAAAACCACCACTTCTGTCATCTCCATCTTCAATATTTGTTATAAAGAAAACTGCTTATAATATTGTATTAGCACAAGCTCATACCAACATGTAGGAACCCACCTACAAAAGGATGCAACCTTCTCTTGTTCACTAGCTACTAATAGAAGAGAGCTCCAACCCCTTGATCTTGTTTACCAGGTACCACTTGAAGGGAGCTATGACCCCTGCTTCTCATTTACCAACTACTCCTAGAAGGGAACTACTACCCCCAAGATCTTGTTTACCAGTAACCACTGGAAGGGAGCTATGACCCCCTCACTAAAGGCTCCAACCCTCAGCACCATTGCGGATGACATTTCATCAATTTTCACACTGGATCCAACAAATTTAACACAACACAACTTGTAGGCCTCTTTTCATCATATTTTCAGACTGGACCCACTCCAAAAATTTAATCTCAAATAACATACATCAAAATGAAACTCATAACCACATCAACTCATTCACTAAATCATAGATCAACGAAACAACCACTGATCTTTAATCACATTCATCTAGAAGCATAATCAATATTCTAAAAACCTAGATCTGTATGATGACATCATTGATATACAATAGCAATACATCAAAATATATTAGAAATTTCCTTATGCACAGTTCAAAAAAACCCTAGATTTGATCTGTGCTTTTGCTTAACCGAACCTGCGTATATACGCTCTTTTACAATGAAGAAACTGCGTATAGATCTGAAAACATTTCAGGACTACCTAGCTCTTCATAATAAGTAATCAGCTCGAATATTACCCTTCATTTCTAGTAAACATTCGCCATATCACATATCTAAACATTTCATAAATAGATCTAGTAAATACATATTCATTTCCAGTCTAGAGATCATGATCCATCTTTGTATTCACATGTGCATTATTATTTAAAAAACTAGAAATAAACTATAGTCCATTCCATGAAGATATACTTCAGAGTGAAGTATTTATTCAATACCCAAACACATGCACACATTGCACTATGATCTTCTTCTCATTATGTAGTTTTCACCCCTCCAAATACCATGAGCCAAAACCACATAAGTGTTGATGGTATTCTTGGAAGGAATCAACTAGATGACACAACACTTAATATTATGGGCTAATACCATGGTAATGACCCATGGTATTATAAAGTTAGAGTGCAACAGGAATACACTACTTGGCTTCAGTGCACCCACGTGTATACACGACTTCTCTTTATCAAACCTCCATATACATTGTGACATATTATATTTATTGTTTCTCTGATACTGACTGGATTGCCTTTCTCTACCACATTTGAACTGACCTCTGGATACATCCTTTTCATATATTCAGTTCAAAAAGAACAACTCATTAAGTGGGTTGCCATGAAGGACAACATATTTCATAATAATGGTAACATTATATATATACTTTCTTCATATATTTGGTTGTATAAAATTTCTCTGCAGTAATGGTTTATGGATTTATATGATATATTTCTTTGATTAGTTGAATGATGCAAAGTGATTTATGAAGTTGTAAGCATAGATAAAATAAAATACTACATCATGTAGTTCCTCAAGGCTACAAAAACCTGGTTTTGCATCCTTTCATTGACACTTCGGGTGACACCGCGATTTAATTTCAAGTCATTTCCAAAAGGGCCAATGATTGAGGGTTTTGTTGGTGCACAATATAGTTTGCACCCAGATCATCGAAAAATAAGGCAACACTATACTGATATCTTCTAGTTTGGATGCACAGGAGAACCATCCCTACCTCTAAATCCAGTTTATTTGATATGGGTTTCGTCTTCATTTTCTCAATTCAAGCTTTATCTTAAATTGAATTGTATTATCATCTCTCAAGTTCAATCAAGGTAAAAATCCCCTAATAATGGTCGAAACATTGAGTAGAAATTTGGAAGAAAATATATTTAAAGATTCATATATTTTATTTTCTAGTGAAAATACATATATAAATATATATTTTATTTATATATATTTAGAAAGTGATAGGGTGTTTCAATGAAAATGTGCTACATGATCGCACAATGAAAAGGAATTGCAATTATTGATTTATTTAGTGACTCATTGTATAAAAATCATGCTTGATCATATTGAAATAATATAAAATACACTTTATAGGTGGCTTTTTTTACTGGGAAAAACTATCATCTTATGGAAAAAAGAGAACAATTGGTTATCCTGGCCTTAAGAATTAAGGTGCAACATGTTACATGAATTTTGGTTTTGAGCAACTCTTCATGCAGCTCAAATATAGGAAGGTTGTTGTGTATGGATGTGAAGAAAAATGTATAGCACTGAATTTTGAGGGTTTTCTAGCTCCAAAATACTTGTTAGAATAATACCTTATAAACTCTACATAACCCTTTTAGCAAGAGTCTACTGTACACATTTTCACTGGATTGAGCACTTTCCCTAATACATATATTTTATATTTGTATGTTTTCATTATAAATTTGTTATAATATAAGAAAATTTGAGGCACCAAAAACAATTTTAGGATTACTATGATAAATTAATACGAGGAAGAGGATGGTATTGGGAAGGACATTGAGACACTTAATCAAATACATAAGAAGCATTTTAAACTGAATTGTGAAGGGTGTCGTACTTTTTAAAAGGTTTTGTAAAATTTGAATATTGTCATAGCTACTCTAAAAGTGTTTTCTAAGATATTGGTGAATGGAATTTAGACCAGGTGTTTTGACCCAAAATATGATGATGCACATTCATGTTATATAGGGTAAATTGGAGGAGGCTTAGAGGCATGACATCTAAGGATAGGAATATGACAAACTTGTTCAGGCTATTGGTCGATGGTTTACCTAGAATTGGAGGAATTAGTTATCATGCTTATACTGGTGAGTCTATATATGAAAAGGATTTCGATTGTTGATGAAAGCATCTATATGAAAATGTTTTTTGGGCTTCCCCTTGTGGGTTTTTCCTTTGCCTCACACCTAATTTTTGATGTCTCTTGTCTTTTATTTCTCGTGTGTTGTGATATCTATGTGAGTGGATAAATTATTAATGTATAATTTATCGATTAATTAACTAAATGAAACTAATACTAAGATAAAATCATACACATATTTGTCACAATTTATTACCATGATAAGAAATTATCTTTTGCACTAGAATTTCAACATCAAGATCTAGTGATTGAAGCTTTAAAGAGTTTGATAAACTTGTGCAAGAAAAGAATAACAAAATTTGAAACATGACAAAAAAATAGCACAAGCACAAATTATACACAATATTTGGATATATTTTATGAAATGAAAAAGGTAGGGCTAACAGATGTTAGGGAATTATTTCTCAGGAGGATAAGTTCATCCATTTGTTTTCCAACAATGTTACATTTTTTAACAACCACTGTATGGAATAATCCTTGCAATGCACGTAAAATGTGTTAAAGGTAGATAAAGAATAATTAAAATAATAAAATAAGAATAAGAATAATTTTTATCACTAAATAAAAATTATATAAGGTTGAGGTTCATGAATACCTAAATGAGCTCCTCTTGATTTCAAGAATAATTTATTGCAATATTCTAATCTTGAAGAAAACATTCCTCGATTTGATGGAACAACAAAAAAATAAAAAATGACATAGCTTTTTGTATGTTGGAATGAGGGAGGTTTTCTCTAATACTATCCAAATCATAAATTATTCTCTCTTATGGTCCCCTCCCCCTCTTTCTAGCATGACTGTCCATTCCCTAGTTCCAAATCTATATACTGTAAAAATGTTGATAGAAACACATTAATATTCATGAAGGCGCAATAGTAAAACAAAAAGAAACATATAGAAATCATTTATTAACATATAACACTCACTCATTCATTAGTAATAGTCACAAAATACTTCCTCTCAATAAATTTTATCATAAAAAGTATGTTTTCGTAATGCAGTATGTGATGTTTCTAATGATATAACTTGTACAATCAAATTGTTTTCTTTCTCCTAATTTTTGAAATGAATTTAGAAAAAACTTCATTAGTTTCTTCTTCCCCTTTGGTTCTTATGGCCTCATATATCTCCCACTGATTTCCGTATCGTGTACTCATGGCATTGTCAAGGCTACTGCAATAGGGTTGGATCATCAATTGTAAAAAGAAATAAATTTTAAATTGATATTTTTTGTTATTATTATTAGAAGTATTTCATTAACAAAAAAAATACATCAGATTTTTTTTACCCACTTCAATAGTGGAAGTAAGATGAGTAGTTTCATATGCAACAGTATGTTCCTTTTCTTGTGTAGGCACATCCTCTACATGTTATGGACTTGAAACACGAAAGGTTAGAATTAATACACCATTTGCAATTAAATGTTTTTAGTTGCAATCCTCTTTCTAGATGATGAAAATAAGAGTCTACCTAACGTTTCAAAGATCTTATTCAAAGGAAGTATCACTAAAGTAGTTCATTAATACTAAAAAATATTAATGAAATGTAATTATTTACCTCGTGCACTAGTTGACACCATTCGAATGGATTCCCTGTGCTCTTATTTTGGTACAGGATGCTCATGTATGACATGATTTCCCATTGAAATCTGGTTCATGTTGGTTGGATGTTTTGGTGTCCCTGCTAAAAAATCCTATGATTTTCTCGTTAGATGATGTAAAATTTAGAAAGAAAACTTTCATAATTTAACTTATGACCATGGAAAACTTTAGGGGCTAATATTCGTACATGGGATAATTTTCCATGGCTTCTCCAAAAAAGAGATTCGTCAATTTCCATTCTTCCTACGAATTATTCACCCAATTTTTTTATTTTATTTATTTTTTACTTTAATATTTTTTACTAATACTAGTTTACCATTTGCATATTAGAGACTGGTAAGATTCGTCAAGGTTTCAAAAATTTAAGATAATTTTCCATCATAAAAATTTTCCTTGACTATGACAAAAAAAAAATTCACTTTAAAATATGGTTATTACATGATATCATTGAAGATCTTGATTAAGATGTTGATCCTATCTTTAATACCATGAGTTTTATCTCTAACGTGAATCAAACGGTTTGTTCTAACTAAAATCTTATTGATTGTTATGATTGTGTTGGGATAAATGAACAAATCACCCTCATCAAACCAATAAGGATCATCGTTGTCATGTCCACTAAAGTACATATTTCAACAAAATAAAGGTTATTTTGATTATTCAAAAAAAAAATCAATTTGACATTGATTTATTTCAATTATTTAAACAAGTAATCCACATTCCTATAACTAGTTAAATAAGGAAAACATTTTATTTTCAAATTGTAAACATTCCTAAAAGTGGTGAAATAAAAGAAAATCAAATTGGTAAAATTGTAAAGTTTATTAATAACCAAGACAAAATATTTTTTGTTTGAAATTGCGTAAGTGATTAGTTTCCTTCAATCCCTTATTCAACATGAAATTCACATTCTAGTTAAAACATCTTAATTCAAGTTTTTTGATTTGTTGTTCTAAAAATGTTTCCAACCATTTAGTAGATAATGTAGCTAAATAGTTGATTATCATGTTTTGATGTGTTTCATGTGCATTTTAGCATTCCACCATTTTTTCACTGGAAAACACGACAAGTTACTGAAAGTAAGAAAGAGGAAAATTAGCACCAAATTCACCCTTCCTTGTCCAATAAATTCCATTGAAAAGGGCTGAGATTTATTGGCTACTTTGAGAGATATAGCTACCAGTACATCTGAAACCCTAGTTCATCCCTTGGTATTTTAACAAGTCTCTATCCTTCTAGGGTTTGAAGAGATTTATTTGAGTAGGGTTTCTAGACTCAAATACTTGAGACTTTAGAGAAGAAACGCTGACATCTAGTTACTCTTTACTCATGAATGCAAGGAAACATGGTATATTACTCATTTTGGAAGTGATAGGATGATCAATATATGAACCTATATTGATATATTCTAGTTGGGATGCAAATAAAAACCATTTTTTTCCATAACTCTAGGTTCTTTGTAATGGGTTTCATCTTTGTGTATGGAATTCGAACTTACTATGATAAAATTTTTCTGTGGAATATGAGTTCACTGTGGCTGTCAAGGATAAACACACCAATAACCTTATTTTATGTGACAAATAATTTCAAAGGTTATGCATGGAGTGGTTTTTCACTTTGTACCACCAAATGGTAAGAAATTTTAAGCTCTCATCAAGAAATTAATCATCCAATATGAGAAATATTATATATCAAAAGGATTTGTTTAGAGATGGTCAACTACCACCCCCTTGACCTTATTGATCCACCCTTAAAAGTGATATTAAGAAAAGTGTATAGGAAATTAAGGTCAAATTAAGTGATACAATAAAGGTAGTTTGTTCTATGAAATTGTTGTATCCACCTACAAATATTGTAGATTTTTTCAATGTAAAATTGTGATAACAAATACCTACAAATAGTGGAACAACCAAAGGATTAATGCATATTCTAAAACAAATTGAGTATAAATTTTGTTAAAATAACTTATGAAATTTATTTATTTCAAAGCATGCACGCTACACCTTATTTTCAAAATTATTATATCTATAAAATATCTTTGGGATCGATGGTTGACGGTATTGAGGAAGTGTGTCTCGTGAATCAAAATTCAAGAAGAGAGTTTGTGCTAAATGCTTTCGCATAAAATGTTGCTATTGACAGAGAAAGAGAAATAAATAAGAGAGCTATACTTATAATGAAGCTGGAAAGATTCAATGTCTATCAAAATGCATGCATGGTATAAGTAAGAATATGGAACGAAAAGAAGTAATTGATACGAAAATAGTGACTCAAGGGAAATGAATGCTAATAGTGCATTGAAAACATAGATCAAATACAATTGTAATAATGGATAATCTTAATGGTCCTCCAAAACTCATTGATTGTAACAAGAGAATAAAGTGGAACTAATCCCTTATCAAACTTCATTCCAAATCTGCATCAAATCAAGATCCTCTTGATCAATTTTGAGAAAGTAGAGATATATCATATAGAGAGAAATATTAATATAGTGGCATAATTGTTAGCCAATCAAGGAGTCATCCTGGAGTAGAGGGTAATGAAAATGAACGACAAGGAAAATTCAACCAAACCTATACCATGAGAAGTGAATATCAAAATGAAGATATTGAGGAATCAAACATTGATAAATATAGAAAAGGGTGGCAACATCATTCATTCAACTCAGACATTACACTCATCATATTGCCATCACATCACCAAAGGATGCAAACACTCATCCACTCAAATGGTGGACATAATGAAAGAAAAACCAAAGCCAGTGGTATTTCGCTCTATGTATACTATTTCTTAAACCACAACCAGAGTCTTGCACTATATTTATATAGAAGAAAAAAACACCTTCTGTGTGAACACGAAATTAAAACCACATTCTTAAACTGAATATTAGGGTAGACTTAAGCCTAGCATGGTATTAGAGTAGACTTATTCTCTTCCGAAATTGGAGAGAAAATTAGAAGGCCGACAGGTTTGAAATTTCAAATCGTAAAAATCATGGAGAAGATCCACGTTTTTAATGTGATTTTTTCATAAAAGAGTTGAAGGTTTTATTTGAAGTGTGTGAAATCATAGTTGCATACACCAAGTTCTAAGCCACTGTAGCTACCATTTGTAAATACCGATATAAGGTTTTGACCAACAATTATTGTCGTTTATAGAGCAGTCGTGTCGACACCAATTAGCAGTCGTTGTCAGTATCTCATGTGCCATCCATTGTCAAATAAATTGAGCCATAATTTTTTATAGCTACAAAGAAAATTCACACTAATATTTGTGTAGAGATGTGCAGAAATTATTTTTTGAGAAAGATTTTTATTTTTGGTATGAGAAGTAAAATATTTTTGGAATCATAACCTTTTCATTCTTTCGAAATTATTTTATAATATTTTGTTTATAACTTATGATATTTAACATGTGGTGGTAAACACTGATGGGATTTCGCTATAGAGCCAAGGAAAGAAAGTTGAGTGAGAATTTGGGATTATTATTTATTTTTAGATATTTACATGCATATTTTAGGATAGCCCATGTGGTATATAGTTTTCCTATTTCTCTTTAAACTTTTTTGGTTACTTCTAGAAAATCATATATGTGTAAATTTTTCTTAGGTTTATATTATTCTTTGTTTTAGATAATTGCATTTCTTTATTTACACATTAAATCTGCCCTATAACATCATATCATCATTCAGATGTAAAACACTATTCAAAAACATATGAAATTCTATAGAAATAACAATATCATTATTAATGTAGTGGAACATAAAGGAAAAATTGAAGAAAAGAATTCAAACATAGAAACAGTAGGAATGGTCGGAGACCAGGGGAAAAATCACTATGGGGAAATCCCTTTCAAATTCGTCTTCTTACTATATTGTCATTGAATTATTCAACAAAAGAGAGTACAATCATTCGTATCTTAAACCATAATCCTATCCAATGGAATAATCTAAAAAGCATCCATGAGATAAAGCCAATGATGATATTAATAAAAAATCCCGCTTCAGAAGCCTGCGATCAACTATGACTGTCTACAGTCAATTGCCGAATTCTATGATCAACAAAATAAATATTTGGTCAATTGAAAAACCCAAACCCTAGTTCAAAACAACATGGAGGATGTGACGTGCATACGGCTTAAAGGATTCAGCCACACAAATGAGCCAATCTACATGTGGTTGCAACGGAAAATTACCCATGATAAGAGTGTAGTTAGAAACCAATACCATATCACATGTGTGAGCTTCAAACCCTTTAATTTCAAACATGTGCAAGCCAATCTTTGTGAACTAACTCATACCTATGCGAGCCAAAAATAAATAAGACAATATAAGAATTATTCATGATCATGACCAAATGAGGTTGAGGTCACTTGTATTTATATACTTCCAAGAGTGTCTGCTTTGTTTTAGGGCTGACTAGATCAAATATGCACATGTGAGCTTTAATTTAAAAATACACTTTCCCTTATCCAAATTGAGTGTGTCAATAATAAAAATTGGTCGTCCCAAAAAGAATAATATCGTCCCATGGTTGGAATTCATCTCTAAGATACCAAATTAACACTCTCTCTCAGCTAGGGATAAATTCCAACTCCATCATGTAATCATTGCAAGAATTATTTCATCAAATCATATCCAATATCAGGTATCTCGTCATCAAATTCCATCACTTCTCATCTCTTTTTATCTCTTGATTGCCTTTGCCCATATGTTGAACATTCTCAAATCTAAAAGAAGAACAATTTGATATTGGAGGGGAGCCTAAGTTACTACAATCTATTCATCCATGAGCCATCTATACCAGCAAGAATCACTTTGAGCAGGGATCCCGATGCTACCACTCGGAAAACATCAGAGAGATTAACATCAAGGAGCACATCTCAACATGAAACCACATCAGGGAGCTCAATTTCAACCCAAAATGAGAACAAGCAAGGTCTTATGGGAGACTCTCTCCTCACTTTTATGATTGTGGGGAAGGTTGTATAAAACATCTTCCACCCTATGTCAAGAAATAGGATCCATTGCATAGGGGAGCATATCTCAACCCATCCTATTGACCACTCATATTCCCAAAAAAGGACCATCAAGAGTCATTTCGTAGAACACTTGGATCATAATCATCTTGGGTTGTACACCTCCAAGAACTCTCTCAACCTATTCGCCAAATAGGGAGCGACATTTACAACAAGCCCAAATTTTGGGTATGATGCCAGCTAGGTTATAATCTGCATAGACCAACATAAGGGAGCTAACATCTCTGACTCTATGGGTGATTGATAGGGAAAAGAAATCTTGGAACCTATTTTCCAAACATCCCTCAACCCTAGGATCCCTCCATCTCAATTCCTCACCCTAAGAGTTCAAACATGGCGGAGCACAGGCTCAACATCCTCAATAAATGTTTCTCTGCGTTGATAAAAAGAACACGTCATCGTACTCATATTTGTACCACTTAATCAGCTCATTAAGCATTCCAATAATAATTTCTCAGTAACAAAAATATCCTATTCATTCAAGGCATCAAATTAATTATTATAACAAAATATATATCACAAAAAGGATAAATTTTTCATCCTCCTCTTACGAAGGCAAAAACCACAAGAATAACCTTGTTTCGCACAAAAAAATTATCTTAATATATGAATACCTTTCAGTGCAATATATATTCAATATTCTCTTCCAATTATATCCCCAATTAATATTATAGCAATATATCCCTGTCATATATAGAACCTCCTCAAACAACTCTCCAAATAGCTTCTTCAACAAACGTCATTCCAGAAACACCATACTCAACCTATGAAAAACATATATATATGGATGTGTGTTCACACTAAACATCAATTATTCAATCAACTATCGATTTCCAAGTCAGGTTCAAAAATATCTTTGCATAACTTCTTAAAATTCAATTGGAGTGTCCAAGGATTTGGATTTCCACTTTTTGAAAACTCTTATATTTTATTTTCAAACTTTAGAAGGTAATTTATTATGCCATTATTATTAATTTCAAATTTCAAAGGAAAAATCCCTCTTACTTTGATCATGAGTGGCTCATTACCTGTCAATAATATACCATCAACATATAAAACCAAAACCAAACTCATACCTTTGACAACTTATGAAGTAGAGGATTAGATCAACACATCTTCCTGGATTCACCAAGTAAGTGTCAATGTGGGCATACCAAGCTTGAGGAGCTAGTTTCAAATCATACAATGCTTTCTAAAAGCATAACAATCGACTAGAATAATGTGTTCAACCTCACAAAAATAAATACTACATAACCAAATCAACTAAGTCACCTTATCAAGCCTTAGATTTAAAATAAAAAAAATAATATCAAAATCATAAAAGTTTCTTCCAATATCATTTTGACAATTTTTTCAATCCAAGTCCCTAAGAAGAACTCATATTGAAGCATCAGGTTACCACCTTATCTATTCAACCTGTCAATATCAATCCAAAATTAATCAATTCATCCTTATTATCATAACATCAATAATTTTTTCCACTAAATATGAATGCATACATTAGGGACACATCACATAATTTTATACCATCTATTCATTGTGAGATTTTTGAAATAAAATTTATTGTATATTGAATCACAATTGTTTATACTTTAATAAATGTTCCAAATAAAATTACGCCAATATAGAATCACTATAAAATACAAATATTAGTCACTAAAAGCCATCGTTCACACATAGCATTGTCATCAAGGAAAACCATCAGTTATCAAATAAAAAACCTATTATTTTATCATAGTGACTTCAATCTATCCATAACCCAAAACATGTCTATGAACCATCAAGCATTATGTCAAAGTTCTAAGGAATAATCAATTATTCAATCCAACTAAGTTAATTCAATAATCCAAACCTTCTCAAACCATTGAAATTGATATCAAATACTATAATATACTAGCTTTAGTGATAAAATTGAAATGATGTATTGATATGCATATTCTGGTTACCTACAAAAATATTTTTAGTCAACGCATTCATATTCTCTATAGTATGTCGAAATTCCAGATTCCCTTCTCATAAAAAATTTCGATGTCTTCTCCATATCTGTAGGACTATCATACTCTAGGTGCACTCTTCATCTCATGCATAATGCTTCAATTTTTGTGACCTATAGGCACAACCACAGCCATATGCCTTCTTCTGTGTGGTGGGATGCTTATAATTACACTAATAAGCTTTCTTCCTTGCAATTGGGGCTTAGAATAAGGGAAACCCTATCTTCTCATACCAAAACTTGATGCAGAAAAACAACATCAGATATTTGTCTATTTATGTCAAAAAAAATACTTCAACAATAAATAACCTTCTATATATTTAATGTAAATTATAATAGGTATAGGGATCTTATGGAGAGTTTATCCCTTTTAAAAAGAAACCAATTCAGTGATCAACATGTCTACCATAATTCTATCATGCATCAGAAAAAATGTTATATCATAAAATAAAACTATATCACGTTAAAAAACACATATCGATCATGGTCATAACATGTTAGCATCAACTAATTCATCATCACATATGAACATGACATCAAATTTTCATCAAGAGTTAGAGTTATATGATTAGGTTAAACGATAGGTATATCATCATCCTTCAAAGATTATAATCACTACATAACTTCTTTATCATGAACCATCAAGTTAGGGGATCCAATTTTACCATATGTCATAATTACTAAGGTAACCAAGGTCAATCTAAATATGAACGTCATTGGTACACTTCTATCATTATCGTTATAATGCTTACCACAATCATTAATAATCGAATCAAGAGAACATATTTCAAAAAAAATGAGCTATCCTTCTTATGAAATTCATCATGTCTAATATGTGAGATGCTTTTCCAAATACCAGGTATACCAATATCAAAAATAAATTTTTCTAAGTAGCATTACCATGATGTAAATAGAATGTAAGATACTTATCCAATACCAAGTGCACCATCTCATAATAAGTATAGTGAGTTAAACTTACATTCATATGCATCCATGATCAATTTGTGAAGGATATATTCTCATCACACATTAGGGCTTACCTTGCTATCAAATATTTCTCCTGAAACAATAAACTATATGTACACCTTCTAAGATTCATATACCTTTTCACTTTGACATTAGCAACTAGAGAACTTTGTCAATTTTTCATCAGGTGCCTCTTTATTTTCCAACACTAGCTCTTCTCTTCCTACAAAAACCATATCTTCTCAAACATTTGATGATCCCCAAGAAACATCCACTTATCACATCTCATCAGTAGGCTAGAAGTATCCAAATACTCAAATATACATGCAGGAATGTAATTAATGATCTAAAAGTAAAGACATAAAGGAGAGGTGATCATCAATGAGAGGTGATCATCTCCCTCTTGAACGAGACTTCAACAATATTGACCATATAACATTGTTGCCTTCAGTATTTCAACTAAATTCATTAATAACCAAGGAATAATTGAGACTATCCAATATATGGCTACATCAATCTTGTCACAAGTGCTAGAACATCTTCACATTGATCATGCTATGGTTTGTAGATTTCATATCCCAAATCTTTGTCATAATCCAAGGTTTCCTCCAAATCCTAACCTCACAATATCCATCCAACCCTAATTAACATATTCCCTTAGGTTTCCTTCAAACACTAGTATTTTTTTAGGTCTCCTCTATATTCTCTTACTTCAATCAAAGGTATCTTCATAGGGGTGAACTTTAATGAATTTTTTTCAGCCCAATTCTAATATCATGTTAATTTTTCTTAGGGATATATTTTTCTTTTCTTTACATAATTTTGTTTCTTCATTTACACATTAAATTCAACGAAAAACATCATATCGTTATTCAGATTTACAACATTATTAAAAAAGATATGAAATTATATAGAAATAACATCTTAATGAATGTAACAGAACATAAAAGAATAATACGAGAAAATCATTAACACATATAGACACTAGGATTGGTCGGAGACCAGGGAAAACCCTTTCAAATTATTCTTCTTATTAGACTATAATTGAATGACTCAAAAAAGGATAATATAATGGTCCATATTTTGAACCATAAACATATCCATCAAAATAAGCTAAAGAACATCCATTAGATAAAACCAACACTGCAAATAATATAACATACTACTTCAAAAGTCTATGCTCAATTGTCATTTTATGAGGTCAACTACCAAATTTTACGGTCAACTGATGAATTATGTGTTCAATTGTAGAACCAAAACATTAGATCCCAACCACATAGATAATGTGATGTGTGTGTATCTAAAAGGTTTCAACCGAATGAATAAGCTGACTTGCATGTGGTTGCAGCTGAAAATTACCTATGACAAGCCTACGATAAGAAACCAAAATCCTAGCACACATGCGAGCTTTAGGCCCTACAATTTAGGACCTATACGAGCCAATCTCTGTGAATTTCCTCAAACCTATGTGAGCTAAAACTAAAGAAGAGAATAGAAGAATTCTCACGATCATTTATAAATTATTTTGATTTCACTTGTATTTTTTGACTTCCAAGGGTGTCCACTTTGTTTTAGGGCTGACCTGATCAAATATTCACATGTGTGCTTTAGTTCAAAAATACACTTTTTTTTGTCCAAATTGAATGCTTCAATAGTCAAAATTGGTCCTCTTCAAAAGAGGAATCTCATCAGAGGGTTGGAATTTGTCGTTGAGTTGTCAATTTAACATTTCGTTCATTGTTGAGAATTCATAATTCAATTTTTGATGTATTACATGAAATAACAATCCATGATCATGTGTATTTTGTAAATGTGCAAGCTATATCTGAATTCAATTTATGATATAATAAATTATAATAGTTTGTGTAGTGAATTTATTTTATAATATAATAAATTATAATAATTTGTATAATAAAGTATGTGAATTTAATTTATGCTATAACAAATTTAAAAAAGTTTATATAATAAAGTTTGGTTAGTGAAATGGGAATAGAGAAAACATAAGTTCTATTGTTTAAAATAATATTTTAATATATCATTTTAATTTGATATCCAGTTATTTTTTTATTAAAAAAAAGTATAATTTTGAGTTGTATATAATAAGATCATAAATTCCTTTTTTATATTTGAACTTATCTAGTTAAAACATACTCTATCATTTTAATATAGAGAGAAACACATGGATATATGTATTAGTTGTTGCATTAATAGTTAATGGTGTCCAAGCTCTCTAGTGAATTTTAGGTTATTAAGTTTTTATGTTGACTTGCTCCGAGAATTTCACCTCTTGAAAAGGGAAATAATGGTAATAAAGAGCTAATTACAGACATTAAGTAAAGTTCATTAGAAATGAGATATCTAACCATCACTTAACCCATTTACCGAACCTGTGAAACTTAAGAAAGTATAAATTTCACTAACTATTTATACAATATGTGGGAAACTTATAGGTGATTAAATTAAGAAAATATTGCTACAATTCCACAAGAGTAGATAAAAAAAGAAAAAGTAGGATATTGTCAAGGGATTTAAGGGTTAAAATGAATGTTCCGAGTTCATACCTAAATTTGGTGGTAATATTGAATAAATTTATCTTATGCAAGAAGGGAAATGATGAAATTTCCAATTTTCTACTGAGGATACTGCAATCCTCCTCATCGCGAACAACTTGGAATGATGATGATGAATAGAGAAAATTTTATAGGAATACACTTTAAACGAGCGAGTGGAAGCCTCACAAAAAAGTATCAGAAGTCAATCAAAATTGGTAAACTATCCTAACACATAATAGAACTTTTTTTTTCACAAGGATTTAATTTAATACTACTAAGGTGGCACATGAATAAGGAACCATTTGAAAAAAAATTATTATTAAAATATATAGATTTTTTTTTCTACGAGACAACAAGACAATCAATATAAGGTCTAATGGAAGATGGTGCATTTCGAGAATAAATTATTTTTAATAAACAAATAGAATTGAAGGATTAGATAATAGTGACAACGATTTTTTTAATGAATTTGTAGAAATTATGGTAACATTACATTACAGTGGCAATAAAACCATGAATGTTTGTATGGTGGAATAAAGTGGAAAAAATATATATTTGGGAATATTTTGCAAGCAGAAAAAATAGAAAGTGTCTTAGCATAAACATAGGATTTTATGGTAGGTTCGATAGCTGAGCACGATGCCAATGTCAATAAAAAAAAATGAAATTTTAGAATTGGAGTAGATAATTAAGTTCATAAAATTATTTAAAGTGTGTAACATTAAAGTGTGAAGGGAAATATGACAATGTCATAATTTCTAAGGCTAATTTATGAGGTTTATATTAAGTGGTAAGTTCTATTAAGAATATTGATGACTGGATTGAATAACAAGATTGGTAAGGGTCATAGTTATGACCTACAAAATTGAAGTGTGGGGATAGGAAGTTGTTAATACTTGTAAGTGGTGAGAAATAAAATGCGATAAACTCGCAAAATATTTCAAGGAAAATGATGGTTTAACTATTGGATATAAACTATGTCGACTAAAGTCGAAACACTGAACATGAAGTGTAGGAAGAAATATTGTTGAAATTCTATAATGACACCTTGAGAAGGACTACAAACAAAGTGAAAAAAGAAGTGAAAATCACGCAATATAGGGTGTACTTAACTAACTTTCACTCATTGTTTCATGAATAGATTGATGATATATTGAGGCTTTTGTAGAAGAAATTTATCAAGTTTATACCATGGAAAATGGAAGAAGTTACCCTATGCACCAAGAATATAAAACATTTGGGTGAATGAAAAGGGTAATAATGGTTAAAAACTTCACATTTTAAATCAATGGTAGTGTTTAAAATCCAAAAGTGAAATGTAAGTATTAAATTTAATAATTTTCTACCATTGGTAAAGGACATACATATTGTTATAAGTTGAGGCTTGAGACTACTGAAAAAAGAATTAATGTGAAGAGTAAGAAGTAAGTATGAAATTGATGAGTTATGTATTTGTATTAAATGATTTAATGTATTGGAAATGAAAAATTTATTTAAGGAATGATGACATTACTATAGATTATTACTCTAATTGGTGAAATTTAAAAGTAAAGAGGCGGTATCAAAAATCTAGGATAATGACAGTGTGGCTATGCCTATCTGGTAAATATTGAACTTTCTTATTGAAAGAAGAGGAAGTGATTATTGAAATAAATTTACATATTGTTGATAATAAAACATCAATAATGTTGATGAGATATCCTATAACTTAGACATATGTTGAATAATGTTATTTCATAGTTCGTATTCAATGTTTATACAAGAAAATGAAATTGATTTTTTTTTTATGAATCATGATAAGAATGATTATAATATATTATTGTTTTATATTTGATAAGTATTGAGACGATTATAATATTGATGATGTTTGTTGATATGATGGTATGAGGATAACAATCCAGATGTGTTTATTACTCATTTATTTTGATATGGTAATAATGTTGTATGTTGATGATGTATATGATATGCATAGGGATTATGATGCTATGATATGTGGTTAATTTATTATGTAATGTCATGATATGTATTTGATGGTGATATGTTGATGTTATAACTTATGAGGATGTTTTATGATGTGAAGCATGTGGTTATTCCATGCATATTTTATGGCATGCAAGAGTATGCATTTCTTTACTATTTAGAATGTGGTGATTAACAATGATGTTAAGCTATCATAATGACATGCAAGATTTGGTACGTGGATTAGTTTCTAAGATACTATAATTATAACTAACTAAATGGTTACATTTTGAGATGTGGTGACTGACAGGAACTCCATAAATGGGTTGGGAGTGTCAGTTTATTTGATGATCTCATGGGAACCCATACCTAGAGGGAGAACATGTAACACCATAAGGGTTGCGGACAAACTCAATCAGCACTACATATGCCAGTGATTCCTTTGTCTTTTATAACTCGAGATGGATAGATATTAAGGGGATATGGGACCATTTTGAGGAGGTCGAGTGCCTGGTATTGAATTTGGATGTCGAAGTCCTAAGGGGACATGAAGACTTCGATGCCTAGGGCTGTGAACCTTACTGAGTGTGGAGGGAGTGGGCCAACCTTGCAAGATTCTTGAAGTCATTGAGTACTGGGACTGGATGTTTTCTTTGGGGAAGATGAGGTCTAAGCCTTGGAGTGAGCTGTGGCACCAACCTTGGGCTAGGATATAGATCGACAATGCTTTATGCCTAGTTCCAAAAGTTTGGAAAAAGGACAAATATTCCTTTGTATTTCCCGAGTGTTTTGAAAATTTTGATGCTTGTTGGTATATTAGTTTAGCAGAGGGTGTAGGGGAAACCTAAAGTGATAAATAACTAAAAAAAATGTTCAACTTAACTCTGAGACGAAATTATTTAAAGAGCAGAGAGTATGTAATGCCCCATAATAATAATAATAAATATATAAATAAAATAAAATAATATTAATATTCAAGTGAATAAATAATAAGTAATCAATATAATATAGTTATAGTAAACAAATAATATAGTAAATAATAATGTGGAATTATAAATATATATATATATATATATATATATATAAGTAAACTATACAAATATTAGGAATAAGTAAAGTTAACAAAAATAAAATAAAAAAGGAATAAAATAACAAAGAGTTAAATTAAGAGAAATGTTGAATTTAGTAAAACTTAAAATAAAGAAATAAATGGTTGCATGTTGACAAATAGAATGTGTGCATGTGGATCACTTGCCATCTTTGGAACTTTTTTTCTATTTAATAGATGATGAGGAGGACATAATTATTCATTTATTCATTCTTCTTCATTAGAGTGTTGAGAGGAAGAGGAAACATTGGTAGTAGTATGTTGGTTGAGGGATAGAGGGTGGCTAGTTGTAGAAATTTTTTGTGTAGTTGAGTGTATGGTTGGTTGGACAGTTGTCCCCCAAAAAAATGTTTTGGTTAGTAAGATTCAAATAACATTCGACTCTAAAATTACAAGTAAGAAATATATTCACTACATGTAATTCATCTATGCTCGTGTGTTTCAAAAATTATATGTTAATTATCTGAATAGTTTGTGCTTTGATTATTAATTCCATATTTGATATAATTGGTTACACGTAAGTCATCTATGCTCATGTGTTTCAAAAATTCTATTCTCATTAGTTGAATATTTTGTGTGTTGATTATTAATTCTATATTTGACATAATTAGTTACATATTTTAATTTACGGGTTGTTACAAAAGTACATGGTTTCAATAAAATATAAAGAGCTAATTTGCATCCCAGTGGAATCAAATTCAAAGGTTCTTGTCAATTCAATCAGAGCAGAGGGAATAATTTGTGTTGAGTGCTTACCATGGCCAGTAGCGGTAATAGTGGCAAGAGGAATAACACAACGAAGAAGCAAGAGGGTGCATTTGATTACATGACATCCCTATCCATTAGATTGGCATACATTATTATCTTAGAAATGTCTGCGCACCATGAATTGATGTCCTAGAAATTGGGGATCTTGAAAAATAAGTTAGATCAAGTTCAGTTGGTAGTAGGTTTGTTGACAATATGAATGGAAGAGATGATACAAGTAGTGGAAGACTAGGCGATGGTGGAAAGTGTCAATGAATCGGAAGGAATGGTGTATAGGTAGGACAACTTCGAAAAGTAGAGTGGATATGGAGACAAAGTGAGCAACA
Source organism: Pinus albicaulis (assembly GCA_034641835.2). Lineage (NCBI taxonomy): Eukaryota > Viridiplantae > Streptophyta > Pinopsida > Pinales > Pinaceae > Pinus > Pinus albicaulis. The sequence goes on from CM076572.1 coordinate 1,024,600,909, forward strand.
ACATGGAGTAGGATTCACCACTGGAAGATGAGGCTGAAAAGTACGAATACCTAGTTACCTCTGAGACAAAGAATATATAGCAAGGACCATCTTTAACAAAGTATAAATTTTTTTGCAGGTTTTAGCAAGGAAATTTCTTTTCAGGTTTTTTTTTTTTTTTTCAAGTCCCATGTTTTGCAAGATTTTTTTGGAGACTCTATAAGGAAAAAATGTTTAGAATATATTTACATAGAACAAGTGTGAATTATAATAGATATCAGTGGAATTTTTGGAAGAGAGAAGAATAATTAAAGTTCAATGTGTAATAGATTCCAACCTACAAACTAGCTTATCTTAATGAAAATATACCTAACTATTTTATGGTTTTTCTCAAACATTGATGTAGTAAATGTTTTTTGGCATCGACAAATGTTCTGTAGATATTGTATATGGAGGAATTAATAAGGTAGAAAACATGCTTATGATGATTGTACCAGTTTTTGTTTCAAAAACTCATGTCCTTGATGATGTTGAAGAAATTCTTTATTTGTAGTTTTCTAAACAATGTGACTCATTTTTCTTAATATGAAACCGCAATATTCTCTGAAAAAAAAATTAAAATATTCTTGTTCTTTAAAAAACAATTAATGGATATATTTAATGATATTGTGGAAAAAAATTCAAGTAAGCTTCAACATCTAATTCCCTTGATACTTCAATATGGAAAAAATAAATATCTCATATTATTTCCTTCAAAAATGACATGGAATCCACTTGGAAACATGGTTAATGAGGCCATGAAACTATTGTATGCTCCTCCAATGTGATAATTTCACTTTCAGAATAATAATGATAAATCAATTTCTAGAAGTGTTGATAAAAAATAAATAAAAAATCATTGAATTTTGTGATGATTATTTTTCAATCATCGACATAATTAGGGTCATCACTAATCCATTCAAATAAAAATTTTGTGAGTAATTGAGATGACCCATGATAACTATATTACAAGTTAGTCATATTAAGTACTATAACCATATAATGAATTTAGAGAAGCATGCTCATGCCAACTTGAAATTTTTTAATCACAAAATGGACAAGGAAAAGATTTGTATAACAAGGTTAGGTAAGAAAAAAAACATGATTAGTAGTCTCATGAATATCTCAACTTCTTTATGTAGCATGCTTACACATGGACACAAAATTGGGGGTTTTGTATTCTTTAGCTTTTCCTTTATAATGATGAGTTAAAACTTCATTGTCCCTTACTTAGTTAAATGGTTCAAATATATTCAATAATCAATGGTGGACCAATATAGGGAATTGTTATATATGAGGGGAACACCAAACAACCCATTATAAGAAGCTCTAATAAAAAAATAATCTTATGAAAACTATTCATTCTACAACTAAGATTATATGAAATAATATGAGGTAAAATTTGATAATATAAATTGTATAGGTCAAATAGAAATTTTCCACCAATATTAATGTAGCAAATAGACAATTGTGTGATAAATAATGAAATTCACTATGTTTTTTTTCATTTACATCCCTTTTAATAAAGATAAGGGTGTTTGGCGGTCTTTTATTTGGCTCCTCATAATGTAACAAACACATGAAAACATAGATAGAACTTATGAGATGATATAAGCTATAAAATAAAGTGGAAAGACATGTTTTCATTTTTATAGATGATGGAAAAATATAGGACATGTTTAGACTGCAATTTATTTTTTTCATATATAATTCATGAACTCTTTAACTTCCAAGATTTATGGATCCAAAAATGTTGGATGGAAGCTAAAATATAACTGGTATTGAAGGACGACAATACTTCAAATCTAATCTCATTAACTACATTCCTATTATGAAATATAAAGCCTTGGTTTAAGATGAAAGTGATCACCTCTATTAAACAATGTCATTCTTCTCTTGAAGGCCATCCAAACATACTTACATGGAAACCTTAATTTTCAAATATATAGGTAAATAGACCTTATAATATGGAAGAAATAGAGAAGGATTGGAAGAACATAATTTATTATCAAAGAAATGGGTTGATAACCTATTGTAGCAAACAACCACCCATTTTCGTATTATTTCATAATGAAACAATGGGGACCCTTTTAAATTTTTAATGTACATATGATTTTCTCCCTTTATAACCAAAAAAGAGTTAATTTTTATATTCCTTTATAATTCGAGCTTAATACTTTATATTATATAGAAATATATGAATAGGACCTATGGCCATAACAACCACAAATGAGCACTTTATAATTAAAACATCTTTGTGCACTTTTGTTTTAAAGATTATCCCAGCAGTAACTAACCCAATCCATCCATAAATCACAATCTCTTGGATCTCTAGGGAAATTACCCCATGATGACTCAACATTTTAACACACCAAGCATGTTATTGAGTGCGCTTTCCCTTTTATTAATATTTTCTACTCCACCGATATTTCCTATGATAAAGCATTTGTGGCCCCGCTTCACCTTTATCACCCAACCTCCCTTAACCTGGATAATCATATATTCACCCATATTTAAATGAGCCAGGAAATAACTCTGAGGATAGTTTTAATACAATAAATATATAGTGTTGGACCCCTTTCTTGCCATATAATTTTTAATATATATTTTTCATTGGTCCTCACACCTAGGAGCCAAATCAACCCATATCGATCTATCATGAAGCGATTTCAATTGCATTGAATTTGGATAGGAAAGGAACAAATATTTTTAGTTAGCTCAAGTTTTACATCTTACTATAGGTATTGCCCCCACACCAAGCTATGCATGTCTATTGGTATAACCCATTTTTTTATTTTCCATGTTACTTGCTCCACAATATCCTAGGATATTATATTTAATGATATTTATTTTCCTTCCACACTTTAGCCCCCGTGATGATGTGAACTACCATGAGAGTCTCCAACTCACACTTCCTTCCAATCAAGTCACACTTCACCATCATTTCTTATAAAATTGTCTTGTATGATAAAGTAATTTTTGGCACTTATAACATTTAGTGTAAATATATCGCATGCATTAAGTCTGGATTCTACCATTTCAAGCAATATTTTCCTATTTTTTTCTTAGATTTTAGGTATGGATTTGATTTGTGTGTTAACCTCTAATAATTTATTAAATTTATAGAAATCTCTTCTGAACCTTGAAAATACTGAAATGGAAAAGTTAAAGAAAAATACTCCTTCACAACAGCCAATATGGCCTTTTGTAGAAATAAATGATGAAAATATTGTGCATGAATTATTCTTTTAAAACATTGTGTGCATCATCGAATTAGGAATTTCCTACTGGAACACAATGTGTAAGATATTCTAAGGGGAGATTCCTGTTGGGGATGTTTAGCAGCCAAAATTGTCAACATTGGAGCAACGAGGCACCAACACTTCTAAACTGATTTTCAGAGATGCCATCAGATCTTATTTTCCCATATTTAATGCATGAGCAAGGCTCCTTCCCTAATCATATAATATCCATTGGGTGGTTGAAAAACTAGATATAACTAAAATGAAATTATTTATTTCTTGGGGAACAATTTTTGGCACATTTAAAGTGGAACATCTTCATGGTATGTACCATTTTCCTGATGCCATCATTACATAAGATATGCAATTTTTTGAGGGATTGGCGAAAAAATAATGTGACGCTAAGGAAAATAACCTCCAAAATTTAATTAAAGAATGGAAAGGAGACTCCAGTAAACATAAATCAAATTCTACTAGTCTGTATTATATTGGGTACTTTAGTCCCCTTTTTTTTGATACATTGTCGTAATGCTCTACAAAATCTTTACTTATCAAAATGTTTACCAATTACCTAAGAACTAGGTCCATGTTATCCAATGGGAATTTGATGGCTATAGTTTCAATGGGGCCCAAGTCATATTATATAATCTTGTAAAACACATTCCCCATTTTCTTTCCACGCAAAAGGAAACTCATAACCCTCCATTTTACATTTCATCTTATGTTATGGATTCCATTCTTTTCTCTCTGGACTTTCCAACTATGGGTCGGAAATTGAAACCTCTTGACCCTCTTCCTATCCACATATACCATAGTATTCTTTAGGAAGAGAATTATTTCAACCATTTCTACTGGATTTTCCATTTGGTCAATATACCTATTTATAAAGCTATTTTTAATTCCAAACCTCCCAGAATGGCCCCTTCCATAATGGACTATCAATCGAGGATTCAGAATTGGCTTACATAAAATAAATTTACTTATATTTGAGTATGGGAAAGCTATGGAAATCCACATGCGCTACCCCTCTATGTTCCTGATAATATTTTATGTAGGAGGTCTCATACGAAATATGTTGGCTGTGTGATATATTCTTTCCACAACTATTTGCATGTGTTCTACATTTCATTGGGTGTAACAGGGGAGTTACAAGGCGGGTGGAAACCCCCCTGAGTCAGGGGATTTGCAAGGGGGTGGTAGCCCCATGCACGAAGTCCGCTAAAGTGCCCTAAGATTTTTTAGTTTTTTATGCGGACCCAATAATAGTTTGGTGGACGCACAGATGGTGGGAAGACCTCCCCATGGTTTTTTGCATGGTTTTGGGCATGATGTTTTTATGCCCATGGTATTTTCTAGATCCAGTGAAGGGAACTACCGTTACATTCTAATACAAGGTTTGGATTGCAATTTATGAATTATTCAACATATATATATATATATACACATACATATATATATATATATATATATAAATATATATATCTGTGTGTGTGTGTGTGTGTGTGTGTGTGTGTGTGTATTGTAACATTCAAAGGAATATAATGAAAAATAAATCTAGTAGTATAGGTCTTTGGATCCAAGGGAAAATATTTTTGTATATTTATTTTAAGTTTTATGTTCTCGTCTTTGTTTATTTTTTTGTTTTAAGAACTCGTTTGCAGATAATTTCAGTTTAGGGTTAAAACCTACATTTTGTTCAGAGATATTTTGGCTTCAAGGGGATGCCTTTTCTATTGAGGGGTTTCGCTCGAGCCTATGGTAGACCCTATTTAGTGGGAGATCTGTGGGGTCAATTCCTACAATGAAATAAGATGGAAAACAATGGAAAGATAGAGATAAATAAATTGAATGGAAATTTTTTTTGAGTTGTGCAAGCTCAATATGGAGGATGTGTTGGTGGATAAAGATCAATGCATCACAATATATCTACGTAGTAAACCAATGACAATGTTGGTAAAATATTGGGAGAAATTGGATCGAAAGGAAAAGAGTAGAATACAGTTGTGTATCTCAAATTCAGTTTTGTTGACTATATCAGTGCAAGCTACTGGAAAGGATTTGTGGGTCAAGTTAGGGAATTTTTACCAATCTAAGTATATTGCGAACAAACTATTATTCTGGAAAAAATTGTATAATTTGATGATGAAGTATGGAGTCTCAGTGATAGAGCATATGAATTCCATTAGTACTATGGTAATCTAGTTTTTATCTGTTGATATAAAATTTTCAGATGAAGATAAGTGCATCAGTTTTCTATGTTCTCTGTCAGGTTCATGGGATAGTCATGTTGTTGCAATAGATATAACGACGAAAAAATTGAAGTTTGATGAAATAGTCTCATCCTTGTTATCATAGGAGATGAGACAAAAAAATATGGAGAGCTAGAATGGAGATTTCTTGTTTGTATGAAGATGGTCTGAGAAAAAAAACAAAAATAAGTCCTTGAGTTGCAGATCTAAATCTAGAGGGATATCTAAATCTCCAGGAAAAATTTTAAAGGTGTTGTGGAAATACAAAAAGGAAGTTCACTACAAAAAGGATTGTAGATATAAATCTTCTGATAAACGAAAGGAATATGATGATTCTCCTTCCACAAAGGAAAAAAACACCTTAGGTGAAGGTGGGGATGTGAAATTTTCTTCTTGTTCAAGTACACAAGTAGAACATGATTCATGTTTGATTGACTCAAGTGCATCCTTTCACTTCACCCCCCATGCAGAATGGTTCTGCAAGTACGAGAAATATGATGGAGGTGATGTTTTCTTAGGGGATGACAGGAAGACCATAATAATCTGACAATTGAAAATTCAAGCTAAAGTTGTCAGGTGGAAGGCTTAGAAAAACTTTTTCCTATACACCATATTTTATCATTAGCCAAAAATCTTATTTCTGTAAGCAAGATGGATGATGTAGATGTAAAAATAGTGTTTGAGAAAGATACTTTCAAGATGGTTTTGGGAGCACTGATATTGATATGGGGAGTTCATATTGGAAATTTTTACAAGGTTATATACATAATTGTTATTAATAGATGCAACATTTATGTGGTTGTTAAAAGTGGAGAAGAAAACCTAGTGGTGTTTGGAGAAAATACCATGCTATGTCATCAAATCCTTGGAAATATTAGAGAAAAGGGCCTTCGAATAATACATGGTAATGGGATGCTAGAAGGTATGTCTATTTTTTCTTTGGATTTTTATTTCTATGAAAATTGTGTATATGGGAAGAAGAATCAAGTGAGCTTCCCCTACAGTGTAAAGAGGGCAAAAGGGATATTATATCTTGTGCACAATGATTTGTTTGGACTTGTACTGATTCCATCACTTGGTAAGTTTGTGTACTATGTCTCATTCATATGTTTATTCTAAGGGAATACATGGATATATTTCCTCGGGAATAAATATGAAGTGTTTGATAGGTTTAATTAATTAAAGGATTTGGTGGAAAGTTCTACAAGAAGGAATTTGAATTATTATGTAAGAAGTGTGGTATATCATAACAGAAGAATACTCCATACACACCTCAGGAAAATTGAGTTGTAGAAAGAATGAATAGGATTTTGATGGAAAATAAAAGAAGCATGCTCAATGGTACCAGGCTAGGACATGAATTAAGGGCATAGGAAGTAGATACTACATGTTAACTCGTTAACATATTACCTTCATCAATGTCAGAGGATAAGACTCCACACAAGGTATGGAATAGTAATAAATTGTGTCTTTCACATCTAAGTCTATTTCTCTTTGATAGATATATACACATTCCAAATGAGAAAATAACCAAGTTGGCTAGTATATATGAAAGGTGCATTTTTATTGGATATAAGGATGTTTTAAAAGGCTATAATATTTGGAACCCAAAAACAAGTAAGGTTATTTACAACCGAAATGTGATTTTTACAGAGGTGAAGGATGTTATTAAACAAGAATTCATACGAAAGGAACCTAAAAAGATAGAGTTTGAGCTAAAGGAGGAAGAATCAGAATCTATAGTAGAACAGGAATCAGAAGAAGAAGGGCCAAAAACTCCTATTTTGATAAGATCGGTTCGAGAGAGAAGTTAGCAACAGAGTTATAGTCCATCAAATTTATTTTAAAATTTTACTTTGTTTATTACTAATGATGATCCCATAACTGTTAGTGAGGAAGTGGATTAGAAGGATGGAAAACTCTCAAAAGAGGCCATGGTTGATGAAATGTAATATTTGGACAAAAATGAGGTTTATGATCTGATGGAGTTTCTATATGGAAGGAAACTCATTGGAAGAAAATGGGTGTTTAAGAAGAATATGAATGCAGAAGAAAAGGTTGAGGAATATAAAGCTTTATTGGTATAAAAAGGTTATTCGTAGGTGTCGATAATTGATTTCAGTGATATTTTTTCTCCTATTTCCAAGTTAGCTTCTATTGGATTACTTTTATCTGTTGCTTATTATTTTTATTTTGAGGTACAAAATATGGCTGTGAAGACAACATTTCTTCATGGGGATCTGGAAGAAGAGATCTATATGAAGCAACCAGAAGGATTTGTGGTGAAGGGTAAGAAAGGACTGGTATGTAGGTTAAAAAAATCTTTGTATTGGTTAAAACAATTCCAAGGATATGGTATTAAAAATTTGATACATATATATGTGGAGTGGCTTCACAAGGAGAAAAAACTACAACGAAAATACCCTCTAGTGGATATTTTTGAGGAACCCCTTATAAAAGTACCCTAGACATTCGTTTGTAGCGGAGGTTACTAGAGGAGGTTGGTGGGTGGTGGTTTTTGAGGACATTTTTCATTTGATGCACTTAGCATCCTAAACTACACCAATGCATTCAACTAGAGAAAGCACCGGTGTGAAAAAACCGTTGGCACACCGGGACACTGTGCGCTTCATAAAAACCCGCTCGGTGTGTCTTATTACTATAGCGCACCGGTGTTTTACAAATATTCCACACCGGCCCATCCTAAAACCTCGCTCCAAAATCAAAATAGCTCGGTGGGGTCTTAACAAACCACACCGGTGTGCCTATAAAAATCTGTGCACCGAAATAGGGTTAAATAAAAAAATATGATGGCCAAAAAACAAGATTTTTCACTTTTTGGTGATCCAACGCTCTCAAGCACCGATGCAAATTTTCCTTGTCTGAGGCACCCTGACATCGGTGCTCCCATTGCACACAGTGCTGCTGTGAATTTCCCACCATCTCCATTTTGAATTTTTCAAAACAGTAGGAAAATTTAGTTTTGCAAATTCGACAATGAATATGCCTCCTCGATGGCCAAATGTACATGTATTTTTCATGTTTTTCCATAATTAAGCCTTTTAGAGGATTAGAATTGTAAATTAGCTTAAAATTAACATATATATATATATATATATATTTTAATGTTAACTTTAAGCTAATTTTATATATATATATATATATATATATATATCTATATCTATATCTATATCTATATCTATATCTATATCTATATCTATATCTATATATATAGATATATATATATATATATTACCAGCGTAGTGTGCTTGAGCCATTCGGATCGCATCAGCTTGCGGTGCTACTTATAAATTTAGAGGTTACATCGCCATTGGTGCTAATGGTATCCACACTGGCTTCGGGGTGGTACTGAAAGCTGCACCTGAATTTTTTTAAATTTAAAAAAAGTGTGGTGTGGTCGGTTACACGGTCGCACCATTGACCCTCTCGAATCGCGGGAATGTGATCCGTTGATGGAAATATCTGCCCTGGGGTGGGTGATTTTGTTCAACACACCACATTCTGACATTTATACTTGGTCAACAGTGTGGAATGGTAAAATACTGTACCGTTTAATGTGTACTGATGTCAGGAGGGTGGTGCGCTGAAAAAACTATAAACCCCAGGGAGTATAGTTTGGTCAATGCACCGCTCTCCTGAAACCAGTCCATAATCAATGGTGTGGGTCATTATACCACCACACCATTGAATTTGGAACAATTATAGGAGGGTGGTGCACTTAAAATTTGCAGGTGCACCATCTCTGGTGTGTTGAAAATTTTCAGGTGCACTGCCTTCGGTGCGTGACAATAAAAGATGCACCGTGACTAGTGCATTCCTATTTTTTGTGGTGCACTGAATTTTTTTTATTATTTTATTTTTTAAAAATTATATATGTATATTCCTAAATACATGTCTCATTTAATAAAAAAAAAATTATTTAATATGTAAATCATTGAGAGACGTGAAAGGAGAGAAGATAGGAAACAACAACAACAACATGCAGACCAGTATAACATGGTTCACATGTGGGAGGCATTAGAGAGGGAGAGAGATGCATACTCTCACCCTATTACAACAGCTACTTAGGGGCTCCTAAGGCTGGTAGGCCTCCTCAAGTTCTATGAGAAGGCTACTTCCCTAAAGAGCCATGGTTTGTTTTTGTGACATCTTATCCGCGGGTGGAATTCCCACCTACAGGCTTTCTGACTTGGTCCTAACCAGTGGTACGCGCCCATGGAGGACATACATTTCATTACAGGGATATCAAGGAGAGCGGTGGATTTACCCTCATTCCCAGAGGTTCTTGTTGGCTATCCAACAAGGAGTCAGTTGGTGTACTCCCAGACATACATTTGCGAGGATATATTATCTCCTTCAGATTTTTAGGTCTCCCGAGGTTAGTTACGTATTGCTGCATATGGTATTGAGGAATTGAGGTGCCTCGCACTTCTGATTTCGACCATTTCACACAACACCAGCGACGGGAAATGCATTAGTTTCCCGCTTCTATATTATTTTGAATATTTAGTACAGGATCCATGACTTGTTAGGTGGTCTACCATTTTTTTTGCGACAGTTCTGTACAACCTTAGATAGATGTCGTGTTCATGAAAAAGGGAGGGTTAGCTTCCCTTTTGCTTTAGAGCTATTTTGTTTATTTTTTGAGAGGTTTCTAGAGAGGAGGCCTAATTTTTTTCAGCAGCCTCGTAGACCAATGTTGGATGCAAAGATGCACATGTGGGGACAGATGATGTCCAAGAGGGGTGAGACAGAGTTTTTCGTGACGATATCACATGATGCACTAGAGCTACTATCCAGTGTTGACGAGCATCAATTCATTATGGTCCCCCTTTCATTATGTTGATTTGGATTGGCGAGGGTGTGCCAACATCCTCTTCACAAATGATGAGCCACCAAATGATAGAGGCAATATTACTATTTTATTTAAATTTATTCTAACATGTTCTTTAACATGTTTTTATTAAATTGTTTAATGAAATTTCTAATTATTGTTGTGTACCTGTATACATTTTGTAGAGATTGGGTATTTTGATGGCGATGACATGCCAACGCCACCAAATGATCTAGGTGTAGATCCTGATGATGATTAGGATATGGCAGATGCCGAGGATCATGAGGCTGGTGCAGATAGACCTGATCTTTCTGGTGCACTGATACCACCTTTTTCTACGCGTGATAGGCTTGATAGTAGATTGAGGATGGAGTTGGGCGACCAAATCTATGCATTGTTTTTTGAGGCGAGAGTCAGGCCCACTATAATGAGAGACATATAGGTTGACGGTAGGCTGGAACATATGTGGAGAGGCATGTCACGTGACATGTACAGCCTAATGCGATATGTCATAGGAGCTACGACCTTAGTTATGTGGTTGAGGAGGGTCATTGCACGTTATAGACATGGTCAAGACGCACCATGTGATCTACAGTCTGTGAGTAGTGACGCATCATCTAATGATCATGATTAGGGGAGTGATCATCATTCACATTGTGCCATGCCAGATGATCAGCTTGCAACATCGACCAGTAGTCATTATGGAGATAAGGCTGGACCATGTTAATTGTGTTTTTTTACCTAGATGTGTTGGACATGGATTGTGTTTTTTAGTCGAATATGATGTTTTTATGATGGTTATCATGATCGTGATGTTTATTAATTAGTTTAATATTAAATTATCATGATATTTATTAAATGTTATGTGGTTATTGTATTTGAAATTTTAATTTTAATTGTATGTAAAATTGTAAAATTGTATTTGTATTTGTAATTGTAATTGTATGTAAAATATTTGTAAAATTTCAACCGTAATTGTAATATTTAATTTATTGTGAAATGATTGTAATTGTAATTGTATATATGAAAAATTTTGAAATTGTAATTCTAATTCTAATTGTATGTAGAATTCTAAAATTGTAATTGTAGTTATGATTGTAATTTTAATTGTAATTGTAATATTTAATTTATTGTGAAATGATTGTAATTGTAACTTTAATTGTAATTGTATATATGTAAAATTGTAAAATTCTAATTCTAATTCTAATTATATGTAAAATTCTAAAATTGTAATTGTAATTGTATGTGAAATTGTAAAATTTTAATTGTAATTGTACGTGAAATTGTAAAATCATAATTGTAATTGTAATTGTAATTGTAATTCTATTTTTAATTGTAATTGTATGTAAAATGTGAATGATTTTATTAAAAATTTTAAATTTGTAAAATTTTAAATAATTGTAAAATAAAAAATCTAGAATAATATGAATTTTTGTGACATAATAAAGTTTAGAAAATAATGCAAATAAATTCATGTACTTTAGAATTATCATTATTGTATTATGATATTACATACAAAAAAAAAGAACTTTATATTGTATGTCGTTGTTTCTGAGATCAACTTAATTGCGAATTAGTAAGTGAAATATTGATTTTAACATTAACACAATGAAAATTCCCAATTAATTCAAAATACATATTATAATGTTTCGAAAAAACCATCTTTAAAAGTATAAATATTGATGAAATAACACATGTACCATATCACTCTCGATTCTCATGATCACCCTCATTTTCTTCTATCTTGCATGGCATGATAACACTATTTTTCTCAAAAATATGTTTTGATCTAGCGTGATGTCTCAATACGAACCACCAATCCCTATCCAACACAAGTGGATAAAAAAACACTTGGTTGTAATGTTTGGGGAAAACATAGGGCTCCTTAGCTTCATCCCACATCTTTTTATAGTTGATACATATTAGACTACTATTCTGATCTTCCTTTACATTATTATGATGAAACGTGTCCCACCACGTGCACCTAAAAATAACACATTCCTCTCCAATTTTTTCTCTTAATTCAGTCTTCTCTCGATTTGACATTGTCGTGGGGTCCAATAGAAGATGGTAGGTAGGTCACTCATCATCACTAGAATCCTAATAATTAAAAAAAAAAAAATTGAACATGATTAGTACAAAATATATGATATGAATTAGTAAGCACCTTGACAATATTGCATGATTAATTGGTTTGACGTTGAAACAATTACATTAATCAATATACCAAGAAATTATAATTATTACCATCATTACACTAGGATTGTGGCTAGAAGATGCATTATTTTTACAATTGGTAGGGTGAAGCGGTTGTCCATTTTCATCTACCAAATGTGCCTTGAGGTATGGTTCTCCTGATAAGAGCTTCTGATGCTTTGGATTTGTTTGAATATTTTGTGCATCTGAACTCGATTTTGAATCTGCATGAACCTGCAAATTTTTATACATTATAAATTTAATTAAGCTGTGCATGGTTGACATGGATAAAAAACATAAATTCAATTACATAATGAAAATATAAATAAAATCTGAAGTAAGTATTATGTCTTGAGATGGATAGGGAGAACTCTTCGTTGAACTTTGAGTAATATTATGAATGAGCTAGATTTTGAAGAATTTTCCATACGATATAATTATGATATTTTCTCACTGCATCTGAGCAAAATCAATAATAAATTTTGGTCTACACACGTAAAATTAATTTCAGTGCCCTAAAAATGGACTTCTTGTTATCGATGATAATGTATAGATAATTGCACTGGTGTGTTTTAGTTACTGCGCACCAGTGTCGTGTTATCAACGGATGCACCCATGCAGTGTTATTAAGTGACGCACCGGTGATGAATATCAGGAAAAAAAAAAAAAAAAAAAAAACGTAATGCTATTTCATTTAAGTGGGAACAAAAAGAGGTAAATTGAAAAATGGCCAGCAAAATATTTTCAAAAATATAATTTCACAAAACAATTCTTTAAATACTAAACATTTTTCATTATTTCACTATTTTTGCAAAAAAAATCAGGCAGAGATTTGCAAGAGACATACTTGAAGCAAGAGAGCACGAGGGCACTGTGGAGCAGTGAAATACATTCAAACAAAAGTATTCATACAATCAGAATTCCAAACCTCTGGTGATTCAAACCTTGTCACATACAATTTCAAATGATCTCATGATTAAATTTTACTATTTTGTTTTACATTTTTCTGCAGGTTTTTTTATGCAGTAAGTAAAAAATTTTAATTTTTTTTTCATTTTCAGAAGCAAAAAAAAAATAAATCCATTTTTACCCTAAACCCTTCATTCTTTTTTCTATGCCCTTTATTCTCCTTGTTTCTGTGATTTCAGAATTAGTCTTTTCATTTTAGATTTATAGGGTTTATTTCTATATATATGCCTATGACATCCAACCCACGGGACGACTTGCATAGTCGGATCCCAATCCATGTCGACCCTTGCGTGAATTTAAAAAAATTAGAATTTTGTTAATTAGTGTACCCAGCGTAACCTAGGGCACCGGTCCACTAGATTATCCTAGTGCACCGTGCATGTACTATTTGATAAGAGATTTAGAAAAAAAAAAAAATAATCCGTGCGCCATATGTAAAATAGGGCATCGGTGTGCTATTTCGTTATGGCGCACCGTGAATATACTATTTCACAAAAATAATTTTTTATTGTTTTAACTGGTGCACCATATAACATATAATACACCCCACTGGGTCTCCTAGTTGACAGAGAGCATCGTATAGTGGTCTCTTGTTACACGAGGCGTTTATAATATTAGGCCACACCACCCCATCCACGACACCATATGCTACAAAAATTAACACTAGATGATTTGTATTATTTTTTCCGTGTTAATCGGTGCGGTGGTTGAAATGTAACACACCAGTTCTCCTTGTTACAATAAAGCACGGTATCGTGTTTTATACTATTTTTCTGGTACGTTTATCATACCTTCATGCACCGACGTCAGTGCGTACATCATGAAAAGCGCACCAGTTTCTCGATATTTCTTTTTAACCTGAAAATTTGACAATTTATTTATAAAATATATTAATGAATGATATGGTACAAGTTTCATATTGATAAAAAAATGGCTGATAAGAGATCAAGTAAAAAAAATATCGATAACACATGAAGAAAAGAAAAGAGATCAAGTTCTTTGTAAATTATTTACAAAAAATATTATTTTTTAACTATATGTAAGTTTAACTGATATGTATTGTTTATTGTGTATCATGCGGAGCCACAAAATGAAAAAGTTCGATAAGATTATTCCTGATCTAGGACCAAAGAGCATAAAATATTGATGGAAAAATTGCAAAAGGATGAATTAGGTGAATGAAAAAATATTATCGATCCAATATGAGTTTCTTTTTTTAATTATCATTAATAATATACATAAAATTATTAGATAACATGTTTCAAACAATCTATTAATTCACATATGTTTAATGTTCTATAGGGACCAAAAACTCAGAAAAGGAATGTTGTTCTAAGAAAAGAAAAAAAATAGAACATGCAAATGAAAATGAATTTCTCCTTAGCTCATCTGGAGTGGTGTTGGAGGTTAACGAAATGGGGAAGAACTTTTACAAAATTTTGAGGGATCTAGAGGAATGAATGTATAGATGTTCTTTCCACTTACAATACAAAAATCAATCCAATGATTCCAAGAGCCAAATTTTATCAAAAATACAGGAATATTTTCCAAAGAATTGGTCAATGAGATGTGTTAGACTTTTAGTAGCACAAATATACAAAAAAAAAAAAAAAAAATGAAAAAATAGTATTCCTTTAAATGTTTTTCTAGAATTATTTATAAATATCACTTTTCTTATATTTACTTTTCATATATAAATATAAAAATTAAATATTTTATTGTCATGTTACATTTTCAGGAAGATTATGAGAATATCAAAATATGAACGAGCTGATATCAGAAATATGCCAGTAGGAATGTCCAAAAAGGTGTACAAGGACATGGTGAAAGAAATGGACAAAATTGCATCGTGGGAGGAGGCATCTCAACAATAACGTGCTTCAAATGTAATATGTAATCATTGAATTTTTTGATCATTAGGTAAAATAAATAAACAATTTAGCATTAAATATTAGTTTTCAAGAATTTTCTTGCAGAAAAGGAAGAGAAGGGTTGATATATAAGTTTTTGATTAATTGTTACTTCCTTATAACAACTTAACTAGATTTCGTTTTGTATATTTTAAGTTGTTTTACAAAAATCATAATTGCATTTCTTCAAACATGTGCTAACATACAAATAAGAATCATAAAATGAATTGATTGACATTGGGTTCAATATGGGTTGTGAGTATATGTTGGAATATCAAAAATAATTGTCGAAGTTGTAAGCATCTATCGATCTTGTTTTACTTAGCTCTGGATATAATTAATATAACAAACAAATATTTTATATTAAATATATTATTTGTTATAGGGCATAAAACTTGTAGGAAACAAAGTATGGAACTATGCTAATAGATGAAATATTGAAATATGGCATAGTACATGGTTTTGAAATAATGTGTATAGTTTATGAGTCAATTGTTGCTATGCTACGTCATTTCTTTTTTATTTACATTGATCTATATTACTTAATATTGCAATTTTAATTATTCTCACCATTTTATATACACTCATTATAGTTTATTTTTATGTTTGTAGATGGAAGGTGAAGAAGAAGAAAGCAATCAACACCGTGAACAAAAAATCCTAAAAATAACCCAAGTCATGGAAGTAGCTCGAGCAGTGACAACAATTCAAGTGAAGAAAGATGATCATTATATTTGGATATCAAAGCAAGACATTGTATTTTTCGAAATATTTCTCTATGAAATCAGACATTTTGTTTAATGTAATGGAGATAGTGTCCTAATTGAAAGACAAAAGGATACCAATAATTGTCCCATTTTGTATCAAAAAATCTTTCTTATTCATATATATATATATAATAAAATATGTTTTAATTTATTTTGTTGCGTTCTCCATTGTCAGTGTGAAATGTAACACCACTGATTAAATTTATGGATGATTAAATATTATAATTAAGAGATGTGAAATCTGATGATATGATATAAAAATTTAATCCAAACATCACATTAAAATGCAGTAATAAAAATTTAATTGATATGAATATTGTTATAATATTTGCTTTGTCTTTCGATGAGTAATGAATTTTAAAAAATCACAATAATTATGATATGATAAAACAAATTATTCCAAACATCACATTAAAATTCATTAATAAAAATTTAATTAATATGAATAATATTATAAGATGTGTCGACTTTTGATGAATAATGAATTTTAAAAAATCACAATAATTGCACTGTCACAGGTCGATGTTTCTAAAAAGTACAAAATGAGCACCGATGCATGTCATTTACTGTACACCAGTGTGTTTGTATTATAATGTGCACAGCTGCATTTATAAGACCTATGGGCACCACACAAATACCAATACCAATTATAAATCTCAGTGCATTTGTGTGATACTGTGCACTGCTGTGTTTCTGTGAGACTATGCACTGGTGCATTTGTATGACCTATGGGCACCAAAAAAATACCAATATGAATTAGAAAAATCTATTTGTTTGTCTAATACTACACATCATTGCATTTCTATAAGACTACATACCAGTGCGTCGATATGACCTATGGCACCACAAAAATCTGAAGACCAATTAGAACGGCCCCGTGTGTTGTATGACCAACAGTGCACCTGGTGTGGTTTTAGATGTTGATGGCCCAGTGCATGGACCTTCGACCACCCCGGACCACCGTGTAGATGACATGCACTGGTACGTTGACACTTGGTAGTGCACCGATGAAAAAAAAATCTGTAATAATCACTGACGGTCCAGTTTTTTTAGTTGTGCTGAAATTTTGTTAAAAGCTCCTCCAAAACCTCCGTAACCGTAAATGGATGTTGTAGAAAATGTGTTTTAGACAATTTTGGCCAAATTTATAGCACTAAAAACCTCCTTTATAATCTCCGCTAGAGGGTATTTTCCTTGTAGTGAAAGCAGATGAATGTGTGTATTTTAAATTAATTGGTTACCATGTTATTTATTTTTTCTTATATGTGGATGATATGTTATTGATTGGATATGACAAAGCAGTTAGCCAAGATTTGAAGACCCAATTATCATTGAACTTGACATGAAGGATATTGGTGCTGCAAATTATATTTTCAGCATGAAAATTAAACAAGATAAGGAAAATAGGAAGCTCTTGTTAAACCAAAGGAAGTATGTCAAGAAAATATTGTTGAGGTTTGATATGAGGGATAGTAAATAGGTGAAGGTTCCTATTATTGTAGGTGTAAATTTATCTATTGAATAGTGTCCCAAGACACAAGAAGAGGAAGAGGACATGTCTTGTGTTCCATATGTAAGTGTAGTGAATAGCCTAATGTATGAAATTCTGTGTACTACACCAAACATTGCACATGGAGCTCGATTATTGTGAAGGTTCATGTCAATTCCATGGAAGGAGCATTAGACAACAGTAAAGTGGTTTTTCATGTATTTGTGTGGCACTAGTGATTTTTGTTTGTGTTACCAAGGAGGATCAGGATTGGACAGAATTTTGGACATCCATGGATTTCTTGATGCAGATTGGGTTGGACATCTAGATCGCATACGATCTACAAGTGGTTATGTGTTTGATCTATTGGGAGGAGTAGTCAGTTAGATGAGCAAAGGATAATCTATAGGGGCTCTTTCAACTACAAATATTGAATACATGGCATGAACTCATGAAAGAAAGTAAGTAGTTTTGTTGGAGAGATTGTGTTCAAGTATGGGGTTGCTACAATGAGATATAAGGATAGAATGTGATAGCCAAAGTGCAATTTTATTAGAAAATAAACTTTCTTATCATTAAAAAAAAATAACATTGATGTTTAATATCAATTTTTGAGGGATATGTTTGAGGAAAAAAAGGTGTTGCTAGTAAAGGCAGACACTTTTAAGAATCATACAAATGCATTGACGAAGTTTGTGAGCAGTGAGAAGTTTTCATGGTGTAGAAAAAAATTGGAATTTCAGGGTTGTACCAATGGCTAAGCTCTCTTGTGACCCCCTATGTGGAAAGAAAACAACAATTAGGAGAATGTTAATTGTGTTTTATATTCTTTCTATGACTAGTTCAACATATTGGATGTTGTGTTGGGTGCAGTGGGGGGGGGGGTGGTGGAAGATTCCCTTGTTGAAGGGTTTTTTCAGGGGGGTGGTAGCCCCGACCCTGCACAGGATCAGGGGAAATGTCTCAGGATTTTTTTTTATGCGAACCTACCCATGGTTTTGTGCATGTCTTTTTCACATCGTTTTTGGAATGATGGTTTTATTCCCATGGTATTTTGTAGATGCAGTCAAGGTAACTATGATTATGATCTAATCTAGGGTTAGTCGATTGGGGTTTATGAATTCTTCGACATGTATATATATTTATTATAAAATTGAAAGGAATATAATGAAAAATCAATATAGTGGTCCTAGTTTTGGGATGCAGGGGAAAATATTTATGCATGTTTTTTTATATTTTATGTTCTTTCCATTATTAATTTTTTTTGTTTTAAGAATTTGTTTGCAAGTAATTTCTATACAGGTCTAAAACCTGCAAAATAGTGGCCACTGAGTTCACCAAAACCCTAAAATAATCAACTAAAAATATTTTACTTCAATTTCCCTTACAATTTGGTATATATTCATCGCATAATTTTTTTCATTCTAAAATTGAGCTTGAATTCTTGTATGCATTAAAAAATGTTACAATTCATGTTAAGGCACATAATTCATCTAAAGTAGCCCTTAATGTAACCATTAATTCCAACATCTAAATGGATTATCATGAAGAAAATCAATATGATGAAATTATTTCTAGGGTCCTCCTATCGAGCTATGTATAATAGATCCCACGAGTTATCTAAAGAGTAGTATAAATAGTTTCTAGTTTTTTTATAATCCATAAGGACCACTCTTCTTCTATATCTACATTAATTTCATTGAGAAGAAGGTATAATGAAATGCTACAAATTCTTCCTCTCATCCAGTTAACACACAAAGTCATTCCTTTTGTTCAAATTTATTCAACAAAATCTAAAGGGAAAACTACTTTAAATAATCCTATAGTTATGGATATAGTCAAAGACTAGCATATTGATGAAACTAAATTTCATAAGATTACTTCTACATTTAATTCACATCAACATCCCGTGGTTTTTTTTTCTTAATCATATAAAACTTCCAAACTAGAGCAAGGTATCTTTGATAAAACACATATTATCTCATGAGCTAGTGTGGAGACAGTTCCAACGTCTCAAACCTCTCTAGCCTTTGTAAATGTTGAGGAGATACCTACAGTTGATGTATTTTATAGTTATAAACATAAATACATTCTTAAAAGGGTTTGGTAAAAGAGAAAGGATGATGATACATAGGGATTAAAAAAAGTGTTGCCTCATAGACATCTTTAGTAGAAATAGATTGTAAAGGAACTTCAACAACTCCACATGAAGAAATTGAATAATTAATTCAATGTGAAGGAACATATACTTTAGAAATCATTGAAAAACAAACTAAGGTCAATGAATTAATAAAAGAGAGGGAAAAAAAATTCGACATAAAAAAAATTGATGCTAACTCTTTGGATATTAACAAATTTAAGAATGAGACTAATTAACTGAATAAAAACATCATCAATAACAACAGGTTCTGTATAAAAAATTGTACTTGTTTAAGGCCCAGTAAAAACTTGTTGATTCATTTGTTGATCAAGTGATTGGAATTGAAAGTGAATATGATAATACTAAGAGAGAGCTTACTAAGATTTTACATTGGCAGGAATATCCCAAGAGGTTTTTTCCTAATCATCCCAAGTTTACTGAAATTCAAGAATCTATAGCCTTGTGCACTTGGGAAACTCAAATATGATTATTCAAAATATTATTTGATGATGTTGAGAGATTTTCAAGTTCAATTATTTCTTTTGCTATCCACTCATAAAAATAAGTAAAATTTTTATCAAGTGATATAGAAGAACCAATCCCACAGGGTGATGTACTAAAATTAAATTGGAAAAATGACAAAGATGAGTGCAATAATAAGTTTAAAGAGTTGTCAAAAGTATATTTTGAATCAACCACGTCATTCTTGATTAAAACTCATAGTTACCTACATGTTCTTAAGGTTATTATTGAACGTGTTACTCAAATTCTCCCTTCACTACAAGAACAAGTATTCAATTGCCATATCTATATCACACCGTATTCTCCTCTAGTCAACATCAACATAGAAGACTACAACCAATTAATTACTAACTGATTCTATATAGTTCTCCTCAAATTTACCAATTTATATTGATTTCTAACAAATAATAATTTATAAATATATATATATATATATATATATATATATATATATATATATATATATATATATATATATATATATATATATATATGATTAGAAGGGCAACCAAAGTGTTCTTATCTATTTTTTGAAAAAATATTTGAGCCCATCTCGAACCCAAAGGAAAGGATTTTGAAATTGTGAAAGGAAATCCTTGTTTCACTATTGTACAGTAGTTTTTCTTAATTTTAAGATATTAACCTTTTTATTATATGTTTGAAAGAAGCAAAGAGAATTTGGTACGTTTATCGCTTCTATTTTCAAATTTATATGTTGAATATTATTTTATGAAAATTTTCTTATTCTTTTAGCTATTGGATGAAATATTATCACTAATGACGCCTTCCTTTATTTGATCATAATTATAATTTAAACGAGATCTAAAAATTTATGTAAATGTGTTAACATTATTTCAATTATTTATTTAATTGAAATAATCATCCTATATTGATTTAAATAACCTTATAGGATATAAATTTATACTTTTCGTCACACATTAACTTTCTAGCTCAAATCAGTGTATGAATACCGAGGTTATTAGTATATAGCATAGTTTGGTTTATGTTTTATTTATTCTACATATCGTAATTAGTCAACCCAATACCACACACCCCATATATTTTCCATACCTCTTAAGTTTCCATTTGTTGGATTAATTCCCTTTTCATAGGTAGC
The DNA here is from genome assembly GCA_034641835.2 of Pinus albicaulis. Lineage (NCBI taxonomy): Eukaryota > Viridiplantae > Streptophyta > Pinopsida > Pinales > Pinaceae > Pinus > Pinus albicaulis. The sequence continues at coordinate 1,024,622,383 of CM076572.1, forward strand.
TCGACCCAATTGAACCAGTCGGAACAACTATTCCAAACATAAAGGGTCTAATTTGGGACTTTGATTAGGTGGTATCCCTTATGTGGATGAAGGTCATTTATTTTCCTTCGAAATAAATGAGGAAGACAATATTGACATCCTAAGATAACTTATTGAGAGAATATATTAAAATCCATGGACACAATGTTTTGATCATTGAGAACCCAACAGATAATTACTGGCCACTCCTAATGCAAGAAACAATAAGCAATGGTCACATGAAATTTACAACTGACACATGAAGTCATGGAAGGTTATCTAAGTGATATTGTCTATATTATTGAGAAACGTTACATTGGACCTCTATGTAATAAGCATAGACATGAATTATCTCTTAGAGAAGATGTTAAAATAATCATAGTGCGATTATCAATCCAATATTATTAAATGTGAATGGGTAGGATAAAGGGTAATGTCTATAGATATTTATGTTATTCCAGTAAGATATATTAAATAGTGGTTCATTTTTAGAAGCCCATAAGAGCAGCAAGAAAAATAAAGTTTCATTAAAAAATGTTTAAAAAAATACAATAGTGAGTTGTTGCAACAAAAATAATGCTATACATAGATTAATAACATCATATGTGCATTGTCATCAAAGGTAATATGAAACAGAGAGATAATAAAATTATTTGGAGGGGAATTGAGGCAAATGAGGTAAAACAAGAACAAGTTGAATAAAATTTATGGAGTGACAACAATGTTGAAAAATGAATATTTATTTTAAAAAAGAACCTAAAACCTATACAATTGTCATTTTTTAATGCCTTATATCTTGTAATAACTCATAAATTAGTAGTTATTTTTAATTAATATTGAATGTTGATTGGTCTGTTCTCTTTTGGGATATAGGTTTTGTCAATATATTTTCCACAATTAAAACAAGTTATATTTTTTTAGTTAAGGTGAGGAAGTTGGTAAAATGCGCTAACTCATGGTCATCATTTTATTTATATGGAACCTTATTGTAGATTGCCTCAAATATTTGTGAAAATGGTAAAAATATTCAATGCAATGATTTTTATACTCATTTTTACTTTATTATGTCTCTTCAATCTTGATATATTAGCAATCTTAGTCATTATGATGTTATTCATAGACAAATATATATGTGTGTGTGTGTGTGTGTGTGTTGACAATTATACATGAATCTTGGATTTAGTTATTTTATATACATTATAAAATAATTTGGAAAGGTTGAAATCAAAATATCCATTTAATAATTTAGTATTAACTATTTTGGAATAAAAAATTATAATTTCAAAATTTGAACTCACGCTTTTGTGATCAAAACTGATAATTCTGAATTTCAAGATTCACACTTTCAAAATTGAAATTCGTAATGTTAGTATAAGATATACACACAAAAATAGCCTTATTTTATGTGACCATGTTAGCCATCTTCGAGAATTCTTGTTCTACAAAAACATAAGCTAAATTGTTATGATATTTATTTTCAAGGGAATCGTAAGATAAAATCCCTGTTAAGGGACTCCTAAGGACTATTATAACTAATATATTTGTACAAAAACTTGAATGACTGAAATGTTAAAGTATACTTTCTTTATGAAGATTTAATAATGCTAAAATAATAGGAATCCTCACAAACAATTATCTTGTATTAAAAAGTATTGCTTGCATTTGAATTTACTACATGGTATCAGAGCTAGGCTATAGGGAATTCAAATCTATTTCCCTAGTTGAAGTCACAAGAAGCCTTCTTTTGGACCTAAAAATATCTATAGAGGTTAAATATCTATAGATCTCAAATTTGAGTTCTTTGTCTATAGTCAAGTTAATTTAGAAGGAGATCCATTTTTTGGTGTAGAAGAATTAACACATCTCTTTGATAATAATATTAGAGAAATGTTCTATGACATTAACCCTATAGAGAGGCAATTAATCCTTGTGATAATAAATATCATCAAGCATGGAATCCATCTAAGAGATTTCATTAAAATATTTTGTCAAACACTTTGCTGACCAACTCAAACATAACTCAAATTCAAAGTTACCGGGAAGATATGAAGTTACACGGATTTTGTTACAACCACAAAATGAATGGTCTCAAATGTAATATTTCCATTTTATCTAGGAAAGACTCCTTCATACAAATATGTTGCTTAGGATATCTACAACTATAAATATAACCAATAAACTTGCATGGAAACTCAAAGAAAAAACAAAAAAAAAATCTTATTAGTATGTTCGATATTATGTCTCTGTGTTTCTTTGGGAAGGATCAGACCCTCTAAATATTCTTACATATTTCAATGTACAAACTCAACCCCGTTTCTTAACAAATTTATACTTAAAATGATAAGCGTGTGGTTAAATAGAAAGCATGCAAGTGCCTTGGTTTTTGCCTTGGGAGCATGGAGTCCAAGGTGCGAAAATAAGGGAATTGTTATAATAATATCAAGGTGCTACAGATGTACCTCTCAAGCCAAAAATAGCCCTATTTCAGGATCTCAAAAAAAAAAAAAAATCACCTACAATCATTATAGAAGAGACATGAAATTTAAGGCACAAAAGCTAATAAAAATAACTAAATAAGAACATGAATTGATTACGTGAGATGGATGACATGCACAAGAGTTTTGAATCCAAACTAAACAATTTTGAATCATGAAGAAAGATGTTATAAAACCAACTCCAAAAATAGTAGAAAAAGAGAGATCAATGCCTTAGAAGTAAGCTACTTCGAGGGGGAAACCTCCTTTACATTACATAAATGAACAATTCTTGGATGATACAAATGAAAAAACCTCCTTCTATATATAGGGTTTCATGGGGTCACAATATAATCCTATCTGACCTAACGATAATAATGTAAGGGCACAATAATAAAAATATTGGTGTTACAAAGGTACAACAATAACAATAACGAGGCTACACTAACAACAATAATGGACTACACTAGTAATATAGGGACCTGACAAGCCCCTCTCCTTCAAAAAATTGTTGTCCTCAATGCTTGAGTAGCTATGGGTGCTTTTGTATAAAATTATCATCCTCCCATGTATAATCTTTAGTGGGTAAGTTCTTCCACTTGATGAGATACTCTAAAATTGATCAATTTCATTGTTGTCGAGTTCTTGTTTCTGTGGCTACTTCAGGTTCCAATATGATTTTTAATTCCTCATCAAGTTCTAGAAATATTGTTTGAACTGGAATTTTTTCACCTATAACCTTCTTTAAGAATGAAACATGGAAAATTGGATGCACTCGTGAAGAAGTAGGAAGCTCGAATTTGTATGCCATAGTACCAATATTTTGCAACACCTTGTAAGGACCATAATACTTTGGTGATAATTTATTATCCTTCTTAGCTTGCATGAGGGAAATTTATTTATATGGTTGTAGCCGTAAAAGTACCCAGTCTCCTACATCAGAACTTATCTCACCACGATGTTCATCTACCTATTGTTTCATTTGATTTTTTTACAAATTTAGGTTATCATTTAAGAGTTGGACAACTTCTTGTTGATGCTCTATGTAATCTTCCACTACTTGAACCTTATAATTTTCTCTTATGGATGATGTGATGGATGGTGGATGATATCCATAAAGTGCCATAAATGGGGTCATTTTTTCTGCAGTATGGAACGAAGTGTTATACCACCATTCAGTGAGAGGTAACCACTTGACCCATTGTGTGTTTTTATCAGATACAAAACAACGAAGATATCCTTAAAAAAAATTATTGACTATCTCAATTTGACCACCAGATTGAGGATGATTGAGATGAGCAATGAGCTATTTGAGTACCCAAACAAGAAAATAATTCTGTCCAAAAATTTGCAGTAAAAATGGGATCTTTTTTCGCTTACAATAATATTTTCATTTCCATGTAGCTTTGAATTGTTTCCATAAATTTAGTAGCAACTGTACCTGCTTTAAATGGATGAGATAATGCACAAAAATGTGCATACTTGGTAAGTCTATCAACTACCACCATGATGACACTCTTTCCTTCACACTTAGGTAAAACTATGATAAAACCATTTAAATCTCCTCCCAACATTAACTTGGAATGGATAAAGGTTGTACAAGACCCGAGGTCTTAATTGTCTCAACTTTATTTTGCTGGCAAACCAAACATTCTGCCAAAAATTTTGAATATCAGATTTAAGGCCATCCCAAAAAATGTCTTTGTTCACCCTGTGGTAAGTTTTTAAAAATTCTAAGTGTCCTCCTAAAGGAGAAGTGTGTAATTCCAAAATAATATTTTGTTTTAGTTGGGAATTATTATAAATATATAAGCAATCTTTGTACCATAAGGAATCATTTTTCCAACTAAATGTATCATATCTACTAGGAACTTGTTACAAATTTTGAATGAGTCTGCACACTTCTCCAACCTTCTTCCATTCATCCATTGCTTCAGTTATACAATCTGGTTAGATAATAGAAATGACATAAAGCAATGCTTCCACCTCTTCATTCTTTCTTGAGAGTGCATCTACAAGAAAATTTATCTTCCCTTTTTTGTAGATGATTTCAAAGTCACACCCCAACATATTTGTGACCCTTTTTTGCTACTCTTCTGAAGATAGTATTTTTTCCAAAAATTGTTTAAGGCTATCATGATTAGTTATTACCTCGAAGTGTCTTCCCATTAGATCACAGGTCACAATTTCTTTAGTGCATGTAGTATTGCTAACATTTCTTTCTCATAAATAGCTTTCTATAAACACTTTCCTTTGATTGGGATATTTTCAAAAGAAATATGTCTTCCTTCTTGCATTAAAACAACACCAATTCTATTTCCCGAGGCATCACATTCCACAGTAAAGGTTTTTGTGAATTTTGGTGTAGCTAAGACCAGTGCTAGACACATTGCCTCTTTAATATGTTCAAAGGCCTTAGTTTCTTCAGGAGTCCATGAAAATGCATCTTTCTTCTGTAATGTTGCTAGAGGTGCTATTATTCTCCTAGAATTCTTAACAAAATTGTGGTAATACTATGTTAACCTGAGAAATCCTCACAACTACTTTATGATGGTGGGGAATTTCGATTCCTTAATGGCTTTAATTTTTTTAGGGTCTACCTCAACACCCTCGTGAGATACAATATGACCCAGATATTCCACCTCTTATACTCAAAAGAAACATTTGGATGTTTTTGCATATAATTTCTTCTCCTCCAACAGTTTGAGCACCCTATCAACATGTTGAACATGATCCTTCCAAGACCTATTGTAGATTAGTATATCATCAAAAAATACTAGCAAAAATTTTCTAAGGGTTTGAAAATGGAATTCATCAATCCTTGAAATGTATAAGTTGCATTGGTAAGGCCAAAAGGGATGAAAAAAAAAATCATAATGACCCTCATGGGTTCAAAATGTTTTTTCCAAAATATATTTAGTCTTCATTCTAATTTGATGATATCCTGAACTAGGATCCAACTTCATAAAGTAAATTTCTCGATGTAATTCATCTAATAATTCATCGATCATAGGAATGGGAAATTTATCTTTATGTAACATTCCTAATTATCCCAAGCTAATAGGAATATTCAATTTTGTTTTTCTTCTTGTTTTCATGAATAAATTGTAAATGAGGATCAGTTAAACTCAAACAACAAAATAAATCAATGCCCATGTGAACAAGGTTAAATCTGGGCTGCCTTAGTAAAACACCCTTATGTGTCAAAGGGATTAAGGCATTTGACCAGGTCAACTGGACCAAATCAAAAACACTTTCTAGATACATTGAATCACCTAGATGCACTGTGTAGTTTTAGTTGGAGGCTAATCATGTGAATGCAGCTAAATCATTGAGATGGTTTAGGGTTTGGAAAGGTTTCCATCTTATTTAAGGAGGGGGAGAAAATCATGATGACATTGTTGAAGATACTATTTCTGAAGAATTTGTCTGCTTAGACACTTCTCATTATCTAGTTTTTTAGCTGAGAATAGTGTTGTTCAGCACTAGGGTGTTGCTGATCGAGAATCGCACCTCTTCCATTGAGTAGCTCTTGGAGGAGTCTTTCATTTCTTGACCACTATCATGCATTTGGCCAAGCTCTTCTTCCAACTAAAATGCATATCCTATTGAGCATTTGGTTGTATTTATAATCTGTAGAAAGTGGAGGCTAGATCTATTCATATCTAAGTCATTCTAGTGCTTGTTTTCAGTTGGAAAGCCTTCTATCCCCCCAGAAAGAGAGTATTGAATGACAAGAGCTCATTTTCAGATCTTGGCTTGAGGCCATATCATGTTATAGAGCCTACAGCGTATTCCATCTTCCAAAACTACATTATTTGCAAGGATAAAGTTGCAGGCTCTTTTGGAACTTCAAGGAGGAGAGATCTCTAGTGTTGGGAATCTGCCCTTCACTATGGTGATGCGTGGATTACAGATCTAATCCATGATCCATTCAGATTTTATCTAAATACTGGTGTATTTTCTTCAGAAATTCTATATCATTCTGTAGATCTATTGCATTACATCTCAGATCTACTTCATGTACATCATTTTCTGCTAAAAACCCCAAGGGGCTTTTGAAGAGGAGACTCTATAGTGTGCAAATCTAATATAGATCTATATTTTTGTACACAGATCTGCTCTAGATCATAATAGTAATCAACATCCCTTTTCATCTAATAAAATAACATTGTCAAGCTTGTACAGTCATATCATTTGGTTGCAGCCTCTTATTTTGAGTATTTCTTCATGTAAAGTCTATTTTTTCCTGTTATATAATGAAAGGGCTTCAATATAACTCTAATTTATTGTTATAAAAAATAATATTGAGCCTCTATATTGGCCTCTTTCATATATTTGGCTGAAATGTGTTATTTTCTAAGCAGTTTTGTCACATAGTGTTGCAGTCCCTTCCTTGGGAAATTTCTAAGTTGTACTAAGTGTCGGGTACCTTTTTAACCCACCTAGAAGGATTTGTTTTTTAATGCCTCTTGGATTCAGGTCTTATATTTTCGGATCTAAGGGATCCAAGGGTTGGTTTTCAATCCTATAGCATCTATTTCTAAAAAATGTGTTTTTCATATATGCCTTGCTAGCAGTCCCATTTTGGGGATATTATAGTTTAATAGTAAGCTTATTGAGCTCCCTATAATCCAGACACATGCACCATGATCCATCCCTCTACTGGAGCAAAGAAAGAAATTTTACTAGGTTGAATTATACAACCCTCTAACATTTCTACAATCATACGTTCAATTTAGCTCTTTTGGACATAAGGATATCTATAAGGCCTGATGTTTGGAGGAACACTTCTTGGAATCAAGTGAATAGCATGATCATGATCATGAATAGGTGGGAGTCCTTTGGGAGTTTCAAACATCTTGGAATGATTTTCCAATAGTTTTTGGAGATCTGGAGAAATAGATGATTTTGATGTTGGAACTTCGAGTGAGAATAATTATGAAATTACACCTTGTTTTTATTTCTTCAGAATATTTTTCATGACATTAGAGATTATTATATTTCTTGAATTCCCTGCGATATCACTTAAGTTGACTTACTTTCCTTCCGAAAAATATTTCAAGAAAATTTCTTGAAAATTTAAAGCTATTGCCCCCAAATATTGTAACCATTTTACTCCTAGTACAACATCAGCACCTCCCATTGGACTATTTAATACATATTCCCCCATGGTTAGCTTGATATTATGGCATTTTCCAGAGAAATTTATAGTTCCTCCATTTGCAACAATCACTTCACATTATGGTGCTGGGTATAGGAAACAATTCAATTCCTTGGGTACCTTACAATGAATAAAATTATGGGTATTACCCGAATCAATCAACACTATTACCTTTGTCTTCTTGATATATCCTTCTATCTTGAGAGTTTGAGGAGTGGTAATTCATGCCAATGCATTACAAAATATGGTTGGACTCATTTATTCTTCTTCTAGGGTTGGTTCCCGGTGTATGTCCTCTTCTTTTGAAGTTTTTTTTTCATTTTATTCCTCCCCTTCACAATCTATATAAAATAATTTATTCTCGGCACACTTATGACCTTTAGTGTATTTTCTATCACAATTGTAGAAAACCCCTTTTTCTCTTTTTTCTTCCAATTATTGTGGTGTCAAAATTTTAGGTTGTGGAAGTGTAGGAGTAGCAACACTTCCATATTTATAGATGTGAGTGGTAGGCTTCCTTGTCTCCATAATTTTACATCCGATTTTTCTTTCCAACATGAATACATTCTCCAATGAATCATATTCCCAAACGCAAACCTCATGTTGGATGTTATCCTTTAAAGTCCCTATGAATATATCGATCTTGTGCTCCTTTGGAGTATCAGTTACCCTTATATTCAATTTTTGGAAGTCCTCAATGTGCTCTACCATTGAACACTTGTGTTTGAGATTTATTAATTGGCTAAAAAAGGTGTTGTTCTTTGTATCTTCATAATCTGTTGTCATTTCCTCCGTAAAAATTGACCAAGTGAAAATTTTTTTACGAGAGAAAATTCATCGATAACATACAAATGTATTTTGTTCTAAATATAAAGTTGCAATGCATACCTTTTGTGTGTTTTCACATTATTGAGATCAAAATATTTCTCCATTTGTAGTATCCATGTTACGGGATCCTTACCATCAAACTTCCTCATATCAATCTTTGGAATATGGTGGGTCTTCCATTCAACATTAGAGTTTATGAAATCACAATTAATATTTATTTTTTTCTCATCATGAGTTTCCTCTACTATCTTTTCGCCATTAGGAAACATTTCTTGTGTCAACTTTGTCAAACCTTCCATGTCTACTTTTATATTATTCTACATGTTTTCCATTTTTTCATCGATATTAGCTTCCATGTAATCCATATTAGCTTCCATGGTTGCTTCCACACCATCCATTCCATTATTAAAACCATCCACACATTTATTCAAACCATCGATCTTAGCTTCCATGCCTTTCTTCAAAACTTCCATTTCATTTTTTGTTTCTCTTTGCAAGAGAAACATTTGGTGCACTTGCTCTTGTGATTTTCATATGTCATGTTGCATTTCTTCATCTTCATGAGTCATATTAGAGCCTTATAAAGGCTTAATGGGTGTTGAATTATTTTTAGGGGTCATTTTAGAAGCCAGTTCTAATATCTATTCTACAATATGCCCTTCAAATCAATTCAAAATGATTCCTCCAACAAGACTTATGAAATTCGAAGAAAAAATACACACCTTTTTCTTTCTTTTGAGGAGATCGATATTGAAACTAAATTATATAGGTGATTTACGATATTCAATATCTTAAATATGGTCTTGTAGTGGCCCTCTAAATCATCTTTCAACTACCATAGATCTGAACTGATTTGGATTCTTCAAGGTGAGTTTATGCCCAATCTCCCACAATGACCTAATTATGGACTAGTTCAGTAAAGAGAACTTGTATGGCATGCCGCGTATCACTGTTTCCTCCTTAGGCTCTGAAATTGATATAAATGAAACTATAGTCTATGTACTTTCAACTACTTTTTACATAATTCCAATGTGATGCTCAAAGAGAGAGCTATGATGATTTTCCCACGGTCACCTCTTTGATATGAAATTCGGGGGCTTGAAAAAGCCTTAACTTCCACAGATGATATCTCTGGAAACATTGTGAACCAAGATCTAAAATTTTTTCGCCATGTTCTTCAACATTTCAGCTTCACTTTGTAAGCATTCCATCTTCTTAACCTTCGTATAAAAAACTTTATAGAGAAAATTCCATGATGGCCTTTTTAGGTGAAATTCAGGAGGCTAAAAAAAAATCCTAACTTCCACAGATCATATCTTCAAAAATATTGCGAACCAAGATCTAAAATTTTTACACGACGTTCCTCAGGATTTCGACTTCACTCTATAAAAATTTATTCTTCCAAACCTTCATAGAAAAATATTTATAGCGAAAATTCCTCCATGACCTATTTGGAGCAGCAAAACCCTATAATCCAAAGCTCTCATACCAAATTTTATGAAATCAGCTCCAAAAATAAAATAAAAGAGAGATCAACGCCTTAGAAATTAGATACTTCAAGGGGAAAACCTCCTTTACATTACATAAAGGAACAATTCTTGGATGATACAAATGACAAAACCTCCTTCTATATATAGGAGTCCATGGGGTCACAATATAATCCTAGTTGAGTTAAAAACAATAATGTAAGGGTACAATAATAAAAATATTGTGGTTACAGGGGTACAATGATAACAAAAATGGGGCTACACTAAAAAAAATAAGGGACTACACTAGTAATATAGGGACCTAACAAAAATACATTACTATTTTTTTACTTTGATGATCATCATTTCATTATGGACCTAGTAGATCAATGTCTCATTCAATGTAGACATATCATATCAATGTCTCCTCCGATGCAACCCTAGCATATCAATGTCTCGATGCTCAAACTTTTAGGGTTTGCATTGAAAAATAACTATATGGGAAATCTCACCACATCTTTGTGGTGATTCAAATCATGGATTAGTGGTCTGGTTGTGGGGGAAGGAGAAAAGTGGGGGAAAAAATATTAGGGTGAGAAAGAAGCCTCAATGGAAGATAAAATATTATATATATAATATATTGTATATATATATTCCTATATATTATATATAATATATCCCTGCTAAAGAGGTAACATAGCCAAAGGAAGAAAAAAAATATCAATTTTGGTTCACGTAGGGGGAGTCAAAATTCTCCACAAAGGTAAAGAACAATGTTATTTTTTTTAGTTTTGGAAGTGATAAGTCCTTATGATCATCAAAATTCTGGCGACCTATTTCTAGGTAGTCAAAATTGTGACAAAACACTTCTAAGTCATCAAAATGTAGACGAAAGATAATATTTGTCAAACTTCTGAATCCTAAGAGAGGCAGCCATAATTGCGATCAACACGGGGACTTTATCACTGCCAAGACTAACAAATTGACCTTTTTTCTTTACCTTTGCAATATTATGGGCCATTTTGTCAGAGTATGTAATTAGAATTTAGTCTTATATGTAGTAGTGAGGAAGAAAACATCCAAAACATTTTTCAAATGGGGACACATGGAACCCCTCATGAGCTTCCATGTGGGGTGAAAACACGAAAATGGGGAATACTTTTTGTAATTACAGTTTTATGGTTATGGTGTTGTTGTGACCAACACCCTCTAAAATATTTCTAACACTTGAATTTTGGAGCCTACTAAGCACCTTACGATTTGTCACTATATTGTTACTCCATGGTTGTTTAATGTTTTGAAAAGAATTTAAGTCTTCTTCATAGTTTTAAACCACCAAGTCACTTGCACTCACATGCACAATATTCCATGAGTTTATGAGAACATTTACTTTATGCAATCTTGAACATGCATATCACCTTCCATCAAGAAAATGATTGTGTGTTATTTAAATCATTTCGACAGTCAGTGCACACTTTTGTTCATAGTCTCCCTCACTTTGGTTGCGTTTGTACTTTTATTACGATAAGTTTTCTTAATTGTCACTTTGCACATTTTCACTTTCACATTCGCGGTTGTCTCTTTTGCTTGATTTTCCTTTAATAAGTGTCATTTTCAAGTTATCTTCGCTCTAGGATGTGTCACTTTCAAGCTTTTTTATATTTTTAGGTTTTGTCTTATGTTTTCCTCATGTCACAGGTCTCACTCTTGTGATTTTCACTCTTGCATGTGCCACACCTTTTCACATCACCAAATTTAGTTCTGGAACACCCTTCTACATTAAAAAGTTCTATATATATCATGCCATACACATTCCTACAACTTAACGCACCTTTTGGTCTTAGTCAAAACATTTTTCATACATCGTGTTATAATTTTTGTAATGTGTTGTTTCGATTATTTCACTTATAAATAGGCGCCTGTTGTTTTTTGTTTCAAGGTTTGACTAATTTTCATGAGTCCTATGCATTTCTATGGCTTTTATTGATGTAACTTATGTGTGTAATCTATGTTTGATTCATGTTAGGATGCATTCCTTATCCTACTCTATTATTACCACACTTAGCCATTTTGAGATATTTTCTTAGTCCTTCATCAGAATGCAAGTTCTAAACGAATTAACCATATTACCAAGTTATGAGAACAACTTTTTCATGAGCCTCATTGACTGTAATATTCCTAAATTAGCACACAGCTAATTGGAATATTAAATTTTGATTTTTCTCTTAGATGTAGGATTAAGAGGGTATGGAGACCCATAAATCTCCTTAGTAAGAACAAAATACACTCTTAATGAGAATGGAGGTCATATAAAAGTTGCATTGAAGACACTTAGGTGTGAAAAGGGGTTGGAGCATTTTGAATATGTCAACTTTGACCAAATCAAATAGCTTTGTTATGGAGGAGTGGGATTAATAGTGGGACAACGTAGTTTTGGAGGGATATTTATTGCATGATGGTGGAAACCCTAATGAGTGGGACCCAAGGTGAGAAGGCTCACATTGTTTATAAGGAAGAGGATGACAACCATATGAGGTTATGTCATGATTATTATTTTGATATGTCTATTTAGACTTGTACTCTCTTCAGTTGTTTAGCTAAGATTTATTTTGTTGTTTAGCACAGGGTGTTCCAGATTGGCTGATGCAGGAGCATGAGGCTAGAGGAAAAATAACTTCATTTTATTCCAAAAATACAAAAAAAAAAGTTTACAAGAAAAGGAGTGGGTTCCTTTAGCCCACGATATATTGTTTTGATAGATAATATTTTACTAGTATTCAGGGATTTGGATATCTTGTATTTGATTCATTGAATTTAGTTTTTAGTTGAGAGTTTTTAGGCAAAAAATCATGTAATAGGATTTTTATCCAAGATTGGGCAAATCTGATTCAAAAGAATCGGATTGAAAGAATTGTGTAAACATTATATATTTGTAAGCTGTAATGTAATCAACATAGGAGGATTTTGATAGAATTAAAAGTGAAATAGAATAAATTCTATTTTTCTCTATAGTTGTGCGTAAATTCCAAATCTAGAAGGATATAATCATCTTTAAACATTTATGAGTTGATAATAATTCAGGTCAAGTCCTAGTTAATTGATTTCTGTTTGTATTTTTTCCTTAAAAAAATATATGCATTCATTGTGGAAGTGAAATAGTCAAATTGTATTAAAATTCTATCAGTCATTGATATATAGAAACTGTAATTATTTGTGGAATTAAAAGCTTAACAGAATTAAAGAAATAGAGATGATATAATGTGTGAAGAGTCAAGGAGAATTACAGTCATTCGAAATCAATCTGAAGGAAAAATGAATTTTAATTGCAGAGAGGTTAATATTAAAATAGATTTGAAGTTTATTAAACAGAGATTTGTAAATAGCACAACCATTCGATCAAGGAAGAAAACATATCTAACAGATATCACAATTTAAGTTGCGCAAAGGTTAAATGGAAATTTGGACGCAATGATTTTATAAGCCGAATTTGATAATACAAGTTGACCATCCAACATGCATTCAATCGAACAGCCATTGCATGAGACATTTAGATCCAATGGAATTCGAAATTAAACTTGCATGGAGTTTAAAGAGAATTTTGGATGCGATATTTTGATAAAATCTAGTTTAATTGAGTGGAGTTTTGTGTTTGATGAAAGGTTTTAATGTTGGTTTAAATCTATTTCCAAATCGAATAAATTGACTTAGAAAATATTGCTATGATTGATTTTATTATTACAACATTCTATATATATTATGCAATTATGATTCTGTCATTATTGGAAGGGTTTTAAATTGGGTATTTTAATGAAATTTAAGTTTTGTGGTTTAATAAAGCTCTGAATTTGATGACTGACACGAATAAGGAAATAGAAGAAGTTCCACCAGAACTTGAAGAAATAATCTCAAGATTTGAAAGCTTATCATTAACACCTGCATCCAGACCACTATTAGTGGTATCAAAGCAGCCTTTAAACACTAAGTGATATCTCAAAGATCAACAAAATAAATCCAACATGGCTTACAGAGTTGGAAGAGGAGGTGGTGTTGGTAAAAGAAGAGGAAGACCAGTTGAAAATGCCGAAGTGATGGAAGTTATGCAACAGATGCAAGCCAGATTAGAAGCAATGGAAATGGGAAATCAAAGAGATGCAGATGCCGGAGATGTCAGTGAACCTGAAGTTGAATTTGCAGAAGAGGGAGAACTTGCAGAAGTTACTCCTGAATTTAGATTTTTTAAATCAGTGTTGGGATCCACATCTAAACCCCTACTTGAGGTTTCATTTTTTACGGGAAGCTTAAATATAGAGGAATTGATAGATTGGGTTAATGACATGGATAATTTATTCGATTATGAAGAAATTGATGAAGGAAAAAGAGTGAAGTTTGTTGTCACAAAATTGAAAGGACATGCAGCACTTTGGTGGGATGGAATGCAGGCAGAAAGAAGGAGACTTGGTAAGCAACCAATAAATAATTGGAACCAAATGGTGGAAAAGTTGAAAGCTAAGTTTTTTACAAGTGATTATCAACTTTCTTTATTTAGACAAATGTAGAAACTTAGAAAGAGATCAATAACAGTCAAATAATACATAGAGGAATTTTACAAAGTGAGCATAAGAGTAGGACAAATTCAAGATACAACAGAGAAGATTGCAAGATATGTTAATGGTCTCAGAATGGATATCCAAGATGAGATAAGTTTGTTGTCTCCTAAAACAGTGGAAGAGACTTATCAGATGGCCTTGAAGGCTAAATAAAAACTCATAAGGAAGAAATATGCCAGAAGTAGAGGTACTTTCCAAGGAAAGGGAAGTCAAGGTGGTAGCAGAAGATTTACATCACCGAGAGAAAGAGATAGTAGCAACTCAAGTCAACATATACCTACAAAAGGTGATTCAAGTGGTAGAAAGAATTTTTCCAAAGGAAGAGGAGGTAGAGGTAGAGGAAGAGAAATTAGATGTTATAGATGTAATAAGATTGGACACATGGCTTATGAATGTCTAGAGAATGTGGGGAAAAATCAGAGAAATGTAATTGTTGCTCAGAATGAAGAGGAAGTAGAAAAAACTCCAGAATCATCAAAAGTGCCAGAAGCAGAAAATACGCCACAGAAAGGAGAATCTTTGGTAGTTAACAAAGTTTTGTTAAAACCAACAAAGGAATTTGTTGAAGCGATAGAGAGAAAAAAATTGTTTAGAAGTGTATGAAAAGTTCAAGGAAAATGTTGTCAAATGGTAATTGATAGTGGCAACACTAATAATTTGGTCTCTACAGAAATGGTGGAGAAATTGAAATTGAATACAGATAAACATCCAACACCCTACAAGGTGTCATCGCTTCAGAAAGGACATCAGCTGTTAGTGAATGAAAAATGTAAAGTGGAATTCTAGTTGGGTAGCTATAAAGACAAAATTATGTGTGATGTAATGCATATGGACGTATGTCATATGTTTCTGGGTAGACCTTGGCAGTATGGCAGAGGAGGTATGCATGATGGGAAAAATAACACATACAATTTTTGTAAAGATGGTATCAATCATACATTGTTGCCGATAGAAGAAAAAGATGTATCAAAAATAATATTTGATCCAAAATCTTTACTACTGAGTGGAAAAGAATATTTGCAGCAGATTGAAGATGATGAGGTGAAATTTTCATTAATTTGAAAACCCAAGGTAGTAATTACTTCCACTAAAATTTCTTATTTACCAATTGAAATTCAAGAGATGCCAGAAAATTATTGTGATATCATTGTAGATGATTTTCCAGATGAAATACCACCTATTAGAAAGATCAGCCATCATATAGATTTGATTCCAGGAGAAAATTTTCTAAATAAAGTAGCATATAGGATGACTCCCACAGAAAATGAAGAAATTAGGAAGCAGGTGCAGGAATTGATCAGAGAAAGTTTGAGTCCCGGTGAAGTGCCAACAGTGTTGAGTCCAAAAAAAGATGGAGGCTAGAAAATGTGCACTGATTCAAGAGCAATCAACAAAATAACAATCGGGTATACTTTTCCTTTACCTGGAATTGAAGATTTGATGGATTTTTTAAGTGGGGAAAGATATTTTATAAAGCTTGATTTAAAGAGTGGCTATCATCAAATTAGGATAAGGGAAGGTGATGAAAGGAAAACAACTTTTAAAACAAATGAAGGATTGTATGAATGGATGGTAATTTTTTTTGGATTATCAAATGATCCTAGTACATTTATAATGCTTATGAATGAAGTGTTGAAGGAATTTATTGGTAAATTTGTAATAGTATATCTGGATGATATATTAATTTATAGCAAGTCTAAAGAAGAAAACCTGAGACATCTGAATTATGTCTTAAGGAACTTGCATCAGGAAAATTGGTTGGTAAATTTTAAAAAAAAATCATTCATGAAGGAAGATTTGGTATTCTTAGGCTTTTTTGTTTCTGTTTATGGATTGAAGATGGATCCAGAGAAGATAAAGGCAATCATAGAATGGCCTTCACCCAAAAGTGTTTTCGAGGTAAGAAGCTTCCATGGTCTTGATAGTTTTTATAGAAAATTCATAAGTAATTTTAGTAAGATCAATGCTCCTATTATTGAAACCATAAAGAAGGACAAACAACCATTTAAATGGACTGATGAAGCAGAAAAAAATTTCAGTTGTTGAAATAAAAGATAACAGAGTAACCCATTTTAGTTTTTCCTGATTTTAATAAACCTTTTCAAGTGAAATGTCATGCCAGTGGGGAAGATATTGGAGCTATGTTAAGTCAAGAAGACATACCTGTAGCTTATTTCAGTGAAAAACTGAATGATACAAGAAGAAAATATTCTTCTTATGACAAAGAATTTTATGCAGTTATACGGGCATTAAACAAGTGGAAAAATTATTTGATTTCTAAAGAGTTTGTGCTTTATTCAGACTATCATGCATTGAAATAAATTATGCAGTAGCCAAAACTAAATCAGAAAAATGAAAAATGGGTAGAGTATCTTCAGAGTTTCAATTTTGTACTGAAACACATAAATGGCCAAGCAAACAAAGTAGCAAATGCCTTAAGTAGAAAGAGCATTTTAGTTCAAGAAAGTCAAATTCAAGTGTTGGGTTTTGATTTTCTTAAAGAATTGTATAAGACAGATTTGGATTTCAAAGACGCATTTGAAGCATGCATTAATCTTGTTTTGTTGGACAAAAATAAGTGGCTAGATTTTTTCTTGCAGGAAGGGTTGATGTTTAAAAAAAACCAGTTGTGCATACCAAATTGTTCTATGAGATATAATTTAATTAAGGAGAAACATAGTGGTGGACATGGTGGAAATTTTAGTGCGGAAAAGGCTTATGAACAGTTGAGTAATTTTTTATTTTTGGCGAAATATGAGATCTGAAGTGGAGAAGTATGTGCGAAATTGTAAATTTTGTTAGCATGCAAAATGATGAAGTCAAAATAGAGGTTTGTATGTTCCATTACCTATTCTAGATAGACCTTGGGATATGGTAAGTATGTATTTTGTTTTGGGTTTACTGGAAACACAGAGAGGGAATGATGCAATTTATGTTGTAGTTGACAGATTTTCTAAAATGGCACATTTTATTCCATGTCATAAAACCAATGATGCTACTCATGTTGCTAGTTTGTTTTCAAAGAGATTGTAAGGTTACATGGGTTACCTAAAAGCATACTCTCTGATAGGAACACTAGATTTTTTGGTCATTTTTGGAGGACATTGTGGAAAAACCTTGGTACTAAACTAAGTTTTAGCTCAACTTGTCACCCTTAGACTGATGGAAAAACTGAGGTGGTGAACAAAAGCTTGGGAAATCTTTTGAGAAGCCTTGTAGGTGAACATCCTAAACAGTGGGATCAGATTTTAGCACAAGCTAAATATGCTTGTATGTGACTCTTCTAACAGGAGTGCAGGGCAGAGTCCATTCCATATAGTTTATGGAATGCACCTAAGAGGAGTGTATGAATTAAGGAATTTGGGAAAAATAGACATGAGAAGTTCTGATGGAGAAGAGTTTTCTTCAGAAATTCGAGGAATACATGAATAGGTAAAACAAAAGTTACATGACAGCAACATCAAATACAAGAGTATAGCATATTTGAAGAAAAGAGAAGTTAATTTTGAGGTTGGAGATTTGGTTTTAGCACACCAAAGGAAGGAAATATTTCCAAAAAGGGCATATAATAAGTTGAAGTTTAAGAAAATTGGGCCATGTAGAGTATTGAGAAAATTTTCTGCAAATGCATATGAATTTGAACTACCCCCTGACATTGGAATATCTCCAACTTTCAATGTTGTTGATTTGTACAGGTATGAGGACGGAGACACAGGTGATACAACTGAAGGTAAAGAATATATTGACTAGTTGAAGCAATTACCGACAGCAAAAACATTGCAGCCAGAGAATATTTTAGACAAAAGACTCTATAAAGATACAAGAGGAAGAGAATAATCTGAGTATTTGATCAAGTGGAAATATCAACCAATTGCAGAGGCTACTTGGATGACAGATACCATGCTACAGAAATTGGGCAATTCTGTGGAGGAGATCATGGAAAGGAGCTCATGAAGAATTTTGTCCTCAGGATTCTAATGTAGGAGCATGAGGCTAGAGGAAAAAGGACTTCATTTTATTCCGAAAATAAATAAAAAAAGTTTTAAAACCAGAGGAGTGGGTTCCTGTTGTAGCACAATTTTACTCAGCAAAAAAATCGGAAGAAGCTCTGGGCAATTTAAGGTTGCTAAGGAACAATTATCGAAGTGAAACGAGTTCAAGGAGATAAAAAAACTGTTTAAAGGCATTTGAAACACTGTGCCTAAGAAATCTGTTATTGGGTGATTTAATTACATTGTAGGGGTTGAAGCAGAAGTCATAGTTGTTGGTCTTTTGAGAGAACTGCTCGAGCTTGGTGCTATTAGCAGGCATGAAATAAACCTTCAACTTGGTCGTGGAGTTACTCATTTATTGCATGATTGCTTGCGAGTGAAGAAAATACCAACACGAGTAGACATTTTGGACGATGACAATGCCTATGCACTGAGAAATTTTTGTTTATCCTACCATGATATCAGAGCTATGATTGTAGAAATTGCTGCTCGATTGGATATGATAAGGCATTTAAAGCATCTCCCAAAATATTGTCAACAAACACTGGCTCTTGATGTCATGCAAATATATGCACCTCCTGCCCATGCAATAGGCATTGGAAGCTTATCATTAGAGCTTGAAGACCTTGCTTTCCAGTTCTTATTTCCAAATTCATATTCATTTGTACATACATGGTTAAGAAACCATGGAACATGGGGGAAGCCATTTTAAATGAACATAGATGCCATCTATTTGAAGCTCTACAGAAATATTACGAATTGGAAGAGATGGTGGATAAGATCTCTATACAGGGATGATACAAAAGCCATTTTATCACTATAAAGAAACTTCTGAAAGATGGCCGTAAACTAGAGGAAGTATATGATATACTAGGCTTGCGGATTGTCTTAAACCCCAGGCCAGGGAAGGATGGGCAGGAGATAGGAAGGAAGGCATGCTACAGGGCCTGTGATGTTACTCGATCCTTGTGGAAAGAAGTGTCGGAAAGAGTGAAAGACTACATTGCTAAGCCAAAACAAAATGGATATGAGAGCTTGCACTTAACAATTGATCTTAATCACAGTAATTTTGAATCCCCTTACATGGAGATCCAAATTCGCACAACTGATATTTTAGAGCTTAATCGCTTAAGGCGGAAACTTATATTTGAATCATATATATGGGATAAACGTTTTTGATATTTGCATTCATCTCTTAAAATGAAAAGGTCTTTGGTCAATTCAGAATTTAGTCTACCAGAAGATCTTAATGGTTCTTTGTAGGAGAACATTAATCCTGAAAAACAGGGGTTGATTCATGTGGCACAGATTCATGATAGTAACATCAAAGGTGCCAAAATTTCAGAGGAACATAATTACGGTTATACAGTGAATAACGTCAGTCTTGGTGATAAGGAGGCGCCAGTTGTTGCTCAGAAAATAATTACTGGTGCACTTGTGCAGTCCCCTAGCATTCTTGGCATTCTGCAGGATTCCAATTTGGTTGATCAATTAACAGAGGCAGCCAGAGTGGCTGACAGACCTGTGGACTTGATAGTGAATTCAGAGGCCATGAAACCGGATCAGATGTCAATGATTGGAGATGATACTATCAAAGATTTGAGTCCAATGAGTTGTTAATGCAATTCCAAGTCTTGACAATTCTGGGGCATGTTCTGAACTGCCTTCGAAGATTGTTTCCGATACCATCAAGCCAAGTCTGGTTCCATTTATGGTAAGGACTGAAATTAATGATTCTAGCTCTGACACATGAGATATTGATGGGTCAGACTTACCAGATGCAAACGTGCCTTTATCAGTGGTTAGAACAACTCATTATTCAAATTATCCTGAATTCGAAGAAAACTTGATCTGGGAACCCTTTTCATACTTGTATATGATTTTCAGTAACAACTCTCAGGAATATTTGAGAATTGTTAAATTAATTAGTGATTATAAGCCAATATTCGTGTCCTCAGTGGTTAAGCTGCTTGATCAGGGTGGTGCAAAGTTACTCTTGCCGACTGGCATTGAAAATACAGTCATTGCTATTTATGAGGACGAGCCTATAAGCCTAATAGCATATGCTGTCACTTCTAAACAATACCAGGCTCAGATATCTGAGGATCTTTCTACTTCTAGTTCCTCTGGTTCCAATGAGATTGTGGATTCATAAAATAAATTTCAAAGTCGAAAATTGCTGTAAATCTCGATCTCATCTTACGCCAAAAGAATCTAAGCCGCTTTCAGGAACAGATCCAACGGTCTTGCGGTGGCATAAATTAAACGGAGTTTATGGGAGATGGCACCCCCGCAAATGGTTTAGTTGAAACCACTGTTTACAAGATCTACGGTTATGATGCATTACGACATCTTGTAGTTATTTCTCAAAAATAGCTATCAATGCTCCCGCAGGCGGTTATTGGTTTTCATAAACCATGGGTGGCTTTGTCTTAAAATATATGGGTGTAATGGGACCCAAAGTGTACCACTTGTTCTTTTCACTTGCACTAGCGTAAGATCTGATTTTTTTTGGGTTTTATATTATATATTATATATATAATATTAAAACAGACATTTTGTAAATTTAAATAATTCCAAGACTTTCAAGAATCAGTTTTATAACTGATCATCATAGTTAGGGAGTTACATTAGAAGGCAGACATAAAAGTAGAGGGCAAAGGAGGAGTAGGGGTTCCAGTTTTTAGATCTCCGGAGAGTGATCTTTGTACTAAGATTTCAAGTGATTTATGAAGAAAAAGCAAGCTTCTAGTATTTTTTGATGTTGATATGTCTTCTAGTTTACATAATTTATTTTCAGTCCTTGAATAAAATGAAGTATCGAAGCAGCAGGTCTCTTTTTACGTGTGTAAACAAGAGTTAAAACCCTTAATGGGCGCTCCTTCATTTTAACTGTTATTTGCTTTTAATTCTTCTAAAGTCTGAGATGATAGATTCTGTACATCAGCATATTGTTTTGGGCTTTTTCCTTTCATTCTTCTTCTGAACATTTCATTCTATATCAGCAAATCATAGCATTGTGGGACGTTTATAGCATTTGATTTTGAGATCCAATGATTGAACTTGGGAGGTGATTAAACATGGATCAATATTTCTGACATAATTATAAGAATGTCTAAGCACGGATTCCTTTTTCTGACCAAGGAATTGTTTCTTAAGGTACAACATTAATTGGCGCCGTTTAGAGGGATTGAAGAAGCAAAGTTCATTTCCTAGGTTTTCTTTCTATTTCCTCACGTTGTTCGGTGAGAAGTACTCGATTGTGTTTTCTTTTTACGAAATTCTCATTTTCACAAATCCAAATGAGAGGTCACATACAGCACGCGAAGGTTTCATAATCCTCTCTTCTTGATGGTGAACAAGATTTAGATTTGAAGTTTGGTTGTTTATTATTCACTGGCGACTCCTTGATGAAGGTTTCATTAGATGAAGAATTTTTCATCGAAGATGAGAAAGTATCATGGAAAAAACATGTATCATAATTTCCGTTTTTTAAAGGAGATTCTATTTTTCTACCGTCAGTTTAGTGGTCTATTTTTCTTTCCTTTTTATATTAAAAGGATTGTTTTCTGCTTTATTTTCTAAGAAGATTATAAGGCCCAAAATGTAAATTTGTTATTGTAAAAAGATGATTTTTCTTCTGCTTGTATTATAAATCTTGACACGGTGTATCTCTTGAACATGAAAGGAGGGATGATTGTTGTATTACAATCCCGAAGATAATCCAGTCCACGATCACAGGCATAAAGGTGATGATTCACATCATCTTTGGATGATAATATTTTGCCTCATAAGAAATTGACTATCTTTCGGTTCAAAAATAGAGAAATCTTTAAACCCCTGAAGCAGTGCTTACTATTCTCCATCAATATCCTTCAAATGGGTTCAAGTCCTTGCCAAGTTTCTCGGGGGAAGGAGAAGGACATTTCGGCTAAATCACATATCTTGGAATTTGAATACTTTTCTGGACAAATTTCAAATTACTTATGAAGACGTAGCTTTAAGGATGTTTTGTCATTCTTTAAAACAAGATGCTCGACAATGGTTTTGAGTGTTTGGAAGCAAATTCAATTAATTCCTCGGCAAGATCTTCAAGATGTAGTCCTTACATATTGGGGTGAGAATACGTCATATGAAGAGCACCTTTTGGAATTATATTCTATCCGAAGGCAAAGTGATGAATCAATTTACGAGTTTAATAGGAGGTTTCAAAAAATTTATTTCGAGCATGCCCAAAAGAAATTTGACCTCAGGAGCAACATGACTATGGTCTATTATTTGAAAGCTCTTTCTATTTCCTTGGCTTTTTATCTCAAGGAGAGAAAAGCCTAGCACTCTGAAAGCTGATGTTTCTCTATGCGCAAGAAATCGAAGATAATGTTTGGGCTTGTAGAAATTTTCTGCGATGTAGAAAATCCAAGTTTTGTCAAAGATAAGAGAGCCTTTGTGAGAGAAACATTGGAATTTCTTTACAAGAGAATGTAAGTTCAGAGGAAAATAAGGAGTTCCCAAAAGTATTAAAAGGTTCTGTATTGTTGAAAGACAAGAATCTAATCATTTTGAAGATTCTAGCCAAAAAACTTTGAAGCAACATAGTTGAATTACACTATGAAAGCATGGAAGATCATTGTAATAATTTTTGTGAGTAGTGAGGAAAATAGTGCGAGTTTCTCGGACATGTTTGCAAGAAGAAGAAGATTTTTCGTCGTCAATTGATGTTAAATGAAGAACATCGGCATTATGGAGAGAAAACCTTGGATGTTTATTTTTCGGCCTAAATGCTTGCCTACGGGAAGTGACGAGTCGAGTTCCTAACATACATTTCCTAATTGAAGGGTCGAAACAATGAAAAGAAGTTTTGCCATGTTCAAAGACCTCGCGCAAAATCCTCAAGAAAAGAAAATAACCAAAGTTTTGTCTCATGATTTCTATGATCCCGATTCTTGAATATATGGCAAATTTCTTTGACCGACAACAAGCTTTTATGCAAGGAGTATGTACAAAGTTTTGTATATAAAAAAATTTTCATGGTACATTCTTGTTTTGATTTTTTAAATTTCGGTAGTACGAAGGTATTAAATCTAACAAGAAGATGTTGGGAGTTGGTTTCCTTTGGAAGGTTGACTTCACTTGATTAAGTTCAACCATGCTTATATATATAGGAGTTGTACATAAATAAGCTCGGGAGTTGAGCATTCCTAGTTGCGGTATTTCTAGTTTAAAATTTTCAGTTCAAAATAAAGATCCTAAAAGGAGGAGGGTTTAGAGAAGTTTTTGAAATTTTTAGAGATTTTTTTGGATTGAGAGAAAATTACGTTTTGACTTGACTCCATGCCCATTAAAGGCCTGCGACCTACAAGTTCTCAACACTTTACTACCAAAGTGCTTTCGTCCCCTAACGTGGAGCGGGATGTTGTAGCACAATTTTTACTCGACAAAAAAATAGGGAGAAGCTCTGGGCAATTTAAGGTTGCTGAGGAACAATTATCGAAGTGAAATGAGTTCAAGGAGATAAACAAAGTTTGTTTAAAGGCATTTGAAACTTTGTGCATAAGAAATGCTGCTATTGGTTGATTTAATTACATTGCGGGGGTTGAAGCGAAGTCATAGTTGTTTGTCTTTTTGGAGAGAAGCTGCTCGAGCTTGGTGCTATTAGCGGGCATGAAATAAACCTTCAACTTGGTACGTGGAGTTACTCATTTATTGCATGATTGCTTGAGAGTGAAGAAAATACTAGCATGAGTAGACATTTTGGACGATGACAATTCCTATGCGATGAAAGTTTTGTTTATCCTACCATGATATCGAGCTATGATTGTAGAAATTGCTACTCGTTTGGATATGATAAGGCATTTAAAGCATCTCCCAAAATATTGTCAACAAACACTAGCTCTTGATGTCATGCAAATATACGCACCTCCACCGCACTGCAATTGGCGATGGCATCTTATCATTAGAGCTTGAAGACCTTGCTTTCCGATTCTTATTTCCAAATTCATATTCATTTGTAAATACACGGTTAAGAAACCATGGAACATGGGGGGAAGCCGTTTTTAAATGAACATAGATGCTATCTATTTGAAGCTCTCGAGAAAGATTACGAATTGGAAGAGATGGTGGATAAGATCTCTATACATGGATGATACAAAAGCCATTTTAGCACTATGAAGAAACTTCCGAAAGATGGTCATAAACCCCGGAGGAAGTATATTATATACTAGGCTTGTGGATTTTCTTAAACCCCGGGCCCGAGGGAAGGATGGGCGAGGAGATAGGAAGGAAGGCATGCTACGGGGGCTTGTGATGTTACTCGATCCTTGTGGAAAGAAGTGCCAGAAAGAGTGAAAGACTACATTGCTAAGCCAAAACAAAATGGATATGAGAGCTGCACTTAAAAATTAATCTTAATCACGAGTAATTTTGAATCCCTTACATGGAGATCCAAATTCGCACGAGTGATATTTTAGAGCTTAATCGCTTAAGGAGGAAACTTATATTTGAATCATATATATGGGATAAACATTTTTGATATTTGCATTCGTCTCTTAAAATGAAAAGGTCTTTGGTCGATTCGGACTTTAGTCTACTAGAAGATCTTAATGGTTCTTTACGGAGAACATTAATCTGAAAAAATAGGGGTTGATTCATGTGGCACGAGATTCATGATAGTAACATCAAAGGTGCCAAAATTCTAGAGGAACATAATTACGGTTGTATAGTGAATAACGTCGGTCTTGGTGATAAGGAGGTGCCGGTTGTTGCTCGGAAGAAATAATTACTTGGTGCACTTGTGCAGGTCCCTAGCATTCTCGGGATTACGCGGGATTCCAATTTGGTTGATCAATTAACGAGAGGTAGCCGAGTGGGTGACGGACCTGTGGACTTGATAGTGAATTCGAGAGGCCATGAAACCAGATCGGATGTCGATGATTGGAGATGATACTATCAAAGATTTGAGTCTAGACGGGCGGGGATACAACACATCGAGTTTGTCGGTGACTTGTACTCTAATGATAACAATAATTCGAGAAGATAGATCGGTTGGTAGAATTGGTATTGGCGACATGTTGGATACTTCCAAGAAAGATTTGGGAGTTCATAGGAGAGTGCTAGAGGGACATTCTTGTAATGTGTCTAATATTTCTAATACACTAGTCTGCTTGCATGGACTAGTTATCCTTCATTGGCGAGGCCAATGTGCCCATCGACATCGCAAGGGAAAGGAGTTGTTAATGCAATTCCAAGTCTTGACAAATTCAGGGGCATGTTCTGAACTACCTTCGAAGATGGTTTACGATACCATCGAAGCCAAGTTTGGTTCCATTTATGGTAAGGACTGAAATTAATGATTCTAGCTCGACGACACGAGATATTGATGTGTCGGACATACGAATGCAAACATGCCTTTATCGAGTGGTTAGAACAGCTCATTATTCAAATTATCTCGAATTCGAAGAAAACTTGATCTGGGGAACCCTTCTCATACTTGTATATGATTTTTTAGTAACAACTCTCGGGAATATCACAGAAATTATTAAATTAATTAGTGATTATAAGCCAATATTCATGTCCTCGGTTGTTAAGCTACTTGATGAGGGTGAGCGCAAAGTTACTCTTACCGACGCATTGACAATACGAGTCATTGTTGTTTATGAGGATGAGCCTATAAACTTTGATAGCATATCGTTGTCACCTCGAAATAATTACCGAGGGCTCGAGATATGCTAAGGATCTTTCTACTTCTAGTTCCTCTAGTTCCAACGAGATTGTGGATTCATAAAATAAATTTCAAAGTCGAAAATTCTTGTAAATCTCGATCTCATCTTACGCCAAAAGAATCTAAGCCGCTTTCGAGGAACGGATCAATGATCTTGCGGTGGCATAAATTAAAGCAGATTTTTACGGAGATGTACCCCCACAAATGGTTTAGTTGAAACCCACTTGTTTACAAGATCTACGGTTATGATGCATTATGGCATCTTGTAGTTATTTCTCAAAAATAGCTATCAATGCTTCATGACAGGTTATTAGTTTTTCCATAAACCATGGGTGGCTTTGTCATTAAAACATATGGGTGTAATGGGACCCAAAGTGTACCACTTGTTCTTTTCACTTGCACTAGTGTAAGATCTGATTTTTTTGGGTTTTTATATTATATATTATATATATAATATTAAAACGAGGGCATTTTGTAAATTTAAATAATTCCAAGAATTTCAAGAATCGGTTTTATAACCGATCATCACGATTAGGGAGTTACATTAGAAGCGGACATAAAAGCGAGAGGGCAAAGGAGGAGTAGAGGTTCCGAGTTTTTAGATCTCAGGAGAGTGATATTTGTACTCATATTTCAAGTGATTTATGAAGGAAAAGCAAGCTTCTAGTATTTGTTGATGTTGATACGTCTTCTAGGTTACATAATGTATTTTCAGTCCTTGAATAAAATGAAGTATCGGAAACGGCGAGTCTCTTTTTAGATGTGTAAACAAGTGTTAAAACCCTTAATAGGCGCTCCTTTATTTTAACTCTTCTTTGCTTTTAATTCTTCTAAAGTACTGAGATGATAGATTCGTACAACAACATATTGTTTTGGGATTTTTTCCTTTCATTCTTCTTCGAGCATTTCATTCTATATCGACAAATCATAGCATTGTGGGACATTTATAGCATTTGATTTTCGAGATCCAATGATTGAACTGCTGGAGGTCATTAAACATGGATCAATATTTCTGATGACATAATTATAAGAATGTCTTAAGCACGGATTCCTTTTCACTGACCAAGGAATTGTTTCTTAAGGTACAACATTAATTGGTGCTGTTGCGGGGATCAAAGAAGCGAGAAGTTCATTTCCCTGGGTTTTCTTTCTATTTCCTGCGATTTTTTCAGAGTGAGGAGGAAGTACTCGGTGTGTTTTCTTTTTACGAAATTCTCATTTTCACAAAGCCAAATGTGAGGTCACATACCTTGCGAAAAAGAAGGTTTCATAATCCTCTCTTCTTGATGGTGAACAAGATTCGAGATTTGAATTTTGGTTGTTTATTATTCACACAGCAACTCCAGCGATGAAGGTTTCATTAGATGAAGAATTTTTCTAGCAAGAAGATGAGAAAGTATCATGGAAAAAAAACATGTATCGGAAATTTCCGTTTTTTAAAGGAGATTCTATTTTTTCTAGTCGATTTTAGTGGTCTATTTTCCTTTTTATATTAAAAGGATTGTTTCCTACTTTATTTTCTCGAGAATATTATAAGGCCCAAAATGTAAATTCGTTATTGGAAAAAGATGATTTTTGCTTACGCTTGTATTATAAATCTTGACACGGAGTGTATCTCTTAAACATGAAAGGAGGGATGATTGTTGTATTACAATCCCGGGAAGATAATCGATCTACGGTCACGGGCAAAAAAGTGATGATTCATCATCTTTGAGATGATAATATTTTTCCTCATAAGAAATTGACTTTGTTTCGGTTCAAAAATAGAGAAATCTTTAAACCCCTATGAAGCTGCCGCTATTCTCCATCAATATCCTTTAAACAGTTAAAGTCCTTACCAAGTTTCTTCGGGAAGGAGAAGGACATTTTAGCTAAATCACATATCTTGGAATTTGAATACTTTACGGACAAATTTCAAATTACTTATGAAGACATAGCTTTAAGGATGTTTTGTCATTCTTTAAAACAAGATGCTCAACAATGGTTTCGGTGTTTGGAAGAAAATTCAATTAATTCATGGAAATATCTTCAAGATGTATTCCTTACATATTGGTGTGAGAATAATTCGGATGAAGAGCACCTTTTGGAATTATATTCTATCCGACGGCAAAGCGATGAATCAATTTCGAGTTTAATAGGAGCTTTCAAAAAATTTATTTCAACATGCCAAAAGAAATTCGACCTCCAAAAGCGGTAGCTATGGTCTATTATTTGAAAGCTCTTTCTATTGCCTTGGCTTTCTATCTCAAGGAGAGAAAGCCTAGCACTCTGGCACCCGATGTTTCTCTATGCTCGAGAAATCGAAGATAATGTTTGGGCTTGTAGAAATTTTTCTGCGATGTAGAAAATCCAAGTTTTGTCAAAGATAAGAGAGCTTGTGAGGAAACATTGGAATTTCTTTACAAGAGAATGTAAGTTCGGAGGCAAATAAATATTTCCCAAAAAGTATTAAAGGTTTCTACGTATTGTTGAAAGAAAAAAATCTAATCATTACGAATATTCTAGCCAAAACTTCGAAGCAATGAGTTTGAATTACACTATGAAAGCATGGAAGATCATTGTAATAATTTTGTGAGTAGTGAGGAAAATAGTGCGGTTTCTCGGACATGTTTGCAAGAAGAAGAAGATTTTCGTCATCAATTGATGTTAAATGAAGAACATCAACATTATGGAGAGAGAAAACCTTGGATGTTTATTTTTTTAGCCTAAATGCTGCCTACAGAAGTGGCAGTCAAGTTCCTAACATACGGTTCCTAATTGAAGGGTCAAGCAATGAAAAAGAAGCGTGCCATGTTCAAAGACCTCTGCAAAATGCTCAAGAAAAGAAGATAACCAAAGTTGTTTCATGATTTCTATGATCTAGTTCTTGAATATATGGCAAATTTCTTTGACCAACAACAAGCTTTTATGCAAGGGTATGTACAAAGTTTTGTATATAAAAAAATTTCATGGTACATTCATGTTTTGATTTTTAAATTTCAGTGGTACGAAGGTATTAAATCTAACAAGAAGATGCTAGATTGGTTCCTTTGGAAG
This sequence comes from Pinus albicaulis, assembly GCA_034641835.2. NCBI lineage: Eukaryota > Viridiplantae > Streptophyta > Pinopsida > Pinales > Pinaceae > Pinus > Pinus albicaulis. The sequence continues at coordinate 1,024,651,685 of CM076572.1, forward strand.
GTTGACTTCACTTGATTAAGTTCAACCATGCTTATATATATATAGGAGTTGTACATAAATAAGCTCGGGGAGTTGAGCATTCCTAGTTGCGATATTTCTAGTTTAAAATTTTCAGTTCAAAATAAAGATCCTAGAAGAAGGAGGGTTCGGAGAAGTTTTGAAATTTTTAGAGATTTTTGGATTGAGAGAAAATTCGATCGCGACTTGGCTCCATGCCCAACCAAAGGCTAATGATCTACAAGTTCTCGGCACTTTGCTACCAAAGTCATGTCCCCAATTGGAGCCAAATGTTGTAGCACAATTTTACTCGGCGACAAAAAAAATCGGGAGAAGCTCATGGGAAATTTAAGGTTCTTTGAGGAAAAATTATCGAAGCGAAATGAGTTCAAGGAGATAAACAAGTTGTTTAAAGGCATTTGAAACAACATTGCCTAAGAAATGCATTATTGGGTGATTTAATTACATTGCGAGGGGATTGAAGCGAAGTCATAGTTGTTTGTCTTTTGAGAGAGCTAGCTCGAGCTTAGTGCTATTAGCGGGCATGAAATAAACCTTCAACTTGGTCATGGAGTTACTCATTTATTGCATGATTGCTTGAGAGTGAAGAAAATACCAACATGAGTAGACATTTTGGACGATGACAATGCCTATGCATCTGAGAAAGTTTTGAGAAAGTTTTGTTTATCCTACCATGATATCGAGCTATGATTGTAGAAATTGTTGCTCGATTGGATAGCATAAGGCATTTAAAGCATCTCCCAAAATATTGTCAAGAAACAACGCTCTTGATGTCATGCAAATATACGCACCTCCTGCCCATGCAATAGGCATTGGCGACTTATCATTAGAGCTTGAAGACCTTGCTTTACGGTTCTTATTTCCAAATTCATATTCATTTGTACATACATAGTTAAGAATCCATGGAATATGGGGGAAGCCATTTTAAATGAACATAGATGCCATCTATTTGAAGCTCTACGAGAAAGATTCACGAATTGGAAGAGATGGTGGATAAGATCTCTATACTGGGGACAATACAAAATCCATTTTAGCACTATGAAGAAACTTCGAAAGATGGGCGTAAACTAGAGGGAAGTATATAATATACTAGGCTTGCGGATTGTCTTAAGCCCCGGAGCCCGGGGAAGTATGGGTAGGAGATACGAAGGAAGGCATGCTACGGGGGCACGTGATGTTACTCGATCCTTGTGGAAAGAAGTGCTAGGAAAGAGTGAAAGACTACATTGCTAAGCCAAAAAAAATGGATACAGAGCACACTTAACAATTTGATCTTAATCATAGTAATTTTAATCCTCTTACATGGACATCCAAATTCGCACAACCGATATTTTAGAGCTTAATCGATTAAGGTGGAAACTTATATTTGAATCATATATATGGGATAAACGTTTTTGATATTTGCATTCATCTCTTAAAATGAAAAGGCCTTTGAGTCGACTTACGAGATGCAAACGTGCCTTTATCGGTGGTTAGAACAATTCATTATTCAAATTGATCCTGAATTCGAAGAAAACATGATACGGGAACCATTTTCATACTTGTATATGATTTTTCGGTAACAACTCTCGAGGGAATCTTTGAGAATTATTAAATTAATTAGTGATTATAAGCCAATATTCGTGTCCTTAGTGGTTAAGCTACTTGATCGGGGTGGCGCAAAGTTACTCTTACTAGCGGCATTGACAATACGGTCATTGATGTTTATGAGGGACGAGCCTATAAGCTTTGATAGCATATCTTTGTCACCTCTAAACTATACCGAGCTCGAGATATCGAGGATATTTATACTTCTAGTTCCTTTGGTTCCAATGAGATTGTGGATTCATAAAATAAATTTCAAAGTCGAAAATTGATGTAAATCTCGATCTCATCTTATGCCAAAAAGAATCTAAGCCACTTTCGGGGAATAGATCCAATGGTCTTGCGGTGGCATAAATTAAATGGAGTTTATGGGAGATGGCACCCGGAAATGGTTTAGTTGAAACCACCATTTACAAGATCTCTTGTTATGATGCATTACGACATCTCGTAGTTATTTCTCAAAAAAAAGTTTCAATGCTCCCGTGACGAGTTCTTGGTTTTTCATAAGCCATGGGTGTAATGGGACCCAAAGTGTACCACTTGTTATTTTCACTTGCACTAGTGTAAGATCTGATTTTTTTGGGTTTTATATTATATATTATATATATAATATTAAAACGAGCATTTTTGTAAATTTAAATAATTCCAATACTTTCCAAAGAATCGGTTTATAGCGATCATCACGGTTAGGGAGTTACGATTAGAAGGCAGACATAAAAAGAAAGAGGGAAAAGGAGGAGAGAGGTTCAGATTTTTAGATCTCGGAGAGTGATCTTTGTACTCGAGATTTCAAAGTGATTTATGAAGGAAAAGCAAGCTTCTAGTGTTTTTTGATGTTGATATGTCTTCTAATTTACACTTAATGTATTTCCGATCCTTGAATAAAATGAAGTATCGAAGCGGCGAGGGTCACTTTTTACATATGTAAACAAGAGTTAAAACCCTTAATACGCACTCCTTCATTTTACTATTTCTTTTATTTTAATTCTTCTAAATTCTGAGATGATAGATTAAATGCAATGAGCATATTGTTTTGGAGCTTTTCCTTTCATTCTTCTTACGAACATTTCATTCTATATCGACAAATCATAGCATTGTGGGATGTTTATAGAATTTGATTTTTAGATCTAAATGATTGAACTCTGGAGGTGATTAAACATGGATCAATATTTACGTGACATAATTATAAGAATGTCTGTAAGCACGATTCTTTCGAGCCAAGGAATTGTTTCTTAAGGTACAACCGGGATCACATCATCTTTAAGGGGAAAATTAAAAGGTTCAAGCAGTTGGAAGGTCACATCGAGCATCGGCAAGAAGTTCTCCAACTCTTAAAGGATAACTTTGAATTTGGCACAAAATCAAATGAAACAATAGAGATCAACATCACGGCAGAGAAGTTTTGATGTAGGATATTGGGTATTTTTATGGCTACAATCATACAAACAAATGTCCCTCAAGCAAGCTAAGAAGGATAATAAATTATCGCCAAAGTACTATGGTCCTTACAAGGTGTTGCAAAAGATTGGTACTATGGCATACAAATTGGAGCTTCCTGCTTCTTCACGAGTACATCTAGTTTTCCATGTTTAATGCTTAAAAGAAGGTTATAGGTGACAATCATCCGGTTCAAACAATATTTCCCAGAACTTGATGAGGAAGGGAAAAAATCATATTGGAACTTAAAGCGGTCACTGAAACAAGAACTCGAAAAAACTACGGAATCGATCAATTTCGGAGTATCTCATCAAGTGGAAGAACTTGCATGAAGATTCTACATGAGAGGATGATAATTTTATATAGAAGCACCAGAGCTTCTCAAGCATTGAGGACAACACTTTTTTGAAGGAGAGGGGCATGTTAGGTCCCTATATTACTAGTATAGTCCCTTATTGTTGTTAGTGTAACCCCCCTTATTGTTATTATTGTACCCTTGTAACCCCCCATTTTTGTTATTATTGTGCCCTTAAATTATTATTATTAGGTCGGCTAGGATTACATTGTGGCCCACTAGGATTACATTATGGCCCCATGGAATCCTATATATAGAAAAGGAGGTTTTGTAAATTGTATCATCCAAGAATTGTTCATTTATGTAATGTATTGGAGGTTTCCCCCTCGAAGTGGCTCATTTCTAAGGCGTTGATATCTCTTTTATTCTATTTTTGGAGTTGGTTTCATAACAGCGGTGGCACTCTCTAACACACCTTAGCACTCTTTGACATGCCCTTCCACTCCATAACGTGCATAGAACTCGTTTACACACATTGGAACTTGGCACGTGTTGGCACTTCGCAAGTCTTAGCATGCCTAACATGCATTGAGATCCCTTGCTATGCTTTGGAATGTGTTCACATGATTCGACATGGTTTAAGATTAAATTTGTTTGATGTCAATTATTAGAAAGTAGGAGGGAAGTAAGATAGGAATATTTAGCACTTACAATGCTAAACGACATTTGGCACTTGGCACGTATCGACATGCGCACTACTACAAAGAAAACCTTTAGGGGGCGGTTTGGCTTGTGGTGATGTTGCCCAAACTCCCTTTAAAAGTGTTTTTATGGATTTCAGGAAGTTTTGCTTTTTGATGATCTTGCCAAATTTCCTCTAAAAGTATTTTTTAGGGATTTAGGGGCGGTTTCAAACCCCCCACCCCGCTCTCTTGAAACTCATGAAAATTTCAAGTTTTTCGAGGCGTTTTCTAACAAGAACCTCTAAAAGTTCTTTTTCATGACTTTTTTCTCACAAAACCTCTAAAATTCATGAGAATTTAACTTTTGAAGGAAAATTTTTTGAAAACCCCCCTCCAAAAAAAATCATGGAAATTGAAAATGCGGAGGCTTTCATTTAACAACTACCTCTAAAAGTTTGATTTTTAGGAATAAATGAGCGTGTCCAAAACCACTGAAAAGTTAAATTCTATAGAATTTTTAAGGGGGATTGTTTTTCAAAACCCCCTTAAAAATGAAAACATTGTAACATTTGGAGGATGTTTTGAATGACACCTGCCACCCACACCCGAAAGTCATTCGAAATAAAATTTTAGAGGTGATATTTAAATGACCACCTCCAAATTTTCAATTCTCATGAATGTTGGGGGGAGGGATATTTTTATGTATTGGATGGCGAAAGGGGGCATAGCTGTAGCATGGATGGGTAGAAGTGATAGATTCAGGGTATGATTTAGTAAGATATATAATCCTAGCAATAGAGAATGAGAAGGGGGCCTTAAGACCTCATGACATAGTGGCTAGGGGCCCGAGAGGGAGGCAACACAAGTAATTAATAGGAGAACCCCCCAATAGTTTTGATAACGGGGGTTAGGGGCCCTATTATCACAACCCATAAGCCCTTAACCCACAACCACTAAATTCCCTATCCCCTTGAAACCAAAGCCATAGATCCCTTGACACCTACACTCATAACTCATAACCACCTTAAAAGTAAAAACAATGTAACTTTTCAAGGTAGTTTTTAGACATCCCCCCACCCAGGTCATTAAAGTTGAACTTTTAGAGGTGGTTATTAAATGATCACCTACAAATGTTTAATTCATTTCGAATTTTGGAGGGGCGGTATTTTTTTCTATATTGAATGGGACAAGGATTCATAAGGGTAGGATGGAAAGTTATAAGTGAGAGTTTCGAGCATGGTTTACTCATATTTATAATCCTATCATTAGATAATTATAAGGGGCCTTAGGACCTCATAGAATAGGGACTAGGGGGCCTATACTAAAGGAAAAAGAGAAATTGATAGGGGAACCCTAATAGTTATGATAAGGGGATTAGGGGCCCCAATATCACTAAGCATAAGCTCTTAATCCATAACCACTAAATTCCCTATTCCCTTAACACCAAAGCCATAATCCCTTAATCTCTACACTCATAGCTCATAACCGATTAACCCCTTGATCCCTTAAACCTTAAGCCACTAACCCCATAATCCCCTAACCCATTAACCCATTGACATCTAAATCCCATAACCCTTAAGTATTTTCTTGCTAAATCCCTTGACCCTTAAGCCCTTGGTGCTTAATTTGTGCTTAACCATTAACCCAGTTAATCCATTAACCCATAACCCATAAACCTCCTAGACATTAACCGCCTAGCCCTCAGCCCCATAACCTTGAAATCTCTTAAGCCCTAGACCTTTACCCCTTTACCCTTAACCCCTAAATCCTAAACCCCTTGACCCCCTAAAAATCCTAAGCCTTTCTCACAAACCATAGGTGCTCCAACACTAATCATATTCATCATATTAGGTTTATGTCTTCTAAACCCTCCAAACACAACCTCCAAGCACTTTTTAGAGTCAAGGAAAAGAGTAATAATGTCCCCAAATCGATCTAATTTTTATATGGAAAATCACATTTCCCCCCAAATATCCTCCATGTATTTTCATTCAAAGGGAAACAATATGGTCTTCTAATATCCACAAATGCATATAAGTTCATACGAATATATTAATTTTCATCTCCATGCATGAACCAAATGTAATTCATGTACACTTAAAAGAAAAAAAGAGGACATAAGGATGTCCCTTTAGCTCATCATCATCTTTAACATTGGTCCATTCTCTTCCCAAATGTATGGGTAACCATCCCATACCGATCTACAATATTTCTCAAAGGTTCTCTTCATAACATGCTCAAAACAACATTTCAATTCCCTTAGTTTTTCTCCAAGTCTATTTTGAAGCTAACACATGCAGTCCTCAACTACATGAATGATGAAATATTCAAGGAATATATATCTAGGTCATCCCCTTTTGACCCCTTTTTTGTGCCTTAAATATAAATTTTACCAAGTTCATCTTACAAATGGATCTCTCGTTTTCTTGCGGTGAGAATATGGCCTCACTCTATAGGAATGGCTTGCTTCTAAAGAGAACTACACTAGTACTATGAAAACATGTGGGACTAGAAGATACATTAAAGGAGAAAACATAGGTCAAACTCAACGTTATTGTTAAACATAGGTCAAACATATATAAAAAAATTAAATATTATACTCATGTAATTCTTACATTGTTGGACGATTTTGAATAAATTCACCATTTAATTTCTCCACCTCCATGGTAGCTTTTCATTTCATTAGTTCTTCAACAACTACTTTTAATATTCCAAGTTCCTTGTCCTTTTTCTCTAAATTTATCATATGTATCGGAAATTAAATTTGATTGGGGAACCCCCAGATAGCTTTGATAAGGGGGATTATGAGGGCTCCCTTATCACAACCTATAAACCCTAATCCACTTAAGCCCTTATCCAAGGGGAACCAAGGGTGTAGTTGTAGGGCCATTGACTCCAAAATCGGGGGGTTCATAACATTTAGGAGAATTCGAATGGTATGACAAAAAAATGGTGGAGGGATATATTCTTGTGTGTTGAATATGGAAAGGGGAGGTCCAAACATGGTCTAGTAAGCTCTATAATGCTAGCATTAGAGAGTGTGAAGGATACTTAGGAACTAATGTCATATGGGCCAAGGGGACTAGAGGGAAGGTGATGAGAGAGATCTGACAATTGAAACGCAAGTAGTGGTGATAGAGGGGATTAGGGCACTTGTTATCACAACCCATAATCCTTTAACCTATAACCACTAAATTCCTTATCTCATTACTTGCCATGCCATAAACATTTAACTTGAGACATTCATAACTCATAACCCATTAACCTATTGAGCCATTAAATCTTAAGACGGTAACCCCTAACTTAAAATCCATGAAACCCCTAAGCCATAATCCGTTATCCTCTTAATTTGTGACCCTTAACCCCTAACCCCTTATCCTCTTAATTTTTGACCCTTAACCTCGAACCCATAACCCACACTAGTACATATGGGTGAAAAATTTTGATGTCAAACTTGGATATTTTGGACCTATTGTTGAATTTTACTTGAATATATATATATATATATATATATATATATATATATATATATATATATATATATATATATATATATATATATATATATATATATATATATATACTATATATTTGAAATCCATAACATTTTTAGATATCAGAAAAAACACAATTATCATCAAATATCTCGTGATATGTTAGTAAGATATTCAGACAATAATTTTGTTAGTTAGATATTTATAAATAATTGAATGTTTTCGATGAGTTATCCAACGTTTGACTAGGTTAATTATTTGTCTATCGAGAATACCGACATTTGACAAAGTCAATATTTTTTTCTAGCTGAGGACAATGTCTCTTTGGTTAATAGCTATCGAAATTCGAACAAAATGGATATCTTTTTGGTTAGAATCAAAAAATGTTTTATTTTGTTAATTGCATTACAAATAGTTGAACATTAGTAGAGTTTATTTTTTGAGATAATCATCATTGACGGTTTGGTAAGGAAAAATTTCACATAACATTCCTCCAAGAGGACAAGGAGATGTGAGATCTACATTGAGCAGCTTTGTGTGATTACCTTCCTTTGTTTCATGCATGTTTCTCATCATTAAGCCCTTGCAAAATTCAAAATTACTCAAAAAAAATAATTCAATCTATGAAATTTGAACATGCAAAAAATTGATTTGTTTCCTACCCATATAGTTGAACATCATGCATCATTGATTTCACCCATCATGCTTCCTATGGGATGGGAGCTAGGTATGAACACCTTCGAGAAAATTAAAGGCAACCTCGTGTCCTAAGGCCCTGATTGGACCATGGTAAAACACATTATTTTTCATCTCAATTTGGCAATGACGAACATAAATTCAATTTTTCCCACTATTGAAATTTTCCTTGGCATTCCAAGTTAACAAACACAAACATCCTCACATACTATCTAAAAAAAAGTGAACAAACGAGTTTCACTCATAAATGAATTAAGCATAGAAGTAATAGAAAAATCAACTAAGAGTCTTCATATGAATGAAGGGAAGTTTGAGGCATACGAGAGAATATTCCTTAATATTATATTGCAATTCATTGATTTGTGTAACTATAACATTAGGCTATATCGTATGTGCGAGTTATATAGAAAGTAGGGCTATCAAGTTTCTCATGATCCATGAAGCTAATAATTATAATGTCTTAGGAATTAACATTTATTTCATGCTTTTTATGGTGTATAACATACAATAATATCTTACGGTTGACCCATACATGAAATCTAATGTCAACCTTTGATTGAAAATAATGTTTTATTAGGTTTATGGTTTTATATAATTAAGAAACTTGGTCAAAACCTCATAGGTGCATGTCCACATTTGAGAAACAACACTGCCTTTTCTTACTATCTTGCACCACCCTTACAATGCATATACACATCCTAATGGGTACGCATGACTTCCGATAAGCTCATCTAATGTAGATTACAACACTTGAAATCAATTTGTTCTAAGACTTTAAGAAAATCCCCAAGGCATCGATCCCGACTTCCAAATTTATTTATAGTGCTTCCAATGTTTCACCCATAATACACATGTAAATTTATATATACAAAAAAATGACAAAAAAAACATGTATTTTAGCACATTATCATAATCGAAACTTAATAATCGGGTTAACATAGTAACTTCCCCTAGTTCTTGATGTAATTAAGGTGGGTTTTTTTTACAAATTAATCCTAATAAAAAGAATAAATACAAGTTATATTCCTCAAGAAGTTTTATATGGTTATAAAAATGGTGTAATAAAAAAATAAAAGAAAAATCAAGGGAAAAATGGGAAGGAAAATAATATATTTAAGCTTGTAAATTTTAACGGAGGAAAAATTCCAACACTTGCAATTATTTTCAAAGTATCATTATTGCATATAGATTCAATTTTACGAGTTTGAAATGAACAACATAAATTAAATCAAATTTACAAATTAAATCAATCCATACTTAATAAGAATACTAAAACTCAACTCAAGAACTTGTCATCCCTTGTTCCTCTTCAAGAAGAGTTATTAATATCATAATCAATGGTTGGGATAGTAATTTCTCAATTCATTTCTCTCAAACGTTGATCAATTCAATGTCACTTCTCTTCCAACATATAAAAGTGTTAAATGAATTTACTAAATACTTGCATCAAAAATAATAATCTTCTCCTAATTCTTCTCCATTGCGAATTACAAAGTTTGGTTTAGTGTTTTTTATGTAACACTTTTGCAACATTCACTTGACCATTAAAATATGTAAGTAAACATTTTTTTCCTTTCAATGCTGCTATTTTAATGTAGTAGTTGTGGTTGACTACTTCCAATAATGAAATCTTATGAGATTTGATAAAATAAGAAGATAATATTAACCAAGAAAATAAACAAGCATAGAAATTACTTGTGTTATTGAGTCGCCAATTATATCATGAATATGTTATCCCGAAGTCGATGGAGTTTGTTTTTATAAAAGTCTAAATAGGACTCAAGTAACTATGTTAAAAAAATAAATATTTTTGCATGAATACCATGAAATCATAAGATGAAGCATTTAAAGCTACAAAAAAAATGTTTCATTTATTACGGATCCAGACAACAATAAAATCATGTTCGTATTCACATTTTGCATTTAAAATCCCAATCTTTGAATATGGTATACATAAAAAATAAAATATTCTACATATGTAATTCTTACATTGTTGGCTAGTTTTGGATCAACTCAACCATTTTATTTTCCCGCCTTCATGGAAATGTTCTATTTCATTAATTCTTCAACAAGCTGATTTGTATATTCCAATTTCCTTTCCTTTTCCTCTCAATTTCTCTCTAGTATTATGAAATTACTTCTTGTAAGCATGTTATTTTTTAACGGTTTAGTTGTAGTGATTCAAATCCGACACCATGTACATAACCCATCCTCGAGGGCCCCAAGATTACTACAATGACATATTTCTCTTGTTGCATTTTTAGGAGAAACCGAATCATTTTTATCAGATTCAATTTGTTTCAAGTAATGTCAAAATTTCAATAAATTGATATGAGAAATATCATTAAATTATAAAAAAAAATTAAATAGATGCATGAATAGGTCATGCATTGTGATGGTTACAAATTTAGATGATACTATTTTTTCCATATAACCAAACTTATGATGTGACCAAAATCATGGAAGATGTGTGAACCAAAAAAATAAGATAACAAGGGCATTAGATATTCACCCTAATATTCACGGTAATGTTGAGGCCATATAGATTAGTTTCGTAGGTTATTTATTTTCAAAAGGGAATATCCAAAAACATGATTTGGAAAAAGAATGCATGTATATAGATTACGGTAGTGTCGGATATTCACATCCTTCCACCGGTGATCAAATAAACTCTTTCATGTCCTGTTAAGGGTCCCATTCTAGAATTTTTTGTCACTCCATTATGTCATCATGCAAAAATTTGGTCACTTGGTGCAGATTTAGTTCAAGCTTGATCTTTTCAGATTATTCACTACCTGTTGGCTCATTTCATTACTTTGTTGAGTGTACATCAGGTCACGAGTTCTTGTCATCATTTAAGTCCTTTCATCATGAATTTCATTCAATGAGAGTACTCATTAGGTCTTAGGGTTTTAAGGTCATCAAATCACCATCTTCATGTATAAAAGACCAACAAGTAATATAATGACAAAAAAAACATTTCATTATGAACGCCTAATTTGTGAATTTCAATTTAATATGTAATTTTTATGTTTCCTAATATGTAATAATCTTTCATGGTTCCAAGAAGCTGCATACTCAGAGGTTCCAATCAGCCCAAAAAAGTCAATGTTCAAAAAATCTACAGCGTTCAAATCTATAAAAAGAGATCAAAGCCCAAAGATCATGTTCAAAGGTAAAGTGCAATGTCTAAAGTTTAATTTCAAAGGAAATGTGGGTCCCAAAGCCAAATTATGAAGATTCAACAAGTATAAAGGGCCATGAAAAGACCAAAAAAAGACACTCATTTTTATCCTTGTGAATCGAGCTTTCAAACTCCCAAGTAAAAAAAATCGAATTTGAGTGAGAAAATAAATTTTTTTTCGAGATCATGTGCTTTCCCTTAAGGCATTGTGCTTTTACTAGGAAGGTGTTGTGCTTATCCTCAAGGTGTTATGCTTTTTGGAAGTTTTCTTCCACATCTCCAAAAACTTCGGTGCGAGTTGCTCCACCCATCACAAAAGGGTATCTTTAGTCCAAATGAAAGTAGGTTACACTTATTTTTAATCCTCCCTTTAGTTTATAATTTGAATTCATGGTGTAAACTCTCCCCTTTTTCCATTTCATGTTTTAAGCTAAGAAACCCCTACTTTTCACCCACTTGTAAGCTAAGGCGGTTTCCTAGACTCTATTTCTATTTCCCATACTATAAAAACACTCCCCCTTATCCTACATTACCCTATCCCTTATCCCTATGTCCCATTTCTGAAAACCTAATCCTAGGCTACATTTTCCTAGGCAACCATAACATATCCACTGTAATAAACTTCCCCGCCCTATCTCCCTAAGGTTTTTATCCCCCACCATTTCCCTAAGCTCCCCCAACTCCTTTCCACAATCCCCTAAATTTTTGTACACCTAATCCCAATTGACCAAACCTACTATCCTACCCCTTCCCTTCCCCTTCCCTAGGGTTTCAAAGAAAAACAATTACTATGGAGGAGGAAAAGATGCATTAGATAAGAGGAGATGAACATAGAAGTGGAGAGGAGGAAACACAAAGGAGGCACGATTTTGAGGCTTGAACACAGTAGTTCCCGGATCCACCTCGGGATGAAATGAGGCAGAAGAAGGACAACACCAAACCACGCTCGGCCTCGTAGCTAGCCCTACGAGGACGGGAGAGGGCTCTCTACGGGTCAAACTCGGGAAAAAGATGTCCAATAGGGCCTAAGATGACTACGAATGGATACTTTTTTTAGGCTAGTAAATAGATATGGAAGAAATAATATAATGAATGGATGGATTTTCTAGAGTTTGTATGGGACAAAGGATAGTATGAACGAAAGGAAATTAAATCAAAGATGTAGATTGTTTCATGAGGCAAGATAAGCATGAAGTTTAACAATCAAATTGGAATTATATGGAGTGAAAGACAAGCTGAGAGGCCAAAAAGGGCATATATAATGAATCCTTCTCGGACAGAAGAAGATACACGAGAAAATGAATGATTTCCCAAGGCGAAAGCAATTAACATGGATTCTACTTTTCTCACTTAAAAGCATTCATCTAGAAATGATTATGAAATGAACGATTAAACATAACGAGGAACATATGAAAGCAGAGAAGAAACATATGTCAAACGTCATACCACATGAATCTCATGAACCGAGACTGTATCTTTTCATTAAAATCTCTGTCAGCCTGACAAATGAAGCTCTCTGTTATTCCTCTACACATTTCCCAGAACTCTCTCTTTACAAAATGATTTACAATACAATAAATAAGCTCGGAGGTGTGATAACAAATTGATCAAAATAGGGCATTGTTTCATCTAAAATTACAAGAATAGGAAAAGTCATCCATTCGTTATAAAAAAGCAGAACATCGTTTCCCTTGAATTCCTACGATGACGATTGAAAGACAAAAGCTAGAGCGCAGATCCATTTGAATTATTAATTGAAGTCATAAATAGGAAATCGAATCCTATTCTTCTGTTGTGGTAGGTATTTTGCATTTTAATTTGGCTTTCGGTTTTTGACTTTGTGCCTTCCATACGCCATTTGAATGAAAACCAACCTTTCAACAAAAATGCCTTTGAGCAGAAGACTTTGCCTTTAGAAAAGGAATAATACAATAAACATTTGTTTGCCAACGGGATAACAAGATAATTTCCACTTCTAAAGCTGAATAAGGTATCATAGCATCGTTGAAAAGATGTGTAAGACAACCGAGAAGATCCACCGCGACATGAATTTGATTGCCATAAGAATGTCGACATTCCACAGTACATCTAGGTTACGTAATAATCCACGAGTCCACGCTGCAATTTCTCCTTTAACACCCACGACAAACATATATGCACTAATAGTTCCTCCCGAGTTGAAAATTTTGACTAGTCTAATGGGAGCTAAAAGAGATGCCATTGGCTAACCTCTTCACGGGAACAATGGTGAAAACTTCACACTCCCCATGCTTTAAATGTAATCGGTAAAGCACTGCACCTCTAGAAAGAGACAGATAAGTTCCTCCCCTGCGTGAGAGTATACAATGGAATCATAGTCCCAATTTTTCATGCACAATCTTTGGTAAATAATCTACATCGATGAGTGAATGGCACCCAGAAATAGCTTTGAAGTGGGAATCATGAACCGGGTTCTTTTTGTCCTTGTTTGCACCACCGAGCACCTTGACGAGATTTATTTGCAATTTTTCAAGAAAGCGATATTGTTCATGAGGAAGATACAATGACACCGATAACACCATTAGCTACTTTGTTCCCAAATATAATCGATACGAATGTGGCTAGATTACTGCATCCCAAACAATGTCTAGGGCCCCTCCGAGATACCCTGAAAGCCATTTGCGTTGCACGTCTTTTTCCTATCATCTCCATGGATAAGGGTTCAAAGTGTATAGATGGATTGAGATGCACCGGTGAAGTGGGCCCGCAACAACTTTCCACCCCTTGTGAACTCGAGCATCCTTTGATGTTTGTTTCCTCATGCATTCTCAAAAACAAAAAAATGCACCTATGTTTGATAGGCACAAAGTCTCCATAATTACATTGCTTGTGAATGTCATCGATTTATAGTACTCCCATAAAGCATCGAATAACTCTTGAGCAGGCTTCAGCATGACTCGGAAGTTCTAGAATCCAAACCAATGATATGTTTCATTAGCATGTTGAATGCTATTTGGAGCGAGAAATATTTGTTTCATTTTATGAAATTGAGAAGTGTTGGCGAGAAGTCGGGTCTCGTGGGACAAGACCCAAGTTCAAGAGTTGTGGCCAACAAAGGGGTGCAGTGTAGTCTAGGAACACGCCGGCATTTTCACCTGTGCTCGGAAGCGGTGTGTCTCACCCGAGGGTGTGCCACAACCACATGCAAAGGGGGATGAGATCAATGGCAAGGAACAACCCCGCAACTAAAGAAAGACGGTGCATCCATTCATATACAAAGTTATATGCGCAAGATCACTTAATAAGCATTCGAGACATTCATAAATAAAATTTTAAACCCACATAAACGCATTACATACTGAACATCTTATTAAGACAGAAACCTTCCATTGTATTAATCTCTTGGCTCAATACATGATTACATGGCATTCTTTCGATAACTCTCAAAGGCGATACGGATGAATCTCGGAACGAGAAAGGTAGAATAGAAGATAGGAAACCATATGAAGAACAAGCTCGAATCCTTGCGCAGACGCCACTGCGTGTCTTTCCTGTCCTCGAGCCTTGCAACCTCTTCAGCATCTATTCGACTCTTCTTTTTGGCCGGGTGACTGTTATTTATTCACCCGCTCTTGTGACTATCAGTTCCTTTGTATCTTCACTTCGGCTTCTCTCAGCTTCTCTTCTGATGTCTGCGTGTTCCAGTTTCTGTTTTCTGCTGTGTTTCCTTCATCTGCACTTGTCTCTGTTCGATCTCCAGCTATCGGGTGCTTCCACGCCACCTTGGTAGCTCCGCAACTCCTGGTAGTTGCAGCGCGGTCGCGGTTGCCATGTGTATTTATTCCGCAACTCAAAAAGGGTCAACGTTCAAAATGTCTTAGCCAATATTCGAAACTTAAACAAAAACAAGGGCCCCAACAGGCCCCGACCACAATTCCTTGACTCGTCTGCGAGTCAATCACAAATAACAGTTTCTACTTCCATTGCCCCGCTGGCACCCATGCTCTTCTCTGCTGTGCCTTCACCCTACGCCCTTTCCTGCTGTGCTCCGCCATCTGGTTGTGAAAACAAGGGCCCCAACTCCGGGACCCGGCGGAGCGCTGTATCTCTAAGCTCTGTGAAGGCCGCCACTGCTTGCTACCATTCCTGCATAAGCAAGTCGGTTTCTTGAGAGATCCGGGTGGCGGCGGCTTCGTCTATCATCGTTGTGTTAGCCCTGAACAGCGTGGCAAGCTGGGCTTCGGCCTTGGCATCTAGTTGTTGCATGGAGTCAACATTGGCGCGAAGGGGCGGACGAATCTCTCGGATGACGTGTTTGGCTGCTGCCGATTCGGCCTCAGTCTGTTGCATGTGAAGTTCCAGCTCGTCCGACTGGGCGTAGAGCTGATCTAACCTTGCTGGGTCCGTGGTTGCCTGAATGTCGTGGGATATTTGTTGCAGCTGGGCAGCGATAGGCTACGTCTTAACAGTTAGTGCAAGTGAGCACTCCTGAAGACTTCGCAGAAGGGCAGAAGCCGAAGCTGCAGTGGAATGGAGAGTTGCGTGCATACTAACTGCCTGCATCTGCTTGGAAGTTACCTGTTCTGAATGGACACTTGGTGGATCTGGAAGGGTAGGCCGTGCGGCTAACGCCGCTTGGAGTTCCTGGTTCTCCCTGCAAACACTAATGAAAACTTCCCAGAGGTGGTGAGCCTGTAGTGCTATACTGTCCGCTTCTATACTGCTAGGAAGTGGGGCATAGTGAGCCCTTGCAGCGGGCCATACGCTGGAGAGCGCCTGAATACAAATGTTGGCCTGCTCCTGAAGGTTGGTCTTCTCCCTGTGCAGCTGCTCGCGCTGTTCAGTAAGTGATGTGATCTGGTTATGCTGCTCGGTACACCGCTGCGCCAGCTCTGTGTGAAGTTGTTCGGCTTTTAGGGCCACCCGCTGAATGAGGAGGTACAGCTGCACTGTACTCCATGGTTCTGCACTGGTCGTGCGGGGAGTGCCCTGCTCCTGCCTCTGTTCCTGCGACGGTTGGCCACAGGCCACTGATCGGCTTGCAGTCTCTAAAGGATGGACCAGCGTCTGCTGCTGCACTGAAGTGGCCATATCGGTCTCCGGCCGGTCTTGCTGCGTGGTCTGCTCTGGGGGAGGGGCAGTCGAATCAGCCCCCCCATTCGTGAACCTGGTAGATATAGTAGCATGAGGGTCCTGGGCTGTGGCCACGGGGTCAATCGGTGGTAGCACGGCTGTAGTACTGGAGGTGACTTCCACCCCGTGGTCACCTCGGAAAAGTTCCCGGATCAACGAATCTGACACAGTGGCTGATGAGTTGGATGGATTGGGGGAGGTGACAGGTGGTCGTCCGGTGGGAGCGGTGGACAGAGTGAAAGAAGTGGGAGGGAGGCGAAGGTTGAGGAACTCTACCGGATCGATCAGAGGTTCCTCCAGAATCAAAGTTGCTGTGGGCGGAGTGGCTGGTGGATCATCGTCCGTAAGATCCACCACTGGATCTGTGATAGCAATGCGGGCCCTCTTGGATGGAGGTGGATCTGAGGAATCGGGTTCGGGGCCCGGTTCACCCATTGATGTGATGAGGGGGGTGGCAGAAGTGAACAGGTTAGTGGAAATGGGAGAAATGAGGGGGGCGGTATTGGAGGGAACACGAGACCGACTAATATGAAATTCAGCAAAAGAGGGAAATATAGGGGCACCACTTGAAGCAACCTGGGTTGCCACGTTAAGTCATCGTACCTGATCATTGAGGTGCTCGACGATGGGGACCAGCGATTCGGGCAGGTCCGGTGCGGTCTCGGCGGCATCCCGGGGTGGTTCCGTCGCAACCTGTGAGGACCCCGCTGCGCCGGTTGCGGCAGGCTACTGTGCCAGCAGCATCCCCGCAAAGTTATAGCGGATGACCCCGTCCTAGACATGCTTGACGACCCCCGGCCATGCAGAAACCTCCCGATGAAAGATGTCTTCAATCAACTGGAACCTGAGGGGCGCCATGTGAAAGGTGGTGTTCGGCACTCAAGTTGGCCGGAGGAAGGTGTGCCTGTGGCTGACCCCAAACCACACCTGCTCACTGTACTCATCCAACAAGTTCCTGGGCATCCATTGCTGGTTGGCCACAACATTGGTCATCATACCGTACCACGGCCGGAACGCCGCCGCGTTCACCTGTTTGGTGCTGGGATCCATGGACACCTGCCAGGGGGTGTATTTCATTGCAAGAGGCTGGTTTATGGTCGTCTCCACCGGCTTCCAGATAGGAGGAAGGTGCCATTTCCACATGGTGAAGGCTAAGATCAAGTAGCCGTAAATGAAACTGGTGGTCCGCTTGTAGTTTTCCTCGCAGGCCGCGAAGAGTTCCTTCAGCACGAAAGAGCACCAATTCAACTTGGCACCCCGGGTGCAGTGCTCTGCAATGGAAATTGTGTCCAGGGTGCATTCTCTCTTCGTGTAGTGGCGCATCGTCTTGCTAGCGATTAGGTAGCAAGTGAACTGGATTTTTGGTTGGTTGATCAAGTCAATTTTGGCACCTTTGCCACCTCGGCGAGTGCCATACTTGGTGTACAAGTCGGAGTCACCCGACTTCCGAGCGCGCTTGGAGGACGTCTGGCCAGCAGAGGAGACATCTGCACCATTTAGAGATAGCCCTGTAAGCCGATGAATGTCTTCGGCATGGATTGGAATTTCTTCGTTCAGCCACAGGGACCCGTTCTGTATCCGACTGAGAAGGAACCAGGTGCATTTCAGAGCTGGCCCCGTAGTTCCGAAAACTGGAAGGGTCCTCAAATGCATCAAGGACGACTACTGGAGGCCTCAGAATTCTGGTCGCATCCGACTGTTGGAGCTGCTGCCTGGCGTATAATGGTGCTCCATGTAAATCTGCCAATGGAGGTGGGGGAATTCCGGAGGGTCGGACAGGTTGGCGTCCATACATGCGGCATTGTCATACTTGCCAACGAGCGAATCTACACGGTGAATTCAGCTGTCCAGTACTGGTTCGGGGATGGAGAGGAGAGCTCTCGGCATTTTGGTGCGGCGCTGGTAGACTTGGAGGATTCTTCTGGAGTTTCCTTCGGAGTGCGAGGTGCTTCGATGCTGCAAATGCTCTGGAGATGCTGCAACTTCCAAATTGAACTGGCCCGTCATTCTCGTGCTGTTGATCTTCATGCAAATTATGACATCCACTGGCACGTGCGGAGTTGATGAGACTCCATAACGAAAATTAATTCTTGATATCCGTTGAGGCTGCGATAATCGTGCGATCCATCGCGTGCCTGTATGTAATCTGACAGTTGTTGACAGCGTCATGGGAAGATGGGCAGACTCGACGGTTGAGGGAACTGCGGGTGATGGCAAATGATTACGGTACAATTACTGTTTACTTATGGCAATTTATGAAGCAAATCTGAGCGATCCTAAGGACTGACAAAAGGACTGACAGAAATGACCTGGACTGACACTGGCAGGGGATGCATCCTACGCAAACAACACGCTGGACTGGTGCGGCGACACGCTGGACTGGCGCGGCGACACGCTGGACTGGTCCGCCACGACCACAGTCGATTGCGGTGAGGTACCCACAACTGACCAATTATTTGACAGACTGCCTATGAACGGAAAATACTCTCTATGCTCATCCCGATTGTGGGAGAGTTATTCGACTAAGCTACTCTACGGGTTCTCTCGGTTGTGAGAGTTATTGATGAAAAGTGAACAGTACCTACTCCTGGTAGGGTTTCAGGCGTGCACCATTCACCCATCCGGGAAGAACTGTGCCATCCAGCTGTGCCAACCGAACGGCTCCTGAGTTGCGGATCTCAATGACAAAGTAGGGTCCCAACCAGTGCATCTGGAGCTTGCCTGGAAACTTCTAGAACCGGCTGTCATATAAGAGAACTTTTCCGCCAACTTGGAAGGCCTTAGTTTTGATGTGGCGGTCGTGCCACGCTTTTTTCCTGGCCTTCTGAACCTTCTGGTGGAATTCCGCGAGGAATCAGGCCTCATCCAGCTCCTGCAGCTCCTGGAGGCGTTCCCGAAGTGACTCCTCTTCTGAGAATTGAAGGGACGTCGCGATCAAAAGACTGGGTATAGTGAACTCAGCGGAAATCACAGCTTTCCGGCCGTATACCAACTGGAAGGGTGTCTGGTTGGTCAAACGTTTCACTGCGGTCCGGTAGGCCCATAATACCGCTGGGAGGCATTCGTCCCAATCGTCGCGCTGAGCATTGCAAATTTTAGTCAAGCCCTTTTCGAGAATCTTGTTGAATGCTTCCACAGTACCATTGGCCTGTGGATGATATGGGCTGCTTTTATGATGCTGAATCATAAATGTGTCCAGTAGTGACTTGACCGTGGCATTAATGAAATGCGTACCCTGATCGCTGGTCAAACTCCGTGGGCAGCCAAAGCGGCTGATGATGTGTTCAAAAATGAACCGGGCAGCGGTCTCTGCCAAGCAGTTGCGTACCACTGCTGCCTCAGCCCACCACGTGAGGTAATCCGTTCCGGTAATGATGTACTGGGCCTTGGAATGTCGAGCGATTGGTGCGATGGGACCTACAAAATCAACAGCCCACTTTTCGAACGGCCGCAACACATGCACTGGGTGTAGCAACAGCTCGTCCCTATGCGAAGGCCTTCCTGTCCGCTGGCAAACATCGCAACGCTTCACATAGGCTTTACAGTCAGCATGTACCGTCGGCCACCACAGGCCAGCTTGAAGCACCTTCCTTGCGGTGGGTTTCGCACCCACATGCCCTCCCGCAACACCACTGTGACATTCCCACATCACCGCTTCCCGTTCATGGTCGAGAACACACCTGCGCAACACCTCATCAAGCCCCAGTTTGTACAGCTGCCCCACGATCAATTGGTAGTCGGCCGCCCGGACAACCAGGTGGCGTTTCTGAAGTGGGGTGTAATCCTCAGGGCACTATCTCGTGGTCAGATACGTGGCAATGTCAGCCAGGTAATCTGGTACTACTTCAACTCGGAAGAGGTCAGCATCCGATAGCTGATCATCCAACAGGCCTTCATTCTCTCCCGTCTCCAACCTGGATAAGTGATCGGGACCAACATTCAACCTGCCAGGCTTAACAATCACCTCAAATGTGAACTCCTGAAAAAGTAGAAGCCATCGACAGATTCTTCCTTCCAACACAGGCTTATTCACCAGATACTTTAGTGCAGAGTGATCCGTGAAGAATGTGAATTTTCCGCCCAGAAGATAGTGGCGAAACTTCTGGAGGGAGTACACCATCGCCAACGCCTCCTGCTCCAAGGTGGTGTAGTTCTTTTCTGCATTCGATAACCGGCAGCTGGCAAAGTACATGGGGTGATCAACTGTCGTCTCCCCAGGTTGCACCAATACATCTCTAAAGGCAATTCTGGATGCATCAATATGCACATGGAACTGCTTATCCCAGTCGGGATGAACCAGTATGGGTGCCATTGCCAACTTCTCCTTCAATGTGTCAAGTGCCTTCCTGCACTCCGCCGTCCACTCAAATGCTTCTGCCTTTCGTAACAGTTTCTCCAGAGGGGCCGTAATCCTTGCGTAGTTGCGAATAAACCACCTGTAATATCCTGTGTGCCCTGGCAGTGCCCGCAACTGCTTCACTATCTCGGGGGCCTCCATGTGGACGATGACCGTGACCTTGGCAGGATCAACGCAGACCCCTTGCTTGCATACCACGTGGCCCAAGAGCGTGCCAAATGGAACTGCAAAAATACATTTCTTCAAGTTCAAGGAAATCTGCAGCTGGCGACACCGATCAAACATAACACGCAACAAAGAGGCGTGTTTCTTCAACAGACTGTAGACAGTCCAGTTGTCCATGTAGACCTCCAGGAACTTGTGCATGTACTCCCGAAAAGCAGCAATGAAAATTCGGGAAAACACAGCTGGTTCATTCTTCAGACCAAACGGCATAACGTGGTATGCGAATGATCCCCACTCAGTGGTGAATGTCATCTTTTCTTTGTCTTCCTTGGCGATGCGCACCTGATGGTAGCCTGAAAACCCATCAGTGAAGGAATAAGATTTGTTTCCCGTGACATGATCTAGAACTTCATCACTGAAGGGAGTGGGAAACGGGTCATGGATACAAGCATTATTCAAGCTCCGGTAGTCTACACAGACCCGAATCTTCGCTTTGTCCTTCTTGTTCTGGATGACAATCAGACTCACCCATTCCGCTTCTTCTACCGGGAAAATAAGACCTGCATCCAACATCTTGTCGATCTCCATCTTAACCTTCTCTTTGATCCGTGGATTCAACCAGTAGGGTCGGTGCTTTACCGGCCTTGCCCCCGACTTCAATGTGATGAGCATTTCGCCCAGATCCCCCTTGATCCCCTTAAGGTTCGCAACTGAGGACGGAAACAAATCTTCGTATTCTCGGAGGAGGCTGAAAATTTCTTTTGTTGTCTCCTCGTCCCAGTAATCTCCCACCGTTGCGAGCTTAGGTTTCTCGTCCGTTCCAATGTTCAGTTTTTTTTTCTTGAGCGGCTGTAGATGGACCCCTTCAGTCGTCGGCTCTTCACTGATGCTCTGCTCTCCTTCCTTTTCTTCAAAGTAGAGATGCATGAGGTCCTCCAAAATATCGTCCTCCAGATCGCCATCAATCCGGTGACAAACCAAATCGCGCCTGAAATCAGGTCGTGACACAGCTGGGCCCTTATCAGGCTCAGGTTGGTGGAAAAACAAGACCTCCTTGATTGCCTGTAGGGCCTGAGACTCCTGCGCCGTCTCCCCTTCGAACAATAAGCACCGTACAAACTTGTTCGCAACTGCCTGCCAAGAGCGGGTTTCCCGTTTCCTTTCTTCCTCCAGGTACCAGGCCGGGGAATGGTGCCTAGGGAGTGGACAAACCTGTGGACCCACAGCTCCATAGGGTACCGTGAGCTCCGCCAATATTCTTCGCAGGCCCGCAAATGGTGTCGCGAGTCTGAATTTCCATGATACTTAAGCGTAATGCAGGGTCCTTCATCCTCTTTGAAGCGTGCCCGCAGACCCTCTGCCATGCACTCCCATCGCAACAGAGTGTTGCGGTGATTTTTCCACCACCGTGCCGATGTTGACTGCAAGGCCACATCCAAAAGTGGTATCCGGCTCTCAGCTGGGACCCGGTCTTCCACCTTGGCAATAAAAGTATTGACTGCTTGCATGTTTGACAATGTGGGATATCCGCGGATCTCAGTCCCTACCCACTGGACCTGAGCGATGGAGGCACATCGCCGCATGGTGGTCTCATATCCCCCTTGCTGCCAGTCTTCCCAAGCGAGTTCGGATCTGAGCTCCGAGCTCTGCGCACTCCGCCAACTGACAGAGCCAGTTACGGTCGAGTTAATATAATCATCCTGCTTTCCTACAGTCATCTGATAGAGATGGTCCATTATCTGAGCATCCTCCCGACTGTCCACTGTTTCTGTATATTGCAGGCCCTGATACAGGTCGAGAGGCTGGGTGACCCGTACCTCCCCATCCTCAAAGATCATCAGCTTGTTCTTAAGGTCGATGATGGCGTAATTCTCAAAATCCCAGTCAATGCAAAGTAGGGCAGGGTAGGGATCTTTGTCTCCCATGATATCAATAACCTCGAAATCGGTGTATGTCTTCACCCCCGCAACGTCGACCTCGACTCCCTCGAGCTGGCCGATTGGAAAAATGCAGTACTGATTCGCCATCCTGAGTTGGATGGGTGAGTAGGCTAACCGCGGCCTTCCAAGAGCCTCCCATGTCTTTCGTGGCAGTATGTTGACGTCAGACCCCAAGTCCAACATGGTGTCGCTAATTTGGAACCCTACGACCTGCATGTTAAGCCGGAATTCTTTGCCTGTTCGTTGCTTGTTCCTCTTGACACGTTGCACGTATTGAGGGCTAGCGTCTGCTGAGTCTCTATGCTCTGTGTGCCCCTGTAGTGCTTCGTCCAAAACATGCTTGAACTGCTGCCGCAGCGCAGCGTTATCAACAATCCTGAGGAATAGCCGGAGCCAGTCCTCGACCACAGTACCTGCGAGGTTCTGCGCACCAGGTTCCGGTAGCATGGGCTCCTCCAACCCTCCCTCGTTCCGCAACTGGGCGAAGGCCTCAACTGCCTCCTGGAAGTACTTCTTCTGGACCTCGGGCCTGATCAAATTCTTCGGGGATGCCGGCCGAACCACTCGGGCTGGCTCCCTCTCATGGGCATCCTCTCCAGTCTTCTTTCCGCCTCATGTCACAATTGCGACGTTCTGCATGTCTGGGGTTGCAGCCCCCCGCGGCTCTGAATTTATCAGATTTTCTCCCCTCTGCCTCACCCGTTCTTCCCACTTCTTGATGAGCTCCGGACAGTCTTCGGTAGCGTGGGCGTTGACCCGTCACTGGGAACACCAGGGTCGTCGCAGAAGGGGACATTCTCTAGCCACGTGACCCTCCTAGTCACAGTTGTAACATTTTACCGGACCACGTCCTCCTGTTCGGCCTCCCCGCATGCCACCACCTCTTCCCCTTGGAGCCTCGTTCACCCTGTATGAGAGACGATCTAATCGATCCGCAAGTGCGTCAAGTGCCCTGCACTGCTCAGTGTTGTGAGTCGTTGACACACAGAATTCGCAGTATACATTATTCGGGACCGTGGAGTACTTCTGTAATATCACGCACATCCGAGGAGGATGCCCCATCGTCTGGAAAATCTCACAGTACTCTGTGGTGGAGGACCCCGGTTGCGGTGGAAACCCCGCAAAGGTCTGTTGTGGCTGGTAGACTCCCTGGGGTTCATCCCCGCACCACCCCCTGGATCGCTACGACCGAGGGTCCTGCTCCTGTGCCGCGCAACCGAGGACATTCGGTTGCGACGTGGCCTTCGACCAGACAATGAGTACACCAAACATTCGGTCGCGCTGGTCTCACCAGCTAAAGTTCCTTGAGCTTTTCAGTCAAGCTGAAAATCTGGTGTTGCAACCCTATCAAAGACGGATCTTGCGGGGCCGCCCCCCCCCTGATATTCTTGTGGGTAGCCCGCCATGGCTTCAATCTTCATGGCCTGCTCCAAAGCGTCCTGCAGATTATCAATCTTCTGCTGAGTCAGAGGGGTTCGTGTCAATGGAAGAAGAGCCTTGATGAACCAGTCCCTCTGGTGGTTTGGGTCGATCGGGTAGCTGAGTTTCCTGATCGCGTCCTTAAATCGCCTCATCAACTCCCACGCGGTCTCACCTTCCTTCTGCTTAATTTCCCATAGCTCTGATAGGCCCTGCTGGTCTGTCTGGGGAAGATTGAATTCATGGACAAAATCCCACTTTACGTCTGCAATTACAGGGTTAGGATGCGCCTCGAACCACTTGATAAACCATCGCAGAGCCCTCTCTCTGAGCGTGGTTTGGAATTCTATTAACTTCCCTGCATCTGGCGTCTGGCGGGCCCTCCAGATGGCTTCGCACAGGTACCAGTGTTGTTCTATGTCATTTTTGCCCTGGCCAGAGAACTCTGGGTACCAAGTGAAAGATCCAGCCATGTGTACTTGCGGAGGATTAACCAGGATAAAACCTCCCAGTCCTGGTTGCGTAACGGTCCCTCTAGAGAAAATACTACTACTAGTAATGCTGCTGTTACTGGGCGTTACCGACACTGCTGAACTATTATATGATTGACTTAATGCTTGTAACTGAATAAAAATATTTCTTAAAGGTTGATAAAGTACCAGGGGAAGGTCGGGATCCTGGCCATGCGGAAGGTGGGAAGTAGGGCTGCCTGGAGGGGTGGGTGCCTTCTGATCTTGAAACATCTGCTGCATCACGCCATGCCATTCATCATCGAAACTTTCTTCAGGCTGCATCTTTCCGTTATCTTCGCTAGTCACGATCTCTCTTCCTCGCATCGCTGGGCTCCCATGCACCCACTGTACTTCCACTGCTGTCCCATCTTCTTTCCGAGTATCCAAACCCATAATTCTTATCTTTGGAGGCACCTCCTTCTGATTTTTCCTCTCGATCTCCTTTCTCTTCAAATCTTGCATTACCCTTCTTCGCCACCTATCGGCGATCTGTGCCCACCGATGTGCACGTAGCTCCCGTGACTTGCATGCGGCCTCAACATCCATTCCCCCACTCCCCAGTTTCACTTTCTACACAGCATCGGGCCCCTCAACCCTTCCCCCAGCCCGGGTGGTTTACGCTTCCATCCCCGTTTTGTGGAATTCAATCAACCCTTCGTCCACCATCAGGGCTTTGATCAATAGCGGAATCTCCTTCAACATCTTCCCCCTCAGCCCTGAGTGGAAAACAACCTCGGCCTTTGAGAAGGACTGATAGCACTCAGCAGTAAAATCCACAGTGTATCCTTCCAACGTGGTCCTTACCTAAAAATCCACTGCACGGGTTAGTTTAGTGTCTACCCGATGCAGTGCCACCAGGTCTTCGTGCATCCACCTATGGTTTATCTTTCGCAAGCCTTCTTGGGGCAGCGTCATTCGTAATCTCCGCAACCAATTGTAAAGGTCCGTAGGGAACCTTCCCCAGAAAATTTCGTACGTATCACTGGCTACGTCAGAGAAAAGAACAAGCTCCTTGATCGCCGCCTCCTTTTTCTTGGTCAGCTCTGCTTGCTATGCAATAAACTGGTCAAGATGATCATCCCACCATCGTCGTATCGTTCCTTCAAAAATCCTCGATACCATGATCTAGATCCCCTCAGAACATGTAGGTCCCGGCAACGGAACCATTTGTTGGTGAGAAGTTAGGTCTCGCGGACAAGACCCAGGTTCAAGAGTTGTGGCCAACAAAGGGGTCCGGTGTAGTCTAGGAACACGCCGACATTTTCACCCTGCTCTGGAGAGTAGTGCGTCTCACCCGAGGCGTGCCGCAACCACATGCAAAAGGGGATGAGATCAATGGCAAGGAACAACCCCGCAACTAAAGAAAGACGGTGCATCTATTCATATACAAATTTATATGCGCAAGATCACTTAATAAGCATTCGGACATTCATAAATAAAATTTTAAACCCGCATAAATGCATTACATGCACATGAACATCTTATTAAGACAGCAACCTTCCATTGTATTAATCTCTTGGCTCAATACATGATTACATGGCATTCTTTCTGATAGCTCTCAAAGCTGATACAGATGAATCTCAGAACAGAAAGGTAGAATAGAAGATAGGAAACCATATGAAGAACAAGCCTGAATCCTCCGCAGACGCCCTGCGCGTCTTTCCCTGTCTCGAGCCTCGCAACCTCTTCAGCATCTATTCGACTCTTCTTTTCGGCTGGGTGACTGTTATTTATTCACCCGCTCTTGTGACTATCAGTTCCTTTGTATCTTCACTTCGGCTTCTCTCAGCTTCTCTTATGATGTCTACGTGTTCCACTTTCTGTTTTCTACTGTGTTTCCTTCATCTGCACTTGTCTCTGTTCGATCTCCAGCTATCGGGTGCTTCCGCGCCACCTTGGTAGCTCCGCAACTCCTGGTAGTTGCAGTGCGGTCGCGGTTGCCATGTGTATTTATTCCGCAACTCAAAAAGGGTCAACGTTCAAAATGTCTTAGCCAATATTCAAAACTTAAACAAAAACAAGGGCCTCAACAAGAAGTAAAGTATAAATTTTGGGCCTGGGGCTCAATGCGCCGCGCGCAGGCCCAATGCGCCGTGGCCTTTGGGTGCACCGCGCCTGTGGCAATTTCAACTGACAATTTCAGCCCAATGCACCGTGCTCCACTTCAATGCACCGCGCTGAACTCTGCCACACAATCTGCCCTGTTGTAACTATATACAAGCTGTAAAGTCAATTGTATGGGTTTTTCTCCAGATAGAATTCTTTTTATCTTCAATAATCTTTCTGTGCAAGCTGACTCTTTTATGTCTGTTAGATTGGTTTTCCCATTGCTAACAATCTCCACCATGCTATTATCTTCCATGTGGACATCCTCAGATGTGTCCATTGCAACATAGGTGTTAGGAGGAGCAATGCTACCAACATCAGGAGCATTTAAGCCATTAGATTCAACACGTGTTGGTAATGATGATTGACTAGAACTTGGGATATTGGATGACTGATTTCTGGACTCTGGTAGTTGATCTCTAACTTTCAGAAGGAAAGCCCAATACTCATTCTCAAAAAGATCAAAAGCTACTTGAAAAGCCATCAAAGCCCCATCTTTATCCTTGGACTCCAACAAGTTTTCCAAAATATTTGCAACACTTCCAGGCTCATCTAACAACATAAGACACTGGCAGATACTCAGATAGTCAGGAAAGGGCAAACTTTGATAAATTTTAATAAGGAGATGAAGAACCTCAGATCTGTACTTTCTTATATGAACAAATATTTGAGAGACATTGATGCAGTAAGACAACATTCTAGAAACATTGTCACTCTTAACAATTACCTTTTCGGACTTATCAAGCTTTCTGTATTCAAGTGTGATGCCCACCGCCTACTGAAATTTGCTTTCCAAAATGCATTTCTCTAGCATTCTTTCTACAATTTCCTCTAGTCTAGGGTCCATCTGAAGTGTCCCTTCATTTGATTCTACTGCTTTGAATGCAAATAAGTGAATTTATATACGTATAAACCCATCTTTAGAATATTTTGCATTGTGACTTATTTCCTCAACTCCGCTTTGGGCATTTTGTATCATTGTGCTTCTGATTTACTAAATAATGGATTTTTGTTTGTCTTACAGGGTATGGAGCTGCTGAAGATAATAAGGTGACCAGGGCCTGCAATTTGAAATTCTTCATGACGGAAGACTTTTAAAAATACACTTATTACGAACAACTAATTTGACATTTTCTTCTCCAAAACAGAGTTTTGGAGAAGAATCAGCCTTGTGCATTACTGATGATGAAACTCTTGAAATAAGAAACTTATTGAACCTTCCTCTGTCCTGTAGGTATTATTGAACATTCTGCAAACCAAATTGTCAAAACCCTAAACCTAAAAATTCTAACAGACTCTTTGCTGACCAAAGACCATCCATAACATGTCAAATGACGTGAAATCTATTTTGATGAACTTTAATGGTTGGACACACACCAACAGATTCTAACGGAGGGATAACAAGACCGATGCTAACATTGGCTCCAATGGGGATGGTAGCTCCCTAGAGGTGCCAAGAACGGAAAATATTTGGAAGAGCAGATAGTGCCTCCTTCCATTGGGCCATGGAGTCCATTTTGATAAAACAACTCAGGACTGCTAACTGATTTATTGACTGAATCTGTGACTCGAACTGACTCAAATTTTGGAACTGAAAAGACTGAAAAACTGACTCGACAAACTTCAGACCAGACTGACTTAACTCTAACCAGAACTGACAAAGCTTATTGAAGGGCAGCAGTCCATCAAGATTTGAAATCATGATGGCAACCACCTGCATACTAATGAAATATGTACAATCATGTATAATTGGCTTTCCAATATAACCAGTCAAGCAGATGCCTTGCTGATTGATTCTCCTGATCCGATCTCCTGGTCAACAGTAAATACTGGTAACTGGGAAAAAAAAATAATTTACCATGATCTCCTTCATCACTGAATACTGCAATAATCACCTTCACTGCTGACTGCAACAGATTTGCCATTGGATCCTGAAAAACATGAAGATTTACCTTCTGCTGAAAGAACAAGG